>JAJIBD010002493.1:0-34401 GCA_021461705.1 Cryptotis parvus | reverse complement strand
CGTCAGAGCTCCACCCAGCCTAAAAACTGATCACCAGCCCTGGTTCTTTAGAGTCCCACTCTACAGTCGCTCTATTTTAAGCCCAGGTATGCCTGATCCAGACACATTAGATCCACAGGTAGACTGCTAATGGCACTCCATGTGCTCAGGTGATCGTGAGGCACCAAGGAGGAAGGTCGGTTCTGCCCTGGGTCCACCTTCCTAGCAGAGCCTTGCAAGGAGCCAGAGAACCCCCCATACCCTGAGAGCTGCCATTTTTTCAACATCCAGACTCCACAGCTCTTCAGAGCTTCACTCAGCAGAAGAGCTGGGATCACCAGCCCTCCTCATAGAGTCTCACCTTACAGCCATCTATTTCCCATACCCAGGTATGCCAGATACACAGCAAGAGCTGCTACATGGATCACCCTGTGCCAGCTCATCATGAGGCACCAGGAGTGAGGCTGGGTTCTAGCCATGGCCTTCCATACCAGCAGAACCTCACAAGAAGCCAGAGGAACTCCACATGATGAGGGTCGCCATTTTTTAACATCTGGACTACACAGAATGTCAGAACTCCACCCAGCAGAAGAGTGATGTTTCCCTCCTCACGTGTCCTGTGCAGTTCATCAATAAATGAAGGAGATGAAATGGCTACTAAAAGAGTATCCCACTCAGGAAGGCGGAGCCTGGCGAGCTACTCATGTCATATTTAATATGCCAAAATCCAGTACAATTATAGACCTCCATTTCCATGACCTGAAGGAATGGTTTCATGCTCTTGATCTCAAGCAGATGCCCTTGGCTTCACTAGCATGTGACAGGATGTATGGAGATGTTACTGGTGCCCACTGAGCAAATTAATGAACAACAGGAAGACAAGAGACAAGTGATACAAGTGGATCTAAGCTCTTTGGTATTAACATACGTTATAGTGATTTTTTTTGCAGGTCAGTGCTATCACAGGTGCTAGATTTGGGGACTTGTTTTTTACTATATAGTGTAATTAGTACATTAGTAAAACAGAATAGATAGAGCTCTGAGTAGAGTTAGAAAGGAGAATTTTTTCAGGTGTCTCCCACCCCCTGAGAGATGTTGGTATCTTGGTTTTTTTACCACCTGCAATGCTGTATGCACCTTTCCTCCGAGTCAGCATGACCCAAATTTTAGCAAGACTCCTCAAAATCAAAAATCATCTGTGCTGCCGATGTCACACTACACTTCATCCTGAAATATGGATTTCAAATTGTGCTAATAAATATATCGGAGTGGAAATTCATAGGATTTTGTTCTTATATGCAGTAACTGTGAGAATGGATGCATATGTGCTTGCCTGAAATATACAAATGAGGCCACATAGAGAAAATAAGAAATGAGAAGTCTCTCCTTATAACAGTATTTCAAGAAGAGTCTTAGCCGATCTATTACCTTAGAAACAAAACAGAAGTAGATCATAGAGACAGTAGAAAAGCATATCAATTTATGTTGAACTGTATAATATGTGTTCTGAAGGGAAATGTGCAATGTTTGAAATTGCACCATTCGAATAAAGGTTAGGCCTAAAAATACATTTCATTGCAAAATTCCCGAGAATAGGCTATTGGCTATTAACTCCTCCTTCTTTCCCCTCCTTGTTTCTACCAAGTCAAATTAGAGTTTTCAACTGTCATCTGCTTAATAGAGAAATTCTATAAAAACTACAAATCAAATTTTTAAGACCAAATTAAGACAATTCAAATTTTTAAGGTCACATGAAATCCTTCATTATATAATGAGAAACAATTTTTTGATTTCTGTTTTTATGCCCTCATTGGCTGGCCTCTTCTCACGTATTAGGTTAGAAGGTGTCTAGTAATTTGTTCCAATGACTGGGTAGTTAAAGAATCAGTGGGCTCATATAACCCTGCTAGATTGATTTTTCTAATGTCCCTTTATCTTATCTCCAACTTCTCAAAGAGGTTTCTGTGTTCTGGTCATTCAATTGCATCCTTAACCTGAATGCCACTAGTATCAATGATACCTTGACCATTTGATTTCTTCACTTAGTGATCCGCTTTGCTGGTCCTTCCTTGCGCTCTCACTACAACTTCTATTTCCTGTCTAACTATCCTGGGTCTGCCATCTTACAAACCACAACCTAAGGGCTTAAAATAACAAAAAATCAGCTTTCTTACAGTTGTAGACACAAGAAGTTCAAAATTAAGTTGCTGGTTGGCTCACACACTTTCTAACTGTTCTAGAAGAGAGGGCAAAGAATTCCTGCCTTGTTCCCAGTTCCTGGACTCCCTAGCAATACTCACATACCTTGATGGTCTCAGCAGGTTAGTCCACTCTGCCTATGTCTTCAGGGGGGACACTAGTCTTTTTGGCCTCTCTTCCATATACATAAGTTATATTAATGAAGTAGCTGCCTTCTTTGATATGATTTCAGACTTGATTATATCTCCCAAAATTTCTTTTCCACATAAGATCAAATTTATAGACACCAGAGGCAACTTCAACAATAATTTTGTATGTCAAAATTAATTCCATAACTCATGTTTCAAATGTACCAACTCCACCAATAAGGTTTTTCTCAATCCCTTTAGTTCTTGTATATCTAAATTTTTATTGTCTGAATGATTTATTGGATTACTAATTATTGTTGCTTTTTTTGTTCTTATATGTTGGGATCCTGGAATATGATGGTTGAGATATAATAGGATCTCAATAATATTTGTTGATTGAATGATTACTTGATAAGGAAATACATTTATGTATGCCTTATAATTCAGTTATTTTTATATGTGATTAAAAGGTGTTATTTGCTTTCTCTAAACTAATTGTTCCACCAAAATTAAATGTGCCTAGCACTACTTATATCCCAGAGTGCAGCACTAAGATTCCCAGATTGGCATTTTGTCCTAAATGCTCTTGTTGCAGTAGACTTATGTGGAACTGGGGAATGAGGGAAGTGGTCTTATGAAAAGAATGATTTCACCTTTCTGTTTGACCCAACTGGATCATTCAGGAAAATGTCAAGTGGGTTAGGACTGGTAAAGTCAACTATCACCACTTACGTTTTGGGGATACTACATCCCACCAGCTCGCCACCAGCTGTCAAGTTGTGTCTTGGTCTGCAAACTAGAGGAGCTGGTTCCTACCAAGTGAGGGAAAATAAATCTAAATATGTTCTTTTCTTTCTTTTTAGTGATACCTGGAGGTGCTCAGAGTTACTCCTGACTCTGCACTCAGAATTCATCCCAGGCAGAGTGTGAGGAAGTATATGAGGTGCTGGGTTTACTTCACTCTAGATAAGCACCTTATTCTCTGTGCTATCTTTCCAGTCTCATGTAAAATAGTTTTATTTATAAGAATATTAGGGAGGCCAGAATTATAGTACAGTGAGTGCACATTTTTCTTGCATACAGCCTACCGGGTTTGATCTCTGGCATCCCATATGGTCCCCTGAGAACTACCAGGAGTAAATCTGACAGAAGAGCCAGGAGTAACCAGCAAGGCAAAGTCAGATACATATTGAAGAGAGAACAGGGACTTTTCCAAAGAGAAAAGTTAATTGTATGCATCTTGGTGAGGATGTGAGTAAAATCTTCAGGGTGGAGAATTGTTCCACAAGTCTTTTTTTTTTTTTTTTTTTTGCTTTTGGGTCACACCCGGCAATGCTCAGGGGTTTCTCCTGGCTCTGCACTCAGGAATCACTCCTGGCGGTGCTCGGTGCTCGGGGACCATATGGGATGCCAGGAATCGAACCCTGGCCGGCATGGGCCGCCGCAGTGCAAGGCAAATGCCCTACCCTCTGTGCTATCACTCCGCCCATGTTCCACAAAGTATTTATACAGTTGGTTGCTGCAAGATTGTTGTCAAGGAGAAGAGTTGTGGTTCTTAATAGTCTTTTTCCATATTCTTATCATAATTTAGCTTTTGATTCTCTTTAAGCTTTTCCTTTCCTGAGGGCTTCTACTTTTTTTCTGGGCAGTGCCTTCTTTTTCTTGAGAGTTCAGTATTTGCATCTCTAAGGGATGTGTTCTTCTTCCTGCCTTTGGCTACTTAGGGGGCAGATTACAAGATCCAAAATCCTTTATTAGGCCACCCATCTCTCAGTCTAGAAAAATCTGACTGATGGCTATAAATTGTTGTGTCAGAACCATTTAAAAGAAAAGTATAGCTACTTTAGGCAGGAACAAGACCTGATGAAAACAAAGCCATATAGACTGGAGCATTAATATTTTAAGGAAAAAAACAATTCTCCCAAATATTATAAGATTCTAACTAGTTCACTGATCAGAATGTATTAGCTACTATCTAGAGAGATCATTTTGACATCAAGTTCTAATGTTTTGGAGGAATGGCAACATTCGGCTGTGCTTTTGTTAGGAAAGAAAAGGCATTTAAATACATATTTACATATATAGTTCACTGCTAAGAGCCTTTTAAACTGGAAAATCATTAGACCAACTCCTGTAGCCTAGACTGTTAACTTTCCATAGCTCCTAATCAGTTTCACAACAGGGAGCAGAGCAAAGCTATCACCTGGGGTCTTAAATATGACACTGAAGGCTTGATATCAGAGAATGAAAATAATTTTTCATCTTTCTATTAATGTTTTACTTAAGAAATCTCATGGTAAGAGAGTTCTCAGAGTAAGCCCCAGCACTCAATTTTTTTTAACCCTGAAGATAACAATCTCAACAAAAATTAGCAGGCATTCAGACCACCTACAGAAAATAAGTAAAATAATAGAAACTGCCCAAATTTCCATTACTCACAGATGGAGAAAGGGACAAGAGGATATGAAACTCTTCAAATGAAGCAAAAATTTTTTTTTGGGGTGGGGGGAAGTTAAATTTAGAAAATGTGAGTTTTCTTTAGGGCAGAAAGGACAAAGGAGAGGCTTGCTTTGCAAACCACTTCTAGTCCTCTCAGCAGCCTTGGAGGCCACCAATCCTATATTTGCAATGTAAATTAACTAACTACATGGTGCTTTCAATGGAAGGTGCGCCCTGACAACCTTGCTGATTGCTTCTTAAGAGTGCAGTTAATTTTGTGCTTAAGGAATTGCTGAATAGTCGGAGAGCTGAATAATCTGCACTGCCATGATTGAAATTGGAAGGAAAAGTAAGAATCATGATTGTGGTTGAAGAAAGGAAAATTCCAATTGTTCCCTGAAATGTGTGCATAGCACACCAGGAGTCGTTAACAATGCCTTCAAGGACACCAAATGACTTCAATGAGAGTCATTCCATAGTGTCTATCAGTCTAGGAATTGTCCAGCATTACATAGATTCCTTCGTTTAGTCTGACCTAGAGGTAGAACTTTGGTAGAAATGTAGTAGGGGCCCATGGGAGCAATAGTGCATTGGACAGGTCAACTTGACTTTGCAAGTGACTGACCTGGATTTAGTTCCTGGCACCTGATATGCTTTTCTAAGGCCCCTCATGAGTTATCTTTGAGCACTGAGACAGGAGTAAGCCCTGAGCATAGCCTGGTATGGTCCAAAAACAAAGAAACAAATGTAGGTCTCAAAGGTTGATGGAATATACAAAAAGTAAGTCTAGGTCTATGCTTCTATGAAAGGGTGAACACAAACAGGAGGGACCCTAAAAGATCAAATAAAAGAGAACTGTAGAACAATAGGTCCCTTTACTGGAATAAAAAGAACAAATATTACAGTTTGACTTGGGCTCACTGAAATATTCAAGTTTCCAGAATAATAGGAGCCTGGCATCACCACAGGTTCAGCTCCTGTGACCTGCTATGCTTGATTGAAGGTTAGGTATGAGCTATACATCCTGTTTGTAACCAGAAAAATGTATGTGGTCAATTGTTAAAGTGCTATAAAAATCTGCTGAAAAGTAGAGTATGGGTTCCAAACACAAGGAGCAGTCCCAGCTTGGGAACCCTCAGTGCTGAGTTTTGCCTCAATAAATTACTTTTCATCCAATTCTGCATGCTGGCTCTTGACTCTGGGTGGCAGCAAGAATTGGTCCCTTAACACTTGGACAGATCTATTTTTAGATACTGTTTCCTGGATTTTCTTCTCAGTCACTGGAAAATAAGGTCAGGCTGGAACTGAGTTCAGTCTGTCATACATCATGAACACTCCCAACCTTGTACAAAGTTAGAAGCTGAAACATGAGTCACATCCCCACCCACTATTTTTTTTCCCATTTGGCTTCATGGACTATCTAAGGAATTGGCTACTTTCCTTTAAAAAATTCTAGGGGCTTAAATGTTAGGATAGGGGATAAGCCTTGCCTTGCTTTTAAGCTAACCATCTTTCAATCCCATATATGGTCTGCACGGTTCAGGCCAATACCCGAACATAAAAGAATACACCTGAGTGATACCCCTATGAGTATAATGGGTACATTTTTTATATATGTGTATATGGTGTATTTTTGTGCCTTGGAGCCTTTGACATATTGGATTTCTACTGGTGTGGTGTACCTTACTCCAGGGTGAAATGGCAATGCTCAAAACTTGAACTCATAATTGGAGTAAAAGTTTCTACATAGCTCACCTTATGCTGAGTGTGATGCACAGATACCTTAGCAAAATCACTGAGTACTTCAGAAAGCACATAGTAAAGAGGTAGGCAAGGAAACTATGCATTATATATGCAAATCAGCACTTAGAGCTCATTGAATGATCACGACCTGTCTTTTTCTCCTCTTTGGAAAAGGAGAATACCGCTTTGACCGCCCATTCCTGTTTTTGATGTACCCACAAACCATCTATGGGACGTAAAAATGCAAGCACATCAATATGACCACTTTTCCACACTCTATAGATTCACAAAGATAGTGAATCTGGGGAATAGTGGCTGGGAAGACAGCTTAGGAGTAGGGTAAGCTAAACCTGCCCAGAGACCTAAGTTTAACTCTGGCACCTCGAGGCCCTGCTGACACCACAGGGTCTAACCTTGGAATCTCTTGGGTCTTACTACCTTGGCTTAGATCAGGTTGATAGGCCGAGTATCACTGTGAGTGACCTAAGATCTCTTTAACCCTGCTGGAAAGGAATAAATGAAATATCCCCAAAGAGAATTTCACCGTAATGAAAGTTGGATTTCTCCTTAATCCAGAATATTTGGTAATAATGGATCACAAGATCCTGTTTCAAAGAGCTGCTACATCTATGTCTGGTGAGATCCCCATCAGGGCACATAACTTGCTCATTGCAGTCTATATCTTTGGGTTACAATTGGAAAATTATCTGTGATTCACTTCCTGCTCATGCTTACTATTGTTTGTTTACTTATTGTTCTATTATGGCTCATGTAGTCAATGTCTACTACTCTTATCTACAGAGCTTCTCACTCTATGGACCCCTCAAAATCTTGTTATTATGTCATGAACCTGATTGAGAGATGAAATATTTCAGGAAATACCCAACAGGCCAGCATCTAGGAAGGGAAACAGAGTAGCAGAGGAAGACCACAATGGACAAGGAGAGGACTGTCCTGAAGTCCTCTCCAAAGAGAGGACACAGTCATGAAGTACACTTGGTCTAACCCCAGGGAGCTCTGATGTGCAGATGACTGTCTCTAGACTTGCCTTGAACTCCTCTCCTCACCACAGTGGTTACTGGGCATTGACAGATCTGTTGAACACATTCCTAGTAGCTATAAAACAAAGCTTGATAGGTTTCTGCAGGGAGGCCTGTGTCCTTGACATCTGATGCTGCCCTTTCCTCTCTTTCTGGCTTCTTCTGCTGACAAGGACTTACACTGACCATCTCTGCTGTAGGATATCTGTGGACACAAGCTTCTTTGACTTAACAGTTACTAGAAAGGTTTCTTCTATTATTTCTTCACAGAAGCAGATGTCTCCAGGACTCCTAAGGGTGTATTACTTACACTTCATAGGCAGAAAAAGTGATCTATTACCTGCTTGGTTTTGCCACTCTCTCACCTGCATGTTCTCAGAATCTCTTGAAAAAGACTATTTTGGAAAGATGTAAGGAGATGATGAGAAGTAGGAATGAATATGATTATAACGTTTAATCCAAATGGCATGGTTTGCCCAAAAAAAGCAAATTAAACATTGGCTTAATTCATTGCTGGCAACCTTTGAGTATAGCTAGGGTAGTTTTCACTGTCTTAAAGTGTTCATTAATATTTATCAAGTTAAATAACATGTGTTAACTATTGGAACAATTCTGAATCATAGATCAAATTATTCATGAATAATAGGTTAATGAAGGTATATTAAAGTTACAAATTAGTTAAAAATAAAACAGGATTGATTGATGACCAATTCAGTTTGACAAAATTATTTATTTTTTTTTATTTAAAAAATATAGTTCCTTTTTAATTTTTTAAAATTTTTTAAAAATTTTTTTTATTATACCACCGTGAGACATACAGTTACAAAGGTGTTCATAATTGGTTCTTGGTAATACAGTACTCCAGCACCCATCCCTCCACCAGTGCCCCATTTCCACCACTAATGTACCCCACCCCTCCCACCCACCCCAGGCTGCCTCAACAGCAGGTAGCCCTATTTCCTCTCTTCCGTTCTCTGTCTCTCTCTCTGTCTCTGCATCTCTCTCTCTCTCGTTTTACATACTGTGGCAAGCCCTGCAGATATTTAGATTAAAACTCACCATTGAATATACACAAAGAGACTTAAGTGACAAAATTATTTGTGTAGATGTGTCTGCTACTCAATAATCAGCCACAAAATCATTCTGTGTGCCACTGAAGTAACAGTGAATATTTTTATGTCACACCCCTCATATACCTGAACTGAGAGCAGTAATATCTGTGGCTTTTGTTCTGTTAGTACAGCTAAATTCTCTGCTAGCATTGGGGTTGTTCAGTTTAAAGTCTGCCCTTGACAATACTTACTTGAAACTTAGGGTACTAAAATATGTTTTTTTTTTGCTTTTTATATCACACCCAGCAATACTAAGGGGTTTCCCTGGGCTCTTTGTTCAGGAATTACTCCTGGTAGTGCTCAGGGGACCATATGGGATGCCGGGGATCAAACCAAGTCAGCTGCACGCAAGGCAAATGCCCTACCCACTGTGTTATCACTCCGACCCTAAAATATGCAATGTGTGTAATATATATTGGCTTGGAGCTCACACCCAATGATCCTTAGTATTTAACTCCTGGTTCTGTGCTTAGTATCACAACTAGAAAGATCTGGGAACCATATGGGATACCATGGATTGAACCCACATTGACTGCATGCAAAACAACCACCCTACCCATTGTTCTTGCCCTCTGACCCCTATAGAACTCTAAATAGTATAGAGTTTGTGCAGAAATACAGTTGCCAGATTTAAATAAGGTATTCTAGGCCTGGAACAATAGTCCAGTGGGAAGGGTGTTTGCCTTTCATGCAGCTGACCCAAATTCGATCCTTGGCATCCCATATGGTCCCCCAAGCACCACAAGGAGTAATTCCTGATTGCAGAGCCAGGAATAGCCCGAGCATCCCGAGTGTGACCCAAAAAGAAAAAAAGGCATTTGCTTTCTATTCCTCCGCTCTCTATCTAATAATCTCTCACAGATCTATCTTATGTTTGAGGAAGATACCCTACAGATTAGTTATTTGATGCTTCTGTAATAGATCACTACCAAATAGAAACATTTGACCATAAACATCTGAAAATATATGTATTACCAGGGTTTTCTAAATTAAACTATACAAATCAACTTAAAAAATACTATTGGAATATACACTAGCCATGCCACTGGGGCAAGAAACAGTTCAATTTTATAATGTACCTACGGAATCTACTAAAGAAGTACTCTGATCTAACCAGAATTACTTTCTTTTCTAATTCAGGTGATTCACATGCAGAAATTCAGAGATTTCTCTATGATATGGAGAATTTCTATTTCCTTGGCACTCTTATAAAAAGTTAATAACTATTTATAATAACTTTGTTTCCAATAGCAATCAGTTATATAACTTTTATAACATAATATACTCACTGCAGAGCCTTGCAAGCTACCTGTGTCATATTTGATATGCCAAATGCCAGTAACAATTATAGACCTCATTTTCATGATTTGATGGGATGGTTTGAGGCTCTTTTGTTCCTGGAGTGATCAGATGCGTTTGGGCTACACTAGCATGTGACAGGACTTATAGGGATGTTACTGGTGCCCACTCGAGCAAATTGATGATCAACGGGAAGACAAGTGACACAAGTGATACATGTGAACATAATGTAATCAGGAAAATTAATAGCAAACATGACTTTTGATTCACATATTACATCATCAAAGTTAGTCTTTCCCTGAAATCAAGTTATCAGAAGCTAGTGTGAATGGAGGACTTGTTCATGCACCAGTTTTTCTGTTAAGGGATGTCTGAGTCACGTGAAGGGAAACTGGTTTCTGTTCCCACTTCCATTCATCACGTTGTCACCCTACTTATCCACATATATCAGCCTGGCCTGCGTAACCTGGCCTGCTTCCAGTTTCTGCTCTGTATTTCCAGCACAGACTATCTATCTGCTTACCATGGTCCCTGATAAATATGCCCTGAACCCAACCCTGGACTGAGGACTGAGCCACTGGAGGTGACATTGGAGGTGACTTTGATAGGCTAAATAAATTCATTTTTTTAGAACATTGTTTTTCTGAGTATATGTCTTTGGCTTGTTCTTTTGCCAGGCTATTCCTCAACACTAGCATAATCTTGTTTGGGCAAATAAAGAAAATGAATAAAATTTATCAGGATACAGAGGAAGGGTGAAGGCAATAGTTAAAGGGAAATGAATAAAACAACAATAAAATGGATAAACTATATCAAGGTACAAAAAAAGGGAAATGTATTAGGGGTTTTAATGGAGGAATTATGAGTTATGGAGGAAAAAGACAGGAAGTGATTGCATGGCAAAAGTGTAAAAACCCCCATAAGAATGAAGATAACTTCACTCATTTCATTATTTGAATCCAGAATTTTTCATTTTTTATGAAAAATCTTCAAGTTTTTAATGATCAGTGCAATGTAAACTTACTTATAAAAATTTATGTAAAATAAAAATCTAATTAATCAACCAACATATTAACCAAACTATGTGGATATGCAATGCATGCTTACATAGAAAGTGCATATATGCTTTAAGCAAATATTATACTTTTACATGATGTACAGGCAGACATCAGGGGAAAATTACTTTCTAATTGGGATCAAGTGTTTTGGAAATTTACATTTCTAACTAATTAGTGTTGATGTTGAGACACCCACATTTAATTATACAGCAATCCGTGGCAGAAGAAGCTGCATGTTTTGACTCAAGTTATGAAACAAAGGTCCATAAATTATTGTCTTTCCTAAGTTAGCAGTGACACTAAGCTTAAATGTTTGTCTATAACGGTTGTTATTATCATCAATAACCAGAACCTTGTCAATCTTAGCAGATGACTTGGAAGCTTTTGTCAGGAACACTCCCTTTCCTAATCCATGTGAAATTTCAGAATTTTAGACACACCTTTGGTAGATAGAAACCTTTTGGATTCTTTTTCTGGCCTATGAAACCTTCATAATAATAATATTTTAAAAGATAGAAGCCCAAAGGCAAAAGCAGGACAGAGATCTCAATGATGAAACAAAATTCTGACATTTCAAGGATTTCTGTCTCCAGGGGGCCAAACTAAGTTCATCTCTCACACCACATAGGGTCTCCCGAGCCCCACCCAGGAGTACTCCCTGAGCATAAGCCAGTACTGAGCCCTGAGCACCCCTGTGGCATCCCGCCAAGAAAAAATAACAATAATTTAGTAAGACTTCTAATGAAGTAATATCAGAAAACTTTGTATAAAACAAAGCAAAATGACAATATGTGAGTGCTTTAAGTACCAGTTAGTTGAATTAGATTATCAACAGAGAGTCAACAAAAGGTAGTGTTGTCTTGAGCATCCTTCTGAATATGTTCATTTTGAATCCCAAATTCTACTCCCTTTAGGTTATAACTTCCAGCATCAGACTAATCTCCTGAGCACGAGTATGGAGATGAAAGGACTGTAACTTGAATTCATTATTCAGTTAAAGCATGTGCTTTCAGTTATCAGTGTGTATGTGCTTAGTCATTCCATTAGAATTTCAATATGTTAAAATAGTTAACTGAAAATACATACTAGCCTGCAGACACAGTTCATCTTTCGATGGAAAGGAGACACTCAATTTAAACTAACACCTATTTGATGTACCTAAAAAAATTAATCAATTGTCAATTCATATTCTGCAGAGGAACCTTGTATGGTCTCAGTTTGGGACATAACAGAGCACACTGGGCATTCTAACTCTTCCTGAGCCTACAATCTGGCCTCATAAGTCCATTACACACATTTTGGTGAGAAAGAAAACAGGTACAACAAATAAAGATAGGATATGTAGAATTCAAATTTAAAAATGACAACTGTAAAACATAAAAAATCTGCTAACAAGTCACATTTTTCAGCTTCTTCAATGAATCTTTTTTTGTAAATGGCAAGTAATCCAATAGATCAGAAGCTAAATAAAATTCCTTATTCATGTTGCTCTATGCCCTGAAAACCTGGGCAAAGATGAATTTTCCTATTTCTAGAGTTATCAATACAGAATAGAAATGCAGGGGGACCAAAAGATGGAGCAGCAGGTAGGGCACATGCTTTGCACACAGCAGACCTGGGTCTGATCCCATATCCACACAGTCACCAGAACACCGCCAGAAGAAATCCCTATGTGTAGAGCAAGCAGTAACCCTGAGAATTGCCTGTTGTGCCCCTTCCCACAGAAAAACAATACAAATAGAAATGCAATATGATATTGTGAAACTGGAAGTCTAAAAGACCAGTAGAAAACATAATACTGGATTTCACATTGCAGGTACTATTTATATCTGAGAAAGGAACTGCTCCTCACCAACTTCTTATTGCTCTTTAGAGAAAGAGGAAATGGACTTTAATTTATCAACAGACTTAGTCACAAACTAGGAACCTCTTTACTAATTGCTAGGAAGCAATTAAACCTTCATATTCTTATTATATTCTAAGAACCATCACTAGGCTGCTCAGGCCATGCTGTGCTAGGAGAAGTGTTAGTGTCAGAACCAGACTCAAGATCTCAAACACACAAGGCATGGGCTCTACTACTTGAACTCACCCCAGGTCCCAAATATCTGTGAATTGAACTGTAGAAAAATTTTGGAGGGAAGTGACTGACTTCCAACCAGTACACCAGAGGCCTGGAACCCCTCTGGGTAATATTCACTGAATCGGACCTGTGGCTCACTGTGAATGTGAGGCCACTGGGACTCTGAGGTGCTCTGGAAATTACCTGAGCCACTCCTCACTGCATAGCACTCTGGGACCCCTATAGCATTATGCTGTGGTGCGCAGGGGTTCTTGTGGTACCAGGGATCATAGCAGGGCGAGCTGCATGCAGAGTATGTAAAGTAATCTCCTAATATCTCTTCAGCCTAAATGTAGGATTGCTAAACCTGGAACACAGTCATTGGAAGCATTTACTAGAGATTCCGCTAACTAAGTCTTTGGCATAGATGCGAGGATACGTGTAAACTGAAGCAGGGGCTGTTACTCTGGGATATGTGCACTGTGCGGATCTCGTCTCTCAACTGAAGCAGAGCTGGATTCTGATTCTTCAGCATAAAGCATCAATGATTGTGGACACTTTGATAAGCATCACCCTTTTTATATCTTATTATTTTATTTTGGGGGAGCTTCTGGCAGTGCTCAGGACTTACTTGTGGCTGTGCAGTCAGGGTTCACTTCTGGAGGGCTCAAGGAACTATATGGGTTGCTAGTGATCAAACCAAGTTTAGCTTGTGCAAAGGCAATGCCCTACCTATTGTAATAGCTCTTTGATCCTCTATATTCTTTCAAAAATTAAAAACAACTTGTTTCTAAGTGGATGGAGAAAAACTACTGACATTGGTTTGATTTAAAAATCAAAATGTTATCTATAGACTGAGTTGTATTCTGAAATCCTTAATGATTTTTAAAAGAATGCCTAATCTATGTACATTTTCTTAAATAATCCCTTAAGTGAATCTCCTTTGTACTCTACACATTGTTTATCTAAGTGCCAGTGGAATTATGCAGTTGTAACACTTAATCAGGTAACTAAATGAAAAGGAGAGGGAAATAAAGCACAACAAATTAACTGCCAGAAAAACATCTTGGAAATGATTCCATATTATTTCTGCTTAATCAAACATTTTTTGTCCTAGAAAAAAATTCCATGTGAGCATGGTTATGATTGCTGACTCTTTGAGGCATTAACACACTTGTTTTGCTCTTATAGAGAAAAGTAACATAGAGAAAAATAACGTTTTATTAGTGAATGTATTTTTCCTACCTGCCTGTCACAAGACCTTTGGTCTTGATTAACATAATAATTAACTGCATTTATCACTGTGTATTCACAAATACACTCTTGGTACCAATAAGGTGGCATGTAGCATAACTGAGTCATCTGTTCAATCATAATTGTTATTAGCTGAACATTCCTCTATGTGGGAGTTAAGAAGAATCTGCCTTATCTTTTGGACTCTGATCTTAAGTTTGGATTTAACTACACTTAGATTTTCTGATTTCTCTTGCAACCTATATACATTAGAGGGTTTTTGTCATTCCGGTGGAAGAGTTTTTTCTTTATTTGGTGGAAATGCCAGTTCAATATCTATGAAAATATCAATGGAAAGCAATATGCAGATTTCTTAAAAATACAAAAAAGAAATAACTCACAAATGACCCAGACATGCCATTTCTTGTTATCTATCCCGAGAAGACCAAAGCTTTGATTCACAGTGATTACACATAATTTCATACTGCAATTAGTAAAATAGCCAAAATATAGAAACATCCAAATGCTAGCTATAGAAGGATAGATGAATGGATCATGAAGTTGTAGTATAAATGCACAATAGAATACTATGTAGCTCTAAAAAAGAATAGAAACATGTAATTTTCAGCAGCATGGATAGTGGATAGAATTAGAAGATAACAAGATGAGTGAAGACAGTCAGAGGAAAGGGACAGATACAGAATGATCACTTATGTGGAACTTAAGGACATACATCAAGGTAGCAACGGAAATCGAAAGACACATTCTAAGGGAATTGATTCCTACAATGGAGATGAATAGGGAATGAGATGGAGGTGGTGGAGTGTCTAGGGGGGAAAGAGAGAGGTACACTGGTGTTTAGGGTAGTGTTAGAATTATGTCCATGCCTATGGATAAAATATTATCAATAGTATTGTAAAGCAAAAACATAAAATTGTCATTAAATCTACATGATAAAATGTCATCTTGTGTTAACTTCAAAGGATAGTAGATTCCAACACTAGGCATATAACAGTGATTAATTTAGGGCAAATGAGGGATCTATATGAATTTGTGTCGTACCAGTGTCTGGCACGTAATGTAAGCATGCTGGATCAACAAAAAAGAAAAGGAAAGATTAGAGGATACCATCAGAAAAAAAATACAAGACAGAAATCATGATCTTCATCTTGTACTAGAAGTCAGCAGTTCTGATAAGTATCAGATATGGGGCTAGAAATTGGAGCCAATATGAGGAACTATCAGTGAGAAATATCATCCGGAAATGTGGTCTCATGATGAAAGTTTGAGCCAGAGTGACTCAGATTCACGGGAGGTATCTGGTTGGTTCAGAGTTTTTATTTAAAGGAACAAGTTAAGCCCATTATAAGGACAAAGATATGTTGCAAATGTCTTTGATCAAAGAATGCCGCCAACAAAATAATTAGGGCATCTGTTTTTAATTTGCTTGTTTAATATGCTTGGATTGTAAGAAATCAATCAGTCTAATTTATGAGGATGATGTTTTTCCTAATGAACCGGTACTTCTGGAAATCCCAAAACTATTCATATAATTCTAGATTAAGAGAATAGACCCACCTCAACCTAGAGAATAATCTGTCATTATTTTCTAATGATTAATATACATTTAACCTATCCACCATTGAAATGTTAAGACTTATCTAAAACCATGAATACATTTAGAGGAAGCTGAATCTCTCAACAAGAAGCAGAGGAAAAAAAATGTCCTCAGCCTGTGAGGGATCCTGATTGTATCTGGAAATGAAAGAACACCAGATTTACAGGATAAAATTATGCCATTTTCTTTGAATTTTATCAGACATGGGAATAGTTATAATGAAATAAGGACCCACAGAATTGATAACTTTTACTTTAAGGACTAATTTGGTAAGGTCTACTAGCATAGAATTTTTTTCTGATTTAATGTCTACTTGGTGACAAAAAGTTCTTCCTTTCCCTCATTACAGGAAAGACCTTTGCTGTAAGCATTGGAATCTTCTACTTTCAGGAAGGAAAAATAGATTGATGTGCTTTTCTTGTACTGCAGTTTCTCAAGTATTTCACAGAAAATAATTAAAAAAGCCTAAACAGTATGTTTTAGGGTAATGTGCACATGCTCAAATACCATCTGCATTTCTGTCAAACAGTTAAGATACTGGAGAATATGAAAGAGAAGATCCTCAACCTACTACTTTTTATTTCCTCTTAAGATCTAGTAGTGAGCTTTCTTCTACTTCATAGCATATGCAATTGAAAAGCATTTATTATTTTTAAAAAATAGTATAAATATATAGACATGCCAAACTTGTGTTTATATAATAGATCACGGTCACACTTGTAGGTATGCAAAACCAGGGACATATATATCTAAATTTTACATCAAGCCATTTGCCACTGCCTACCTAAAAGCAGCCCACAGTTTTATAAATATATTTACCCATCACCCATCTAATAAGGTGCTAATATACAAGAAATATAAGACATTGGTAAAACTATAAAAGAAAAAAAATACAACCCCGTCAAAAAATGGGGAGACGAAATGAACAGAAAATTCCTCAAAGAAGAAATACAAATGGCCAAAAGACAAATGAAAAAACTGTTCTGCATCACTATCATCAGGGAAATGCAAATTAAAAACAATAATGAGATATCCTCTCACACTACAGAGACTGGCACACATCAGAAAGAGCAAGAGTGCTTGCTATTTCTGAGCAACAGCAACCAGTGCTGGGGTAGATGAGGGGAGAAGAACATTCTCCTTCATTGTGGTGGAAATGTCGACTGCTCCAGTCTTTAGAAGAATGCCCAAGCAATTTGGGCATTCTATAATACCAAAGGACAGTAGAAACAAGGGTCAAGGGGAGTGGTCCACAATTGTAAGCCATTGTCAAGTGGTGGGGAGTAATTGGGGTACAGAAGGAATCGCTAATCTTTGCTGATTACATTTATGATTAATTGAGAGAAAACCAGCACTGGAATATATATATATTAAAATTGATGTTTTGGAAGTTTGATACAATTTAAGCAATCGTCAAAAAGCTAGAAATTGAGCTTCCATATGGTACAGCAATACCACTTCTGGGAATATATGCTGGGGGCCACAAACACACAACAGAACTGCCCTCTGCACATCTATGTTTATTGCAGCACTAATCACAATAGCCAGAATCTGGAAACAACCTGAGTTTCCAAGAATGTGTGACTGGATAAAAGAAACTACAGAATATCTACACAATGGAATACTATGCAGCTATTAGAAAAATAAAGTTATTAGATTTACTTATGAATGAATGGATATGGAAAGTATCATGCTGAGTGAAATGATTCAGAAGGAGATGGACAGATATAGTGTTTGCACTGACTGGAATATTAAAAAATCCATAATATGATACTAACACCCAAGGACAGTAGAAACAAGGGTGAGGAGAAGTGGTCCACTATTGAAAGCCAGCCTCAAGTGTGGGGGAGAAGACAATTGGGAAGGTATCACTAATCTTTGCTGATAAAATGTTATGGTTAATTATGAGAAAACCACCATTGGAATATGTATTAAAAGTTAATCTTTCGGATGTGTTATACAAGGCATTTTTGAAACTTCTGATTGCCACCAAGTTCATTTGGGAAGTTTCATTTTGCCACCACAGGGTATTAAAATAATTATTTAAAGACAAGTACATTTTTTCTTATGTTCATATAACAAATCGCCATCAAATGAGTGAGTTACACCACCCAGATATATTATCATATAGAATTGACAAGTCTGAAATTGATGCCACTGGTTGAAACTATGGTGTCTAAAGGCCTTAGTGACTGTACAAAAGGTTCTAGGGAATTTGTTTTTATGCATTTTCTCAATTCTGGAGAATGTCTATGGCCTGCTTATCCATCATGAAAATCACCCAGTGCCAGTGGAGGTATATCAGTTATCACTTTGAGTCTTCGACTCCTCTTCCCTGCTGAAGTTTTCTTGTGAATATGGTGCTCTCAGAAAATCCAGGATGAGTGCTGGAGAGAAGGTACAGCAGGTAGGACACTTGTACTGCATATAGCCAACCAGGACTCAATTTTCAAAATCATATGTATTCCCTGAGCCTCAAGCCAGGATTGATCCCTGAGCACAGAGCCAGGAGTAAACCTGAGCACTGTTGGTTGCTTGCCCTCCCACAGAAAGAAAATTCAAATGATTCCCACTCTTACAACTGTATGAATAGTCACCTTTATTTCATTTGTAATTTTGATTCTACTATACTTGATCACTTGACCACTTGAATCCCGTTATTCATCGATTTGCTCAAGTGGGCGCCAGTAACTATTTCCATTGGACCCTATCACGTGCCAATGAAGCCCAATGGCATCTGGTTGATTCAGGAGTATGAAGAGCCTCAAACCGTTCCTTCAGGGTCTTGACAAGGAAGTCTGACCATCTTGTAGGTGGGCGGCCACGTGATCTTTGACATCCCGTGGGATCCAGTCAGTAACGGCTCTAGTCCAGTGGTTGTCTCCAAATCGCATTACATGTCCAGCCCATCTGATTTTCCATGCCTTGGCAAACGAGACAGCATCCCTGATTCTGGAATAGCGACGGAGGTCAGAACTCCGGATTCCTTCTCTCACTTGAGTGAGGTGTGATATTCCAAGCATAGCTCTTTCGATTCCTCTCTGGGAGACCCGAATAGCATTCTCATCCTGCTTTCATAGGGCTCAAGTCTCTGAGGAGTATGTTAATGCAGGAGTACGATGGAGTCAAAGAGATGTGCCCGAGCCGGAGGTTCTTTGTCCTTATAGCTATTTCTTCGATGCCTTTGAAGGCCTTCCATGCCGCTCTCTTCCTCCTGCGCAGCTCAGGTTTTAGGTCGTTCATCATGTTGATTTCTCGACCTAGGTACACATAACTGCTGCATTCAGAGATGTTTGTCCCATTGAGAGTGAATGGGGCCTACTATGTGATAGCATATTACTATCTACTATGCGATAGCATCTATCTACTATGAGACAGCATATTCATACGTACTCAGGATTAAGATATAGCCATCCTCAAGAAGCTGTTATTATGACTAATTTGCGGCTGCAAATTTTCTTAGATAATACTGATTTTAGGATGACGTCCTTCTCAGGATTTTTCACATTTATACATTGTAAACAGTTCTAGACAGGTTTTAACTGATACCTGTCATCCCAGTAAGCCTAGCAAGAAGCTAGAGCAACCCACACATCGTGCGATCAGTCATTCTCAACAGTCAGACCCATAGTTTCTCAGAGCTCCATCTAAGAGAAAACCTGATCTTTCCCCTTTAAGTTTCATTAGTAAATGCTCAAGATGAGAGTCTTACTACTAAGAGTATACCACCTACACGCAGAGCATGGCAAGCTACCCATGTTTTATTTGTTATGCCAAAAATAGTAACAATTATGGACCTCAATTCAATGACCTGAAGAATGGTTTGAGGCTCTTCCTGTGCCTGGAGCAAGCAGATGCCCTTGAGTTACACTTGCTTATGATAGGAAGTATGGAGATGTTACTGGTGCCTGCGCTAGCAAATCTATGAACAAGGGGAAGACAGTGACAGTGAGAGTGACCCTAAAGTCAAAACAATATGACAACTATCAAAATTTCTCTATAACTACCAAAATTAAACCTACAAGACACTATAGTGAAGCTATTATTTATCATAAATTATTGATTAAATTAAATCTCATTGAATAGTAGCTCATTTCAAACTTATTTTTTTTCATTTTGGGTCACACCTGGCAGTGCTAGGGGTTATTCCTGGCTCTGCACTCAGGAATTACTCCTGGTGGTGCTTGGGGACCGTATGGAATGACGGGGATTGAACCGATAGGCGCGTGCAAGGCATATGCCCTACCCGCTGTGCTATTGCTCGGCCCCTAAACTTATTTTTTTTAATTTTTTTATAACACCCGACAAGGCTCAAGGGTTACTCCTGCACTCAAGAATTACTACTGGTTGTGCTGGGGGCCAGTATGGGATGCTGGGGATCAAACCCAGGACAGCCATGTGCAAGGCTAATGCCCTTACTCAGTCTTATTCACTATACTTTGACTGAGGCCCCTAATTTTAAACTTTATAAGTCTGAATTTTTTTTAAATTCACCAACTGGGAACTCTTTGGCACCACTGTGACAACATGGGAAGGTACCATCATTGATGACATCGATGAAAAACACAACCAATTGGTTCAGCACCTCCATGATTGTGCGAAGAATGCAGAGAGAGAAAGCCACAAAAGGATGCTGGTCCTCAAAAACTCTGGAGCTCATTCGCCAACGTGGCAAGGCGCAAGCCTCAGGTGACCAAATGCTGACATCCAAGCTTGCAAAGCAGTGCAGAGAAGTGATAAAGGAAGACCTCAAAGAGAGAAGAGCAGAAATACTGGAAAATGCAGCAGAAGCCAGGAAGAGCATTCGCAAAGCCCACCTGTCCTTTGCCAACTATAAGGCCAACATGACTGCCCTCCAATGTCCTGATAGATCTATCACATCTTTCCAGGAAGGCAATGGAGAAGATTATCCATGACTTCTACTCAGATCTCTTTGATAGCCACGTCCACCTGACCACATACCAAATTCCGCAGGATAGATATGTTGTTCCCAACATTCTCCCTTCTGAAATCCAACATGCCATTTCGTCAGTAAAGAAGGGAACAGCACCAGGCCTAGACAATGTCAGACCCCAACACCTGAAGAATCTACCTTCAGTACTCATCAATACATTGGCTCGGTATTCACATGCTACCTGTCTGAATGCAAGGTGCCCTCCCATTGGAAAACCAGCCAGACAGTTCTACTATTCAAGAAGGGAGACATTCACGACATTGGCAACTAGCGCCCCGTCTGCCTGTGTCTGTCATCTACAAGCTGTTCACTCGAGTCATCCTGAAAGGATTGGCAGAATGAAGAGCAACGATGCGAGCAAGCTGGCTTCCGAAAGGATTCAGTATAATCGACCATATCCTCATGGTAACCAAGGTCATTGAAGTTTGTAGGAAGTTCAAGATGCTACTCTGTCTCACATTCATTCATTTAAAGAAAGCCTTTGATTCTGTGGAGACTGAAGTGGTCATCAAAGCCCTAGCAAAATATAGCATTCAAATCCAATACATCAAGATCCTTCATGGGATATATTATGGATTCACCACCAGGATCTCACCAATTTACAAAGAAGTGATCATCGATGTCAAAAGAGGGACTTGACAGGGTGATACCATTTCACCAAAAGCGCTTCAGAGCCACCCTCGAGAACATCATGCGACAATTAGAATGGGAAGGAATGGGTGTGAAGATAGATGGTCAGCAACTACACCACCTCCGCTTCACTGATGACATCATTCTAATAACACCAAACATTAGCCAAGCGGCACAAATGCTGGCTGACTTCGACAGATAATGTGGAAAGATAGGTCTACAGTTGAATCTAAAGAAAACCATGTTGATGAAAAATGAACTAGTTCCAGAGGCCCCATTCACTCTCAATGGAATAAACATCTCTGAATGCAGCAGTTATGTGTACCTAGGTCGAGAAGTCAACATGATGAATGACCTAAAACCTGAGCTGCGCAGGAGGAAGAGAGAGGCATGGAAGGCCTTCAAAAGTATCGAAGAAATAGCTAAAAAGAAAAGAATCCTCCGGCTCCGGGCACATCTCTTCAACTCCACCATTCTCCTTGCATTAGCATACGCCTCAGAGACCTGGGCCCTACTAAAGCAGGATGAGAATTCTATTCGGTCTCCCAAAGAGAAATCGAAAGAGCTATGCTTGGAATATCATGCCCGACTCAAGTGAAAGAAGGAATCCAGACCTCTGACCTCTGTCACTGTTCCAGAGTCCGGGACGCTGTCTCATTTGCCAAGGCATCGAAAATCAGATGGGCTGGACATGTAATGCGATTTGGAGATGACAGCGGGACTAGAGCAGTTACTGACTGGATCCCACGGGATGTCAAAAGATCACGTGGCCGCCCACCTACAAGATGGTCAGACTTCTTCAAGACTGAACTCTTAGTATTCCTGAAGCAACCAGATGCCATTGGGTTACAGTGGCACGTGATAGGGTAAAATGGAAATGTTACTGGTGCCTGCTTGAGCAAATCGATTAATAATGCTATGTCAAGTGATCAAGTGATCACAAGTCATTTAAAGTTTATTTATTTATTTATTTATTCATTCATTTATTTATTTTTGCTTTTTTTGGGTCACACCTGGCAGTGCTCAGGGGTTTCTCCTGGCTCTGCACTCAGGAATTATTCCTGGCGGTGCTCAGGGGACCATAGGGGATGCTGGGGGATTGAACCTGGGCCGGCACTGGCTGGCCATGTGGAAGGAAAATGCCCTACCCTAGGCGCCCTACCTTTACCTAGGCAAAGTCCCTACTGGACTATCACTCCGGCCCATCGTTTAAAGATTAAATTGCAAAAATTGTTTAGTTGGGTAGAAACACATCTTTCAAGTCAGGATGGATTGGGCTATTGCAGCTTGATCACCAGTCACAATGTTTTTGTAGGGGCTGGGGGTAACCTTGCTCAGGGATTACTCCAGACAAGTGCTCAGGACTATAACGGATGACCTGGTTCAGCTATATGCAAGGCAAGCACCCAACTTCGCTGTACTCACTATCACTCTGGCCCCCATGATGTAGTTTTGTATTAACATTAAAGATTTTTAAATGCACGAGATGAGTACCTTCTAATATCCCACCCTCACTGCAGAGCCTGGCAAGCTACCTGTGTCGTATTTGATATGCCAAAAACCAGTATCAATTATAGACCTCATTCCCATGACCTGAAGGAATAGTTTGAGGCTCTTCATGTTCCTGGAATGAGCAGATGCCCTTGGACTACGCTAGCACATGATGTATGAAGATGTTACTGTTGCCTGCTAGAGCAAATTGATGAACAACAGGGAGACAAGTGATACAAGTGAAATCTCATTATTTTCAAAATCTTTTCTCTGATAAAAAAATAGATGAATAGACTGGTACTTTTTCCAGAATGTGTCCAATGAGGTTTTTAGTAACTAAAATAATTTTATTTTGCAATGATACAATAATTTACTTAAAATTATATCTCATTTTGTTTTTAATTACTATTAATTTCTTAAGCATTATTATAAGAAGGATATAAAAATTATTCCTTAGCAGAGATATTGAAAACTTTGGTATAGATAACAAAATCTCAAGTCTCAATCCACTAATTTAGCACCTGAATTTTGATGAGATCCCCAACCAAGTGGTGAGCAAATAAACTCTGAGAAGCACTGACTGAACAGTTTCTTATTGAATGTAAACATTTATATTAGCTGTCAATATGTTTCCTTGTTTACTTAACTGTTTAATAGGACTTCATTAATGTGTGCATAAACTTAACAGCTTTCGTAGTCATATTTCTATTTGCACAATATTAAATAAACATTTGTGTAACACATTATCATTAGATTTTTCAATATATACAGAAAAATACTTAGACTCTGTTACAGCTAAAGAGGACTAACTTTATATTATGTCATTAGTACATGGATGGGACAAATTTTCGATTCCACATTTTTTCAGTTGACAGAACTATAAGACAAAGTTCTAATAAGCAGGACAGTTTAGATCCCCATAGTTTCCTCAACTGGAAGAATATTTCTTGATAAATAATGATAAGATGTAAAACACTACTCTAAATCTTGGGAGTAATTTCTTACATCTTACCACTTTATTTTTCATGTTGAATAAACTTGACTAAATGTGATCTAAATCATTTACTAGTTCTCAGTGTATATTGTATATATGTATATGGATAGGGAGAAGGAGAGAATGTAGGAGAAAGGAAAAAAAGAAGTAGTGCAAAAGAAAAAATAAAGGAAGAGGTGAGGAAGAGGTGAAGAAAAGAGAAGATAAAGGAGGAGCAAACAGGAAGAAAGGGAGGAGGAAAGACAAGAACAGGAATGTGGAGGTTGGTCCTTGATCCACTTATTGCAGCTTCTGAAAGGACTAAATAGGGTTCCCATAAAGTAGAAAAATAATGAGGAAAAGTTATATTTATTGATAACATAAGTCTTCCTGGAGAGATCCAGCAAGGCACCAGATGGTTCCAGGTGTCCTCTTTTAAATGGCTGAGTGAAGACAAAGAATATTTGATTCTTTATCATGAGGCACAGGGGAGGCCACAGCCAGCAGTACTCAGAGCTTACTCCTGACACTGCTTTCAGGGATCACTCTTGGTGGGCTCTGGGACCACATGGAGTGCCACGGATCAAGCCTGGGTCCGCTCTGTGCAAAGCAAGTGCCTTACCTGCTCTACTATTGCTCTAACCCAAGACAAAAGATATTTGGAAATAAGTAAGGGTAGTGAGTTATGAATGTCATCAAAGTTGGCTCAGTAAACAAAGGTACATAGACTTTGTTTTCCTTTGAGAAGAGAGAAAAGGATCAGGTCCTCCCTGAAATCTGAGAGTAGAGGCTTTCACAGAGAATTTATATATAAATATCATTTAAAGGTTTCCAAGGGTCAAAAAGATAGAACCATGGAAAGGGCAGTTTCCTTGCACATAGAAAACAGTTTTAATCCTGGACATTCCATATAATACCCTGAGTATAGCCACACATGATCCCTGAGTGTGAAGGCAGGAATAAGCCTATACATTTATTCCCATTTGAGTGTTTGATTATATGTCCAGCTGATGAAAAACACAGAGATAGAGTATAGCAGAATTTCTTTGGTGCCCAGAAGCCATAATCATTGGTAGTAAGTCATTGAAATTAAATGATAATAAACCTTGAGGAATGACCAATCAGAACCATGGCATGGAATAGAGGTAGTGTTTTTACCGGTCATTGACCATTTGGTATTTATGATATCATTCACAGTCCTCTTATTCATTTACAAGTAAGGGCAAAACAAACCAACAAAATGAAACAAAACAAAAATTAAAAGAAACCATCATTCTGCCTTTGTATAAACCATTTTGACTGATAGTTGCTCCCGCACAAAAGCAAAAACTTATTAATACCCTCTACCAAAAAAATATTTTGAAGCTCAGGCAAATATTATTTAAGTTATCATACTTATCTTAAATTTATTAAATGTCACTGAAATGTGTACTGTACCTAAGTGAAATGAGAAATTTGAGTGGTTGGAGGCTTTGTGATTAGTTTGAGCTATAATTAGTACAAATTCCTTTCAAGACAAAAAAATGGTCTCCCTGTCATTTTAAATTATAGTCATGGTAATGGTTCCCATAAAAGTAAAATATCATCTGTGAAGTCTGGTAAATGCATCTATCCCATATTCTATCTTTTTTAAAGGTGAGCAATAATTTCCAAACTTTAAATTACTCAGAGAGAAGGATGGAGTTTTTGCCAGATCATAGTGTAATAAAGCCCTTGTTGGTTTGGTTTAATTGCAGTGAAATAATTCACTTTATAAAACCAAGTCATTTGGTTGTACTTCATTAATAATTCTTAAAGCAAGAAATTATTAAATATTTAAATATTCAAGGTATTTTGAATTAAATAAAGGCTTTGTCATTCAAAATGGAAATAGATATAGAGAGGAATATGTCAAAGTTATCCTGGTAACTGCCCTCCGACGCCCTGATGGATCTATCACATCTTCCAGAAAGGCAATGGAGAAGATTATCCATGACTTCTACTCAAATCTCCTTGATAGCCACATCCACCTGCCCACATACAAAATTCCACAGGATGGATATGTCATTCCCAACGTTCTCCCTTCTGAAATCCAACATGCCATCTTGTCGGTAAAGAAGGGAACAGCACCAGGCCCAGACAAAGTCAGACCCGAACACCTGAGGAATCTACCTTCAGTACTCATCAATACACTGGCTCGGTATTCACACGCTACCTGTCCAAATGCAAGGTGCCCTCCCATTGGAAAACCAGCCAGAGAGTTCTACTATTCAAGAAGGGAGACATTCACAACATTGGCAACTAGCGCCACGTCTGCCTGTTGTCTGTCATCTACAAGCTGTTCACTCAAGTCATCCTGAAAGGATTGGCAGAATATTAGATGAAGAGCAACGATGTGAGCAAGCTGGCTTCCGAAAAGGATTCAGTACAATCAACCATATCCTCATGGTAACCAAGCTCATTGAGGTTTGTAGGGAGTTCAAGATGCTACTCTGTCTCACATTCATTCATTTAAAGAAAGCCTTTGATTCTGTGGAGACTGAAGTGGTCATCAAAGCTGTATTAAAATAGGGCATTCAAACCCAATACATCAAGATCCTTCATGAGCTATATTATGGATTCACCACCAGGATCTCACCAATTTACAAAAGAAGTGATCATCGATGTCAAAAGAGGGACTTGGCAGGGTGATACCATTTCACCAAAATGCTGCTTCAGTGCCACGCTCGAGAACATCATAGGACAATTAGAATGGGAAGGATTGGTAGTGAAGATAGATGGTCGGAAACTACACCACCTCCGCTTCACTGATGACATTGTTCTAATAACAACAAACATTAGCCAAGCGGCACAAATGCTGGCTGACTTCGACCGAGAATGTGGAAAGATAGGTCTACAGCTGAATCTAAAGAAAACTATGTTCATGAATGTTGCAGGACTCCTAAGGGCCGCTGCATCTGCTCTGGATTGCCTCCCGCAAATCACTCCGTAGATAAGGGGGTAGTCTAAATGTGGCAGTTTATCCGACCATGTATGCTGTACTAGCTGGTATAAATATTCTCCCATGCTATCACAATCATCGTGGGACTAGCTAGATCTTACCAGCATATTAGCCTGGCCACGTAAGGACACCTAAGTAATTAGACCAGAGAGAAATGCTGTTTGCTTCCAAAACAAACAAGCATGGCTCCCCTGATAAAATACAAAACTACAATGAAGTAGAGGAGACTTGTGAAGGCTGGGGGAAATATTTAACTGGCATTGGTGTTGATCTTTGGTACAGTGACATGCCATCTGAGAAACCCCCTTCTCTACATTTCAAAGGCATTCCCGCTCAAAACATTAGCACAGTAAAGGCCCTAGGTGAGATGCAGGGAGGGATTACCTGAGGGCATTGGACCCTCCCTGCTTTCCATAACAATGGGGGTATAAACTAGCCGGTTCCGCTCCTCCCGGGCTTCTTCCCGGTGGGATCTCGCCTTGTGAGCGTTTATTCCCCTTGGAAGTTTTACACGTGGTGGTCGCCATCTTGGCCTACACGTGGCTGGGGTTCTAGCCTGGAATCCTAAGCATCGGGTTTTCCTTTTGCTGATTTGTATGCCTGAACCTGTGATAAGTAAAGCCTTTAAAACCGCATCGGATTCCTGAGTGTTCATCCATTCCTCGGCTTCGGAGGTAGAAGGGAACTCACTTCCCCGGCACTGTCGGGGACCCCCGCGGAGCGCCCCAACACATGAAGAATGAACTAGTTCCAGAGGCCCCATTCACTCTCAATGGAACAAACATCTCTGAATGCAGCAGTTATGTGTACCTAGGTCGAGAAATCAACATGATGAATGACCTAAAACCTGAGCTGCGCAGGAGGAAGAGAACAGCATGGAATGTCTTCAAAAGCATTGAAGAAATAGCTAAAAGGACAATGAACCTCTGGCTCCGGGCACATCTCTTTGACTCCACTGTTCTCCCTGCATTAACATATGCCTCAGAGACCTGGGCCCTACCAAAGCAGGATGAGAATGCTATTCGGTCTCCCAGAGAGGAATCGAAAGAGCTATGCTTGGAATATCACGCCTCACTCAAGTGAAAGAAGGAATCGGAGTTCTGACCTCCATCGCTATTCCAGAATCAGGGCGCTGTCCGTTTGCCAAGGCACCGAAAATCAGATGGGCTGGACATGTAATGCGATTTGGAGACAACCGCTGGACTAGAACTGTTACCGACTGATCCCACGGGATGTCAAAAGATCACGTGGGCGCCCACCTACAAGATGGTCAGACTTCCTTGTAAAGACCCTGAAGGAACGGTTTGAGGCTCTTCATATTCCTGAATCAACCAGATGCCATTGTGCTACATTGGCACATGATAGGGTCCAATGGAAATGTTACTGGCGCCCGCTCGAGCAAATCGATGAATAACGGGATTCAAGTGATCCTGGTAATTGCTTATATTTTTTGGCAGCTGAATTTATGCTCCAATGTTGTTTTATTTTGTTCTATTCTGTCTGTTTCCAAAAAATCAGCTTTGGCTCAAACTTTACATTTATTAATATTGGTACAACCTATACTAGTAACTTCCTACTAAATAGTTAAATACTAAATAGTATTTAGTGATCCTGTATGTGATCTTGTAAGAAAATTCTGCTTTTTGGAAACCTCCCTTCCTCTGTTCTAAGTGATTTTATTTCCTGTTCCAAGGATATTCTCATGTGAAATATTCAGCTTTGACAAGACCATGCAATTTTCTGGTCATTAATCATCAGGAAACATCTTCCTCACTACGCCATAGAAGTACTGATTCCATATCTCTTTTCAAAGGAGAAGGCAGATGTCGACTCTGCAAACACTAGTTTTACTATGCTTACTTAGGTGAACTCCCTAATCAGCTTCTTTCCTATATTCTCTGCACCTGCTCAGATATTTGAAGATGGACTCTAGACCTTGTGGCAATTTACTTAGATTTGCTGGTTCTCCTCCATGTATACAGGAGGCATTTGTCTTAATAACTATTTTCTTCCTCATCAATCTAGTTGATGCCTGTTTGATTATGTATCAGCTTATGAAAAATATGGAGATACAGTATAGTAGAATTTCTTTGATGCCCAAAACCATAGTCATTGGTTTAAGTAAACCGTAGTAAAACTTGTGTAGTTTCAGGATGACCAATCAGAGCCATGGCATGAAACAGAGGTAGGGTTTTAACTTCTCAAGGAGATTTGGTATTTATGACATCATTTACAGGCCGCAAGCAACTGGGCTCAAAGCACTCACTTCTGTCCTGTCATATACCAGAGTCATACTACATGATTTCATGGCTGGATGGTCCCCGTCCTTGATGTAGAGGAAGGCTTACTTTATTCTATTTCTCAGACCTCACGGAGAGGGTTTTGCCCACTTCATGACTATAAATGATAGGAAGTGCATGATCTGGAGATAAAAGATCCTTACAGTGATAAGACTGACAGGTGTGAAACTGTCAGAACTGTTTATGTATGTATAAACAACTGTTTATGTTCATACTGTTTTGCTGCATTAACTGAAATATGTGTTATACATATGTGAGTATATTATGTTTCAGTTAAAATGACTGGATTTATGTTTTATAGCTAAGAAAACTTGGGAACATGGTGTTTAAGGGGAGTCAAAAGACATGTAGTTACTAAAGGGAAGAACTGGATTTTGAAAGTGAAAAATATGACTCCACAGAGGACAAATCACTGTCTTCTCCTGCCTCTCCAAGTGTCATTATTCAAGATGCAGTCACTTTTATTACTTGGAATTTCCTTTGGTTGAGTTATAAATCCCATTATTACATTTAAGCACAGGCTTGTCATCATTATCAAAACTAAACACTGGAAGCACAAGAATGTCTCATGAGTTTCACTCTTCATATTTAATGAATTCAGAAATACCTCATTCCACCTTTCCTTCTGGATGAATAGTTTTCATGAAGATGCATTTCTAGCATGAGTCCTTGCTCATCCATTCTAGTCTGACTCTGATCTCCGCTGTACATCTAGCAAACACCACATAAAAGTATGCAAAACATTGTCTTTCACACTGTCAATTTTTATTTTACTTTCTTGGCTCACACTTGGAGATGCTCAGAGATTAATCTGGGATCTGTACTCCTGGTGCTTTGGGGACTGTAGGGGATGCTAAGGGAAACACCCAACCCACTGTACTATTGCTCCAGCAACTTATATATGTCTTTAGCCTAAATAAAATATATATTCTTAATTATGAACCAAGATGAACTCTCTTTCTCTGATCCTGTAGGGTACAATATATATAATTAGTTGCTAAAAACCATGTATTAAGTGTCAGATTATAAGAACCAGTGATAGTGCATAGAAAAATTAGGGGTTTGGCTTTGGCCCTAGGTTTTAGGAAATATCTGTTTTTGGGTTTAAAATAGAAGATAGCATTTAAAAATAAAAATGTATTTTATTTGAAGCCAGTCTAGGTTTTATTGTGCTTGTACATTACTGAAATATATTTAAGAATCTTTCTGGAATACGGATCACAGTTGCATAGCTTTCATTGTAAGATTGGATTCTTGGTCTCTTCACCAGAACCAGAATCATCTCTTAAGTCTTCTAATGCAAATGTTAAAAAAACTTCTTATTAATGGCATTATAAATTACACATATTTGGATAGCTGGGTCCCTGGGATGAACCCAGAGCCATGGCAGAGCCTAGCAAGCTACTCTTATTGTATTTGATATGTCAAAAACAGAAACAATAATGGACCTCATTCCCAGTGAATGGAGACGTTATTGGCACCCAATAACGAGCAAATCAATGAACAACAGGAAGACAAGTGACAACTGATTTGCATAGCAAACTAGAATTCACACTGTTTAATATGTACTTTTTTCACCTGATCATGTCAAACTTAGGAGATAATTACACTAAGGAAAAAGAGGTTTGAGGATATGTGTTAACTAGTAGTAGTAGACTTCTGTTAGGGCCTTTAAATAAAAGGAGAAGCAGGGTATTGTGGCCCAAGGCCAAGGTTCAAGGGATCCCTGTGAATTCCATGACCCTAACACTATTTGGGGTTCAGGAAGTGACCGTGGAAGGAGATGCCAGGGCCTAGCGGGTCTCCGGCAGTATTTACAGTCTCTTAGGGCCTCCAGACTGTGTCCGGAAGCTGTTCTCCCTGACCTGCTGATGGAAGAAAGGACACAGCCAGAAGTTCCTGAAAGTTACTTTTAATAAATCTTCTACTGTTTGTTACTTTTTGCTCCACCTCATTGCTTGCTGCAGGAACCTTTCTCCAGGGACCTCTGGCTCTCTCCTGGCAGGTTCTCCAGCAGGCTGCCTCCTCGGACATCTGTGCAGGCTCCTCTCTTCTTCAAGGCTTTTCCCTTTGGGAGGTCTTTGTTCAGGGCATCACCTTGTAGGTCCACTCCTAGGACCTCTCTTTTCAGGATCTATCTCTTTCTTAGGTCCTTGCTGTTCAGGCTTTTCTCTTCAGGGTTTCTTTTTATCTTTATTTCTCTATTTATCTAAGTCCCTAACTCTATTTCCCTGTTTCACTGTTTTGGCTTGTTGCCTCTGATTCTCTGCTACTCTGTGTCCCTAATCTAGCTCTTTGTTTCTATTATTTGGTCCTGTTGCCTGTTGCCCTGTTGCCCTGTAGCCTTGGTGCTAGCCCTCAGGCTCAGGCACCATGCATGAGTGGCTCTGCTGTTGGTCCTCAGGTGTAGGCACCAAAATCAACCTCTCCTCCCTGGTGCTGGCCATCCAGCTCCAAGCACCACATGGCCCAGATGCGGACCTTATGGCACAGGCTCCAGGAGCAGCTGCTTCTCAGGAAGTGGCCACCCTGCTCTCCTGGGGTCTCTCTTTATAGTCTCAGAATTTTGAGTCTCAAAATTCTGGCCTCAACTAACTGCTTCCCAACTGGTGTTCCCCAACACACTACAACTAAATTTTTGACACCTATAACCTGTACTCATTTTATTTTGGTATGGCCAGGAACTATCAGTCACAGAGTAGGTGTTCAATAAAGATGTATTTATTGGCTGGTCCTTTACTTTCTTCATTATTAAATAGGACACCACATACATATTATTATGTGTAATATTGGATGTTATTCAACACAATAAGATACTATAGTAGACATTTTCACTGTCCCCATGGAAATCCTCACCTGATTTATAAAGAATTGTTCTACCATAAACACATATGTAACCCTTTCATTTACCAAGGTTGGTGTAGCTCTGAATCTGTACCACCACTAGAGCAATGAACAGAAAATAAACTCATAGTTTGCAAACAATTTGACAATGAATGACCCAAACTTAGAGCTTTTGCAACTGAACCCATGCTAGCTAGTTTTGACTTGGGAACACAACAAAGAACAGAGCTTGCCACCAATGCCTCAAATTTTCATTGTAACTTGGAATCTAGGAAAGTGTAGCTTAGAGTGAGAGCTTTCTGGGTAACGAAGAAAATCGTACATATGGAAATATTTAGACCCACATGTATTGGTATCACTTGTATAACTTCTCTTCCCGTTGTTCATCGATTTGCTTGAGTGAGCACCAGTAACATCTCCATTTGTCCCTGTCCTCATGCTAGTACAGCCCAAGGGTCTCTGCTCACTCCATTAACATGAAGAGCCTCAAACCATTCCTTCAGGTCCTGGGAATGAGGTCTATTATTATTACCGGTTTTGGCATATCAAATACTACATGGATAGCTTGCCAGACTCTGCATGTATGGGTATACGACACCAAGTATGTGTGAAAGTTTACTCATTGAATCCCAGAAATGAATAGTTAGGACATCATAACTTTAGCAGAAGAGGTTTCTTTAAGGACTTGTTTATTCAGAAATTTCTAAATTGGTTGGTAGACAATGAGCCCATTAATTCAGGTATTTAATGGCAGGAAAGGTATTTACTTAAGTAATCTAGGTTCCCTCTCCATAACCATCCTGAATATTTTCTTCTAAATAAATCATTCTCTTTTCTTTGATTCCATTGGTCTTCCAAAAAAGTGAACCACCAGGATCACAAACATGTTATTAAACTGAATGATCGTTAATAATTTTCACTAGATTACAACTTGCATCTCAAAAGCAGAAAGAAGTATGTTGATTGGCAGCAGGAGGGAAGTATGTTGTTGGGCTGCAAAGATTCCATTTCCTAAATTTGAACATCTCTCTCATTTCTCGCATTTCTATGGAAATTTTTACTTTATTCTGTTTTCAAAGTTGTGGAACTCCCACCAAGACCAAGTCAGCAAGGCTGAAGAGGCCAGTCTCAGGTGACAACACATGGGAGATTCCCAAATCCATTTGCTTTTCCAACACAAGTTCAAGCTTCCTAAATTCCACCTCAAATAGAATCCCCATTTGAGTTGCTCTTTAAGCTAAAGATCAAACTCAAGAACATCAAGAACTTTCACAAGAAATTACAATGATTTGAACTGCTGTTTAGATGGTTTTGATTTTATTCACAAATGTATACACTCTTGGCCAGAGCTACATAACAAGAGAGGATTTTTGGACTCGCACACTGGTTCCACATGGTGGAGTAGTGAAAAAAATTGCCAGGAGATGGAAAAAAGTTTATGTGAGACAAAGTAAATTTATTAATAGTAAGTGCCCTTGTGGGACTGACACACCTGCTGAGATTCCACAGAGACCCTCTTAGCCCAGTCTTGGGGAGCCTTTTCTTGTTTTCTCTGGGATGCTAAGGTGGGAAGTTTCTGCTCCATTAGATGAGTTAATTCCTGGGAGATGCATGAGCAGGAGACTTGGAAGCCAATTCTGAAAAGGGAGTGAGTTGTAGTAAAAACCTTCTGAGGCGATCATAAGGAAGGAATACACAAAAATAAACTAAGCCTATCACAGAAGAGCAGCTGGGCAAATTCTAGGAATCAAGAAGCAGAAATGAGTTATGGTGGGTACTCTGAGTCTCCTAATGATGTCGGCAGGAACAGCACAGCTGCCTGCTTTCTGCAGAATGCTCTCTGCCTGGCAGACGGTTTTAGATATGAGAATGAAATGAAGCATCTTATTAGGGACTGATGCTAGATCACTCTGATACAGACTTGAATTGCTCAGACGGAATTAAACATAAATGATGCAGTGAAAATGTAGAAAACATTGATTTGACCATTACCAGCCTATTTCCAGGTTTCTTCCATGCAGTGCTTTATGTATTGTATTTGATCTTTTCAAACTTTAACTTTTTAATTTTGTTTTGGGGATCACAGTCAGAGGTAGTCAGGAGTTCTTCCTAGCTCTGAGCTCAGAGATCACTTCTGGCAGGGATCAGTGGGATGATATGGGGGACAGGGATGGAACCCAAGTGGACACTCTGCAAGGAAAGTGCTTAATGCTGTGCTGTTCCTGCACCTGCCCTGTCTAAACCGTCTCATCAGTTGACTTGATTCCTTCTTTCATTCTGTATTAAAGACAGTAGATGAGAGTTGAGCATTCAAGAATT
>JAJIBD010002492.1:0-18771 GCA_021461705.1 Cryptotis parvus | reverse complement strand
TGTATATCTCACAGTGGTATAATAAAAATAAAAATAAGTGAAAGAAATAAAATTTGGGTGGAAATAATACTGCAAGGTAGAGGAAATTAAGTGGGTGTATTCAAATGATGAATGAGGATAGTTTCTAAACTGGCATTTTACATGCAATGAAATTATAAGTATCTAATAAGGACACTCTCAGATGTGCAAATATAATATTTGAATGAAAATTTGAACTCAAGTAAATTCTAAAATGTCTGTTCCACAAAAATTGAAGATGCAAATTAAGAAATAAGAAAAACAATTACAGGATTCAGGAAATTGAAAATCTAAAGAGAACCAGGGAGCCTGAGCGATAGCCCAGCGGGTAGGCGTTTGCCTTGCAAGCGGCTGGCCCATGGGGGTCGGGGTTCGATCCCCGCCATCCCATATGGTCCCCCGAGCACTGCCAGGAGTAATTCCTGAGTGCATAGCCAGGGAGAAACCCTGAGCATTGCCGGGTGGGACCCAAAAAGCCAAAAGAAAAAGAAAAGAAAAGAAAATCCAAGAGAACCAGGGAATCAGTGTAAATTAGAAGAAATAAACCATATTTTAAGTACTTAAGTAACTTGTCTACATTAGAGTAAGTACTTGGGGAGTCTTCTTTTTTTTTCTTTTTTTTATGGGGTCCACCCAGCGATGCTCAGGGGTAAGTCCTGACTCTGCACTCAGGAATTACTTCTGGCGGTGCTCGGGGACCATATTTGATGCCAGGATTGAACCCAGGTTGGCCGCATGCAAGGTAAATGCCTTACCCACTGGACTATCTCTCTGGTCCCGTGATTGGGGAGTCTTAATAAGGATTTTTCCACAGAATAAAAATGATTAATACTTTTATAAATTTTCTCATTGCCAAATATAATGAAAATGGTCCAGAGTCAGTTCTATACACTGAGACTACAGTTTTTCCCCCCACATTTTTAAAGAGCTGTGATTTACAGTTATTCATAGTTGAGTTTTAGACACAGTTTTTCAAAACCGATACAAACACCAGTGTTAACCACCAATATTATCAAATTACCTCCCATGTCCTGCCCACCAACCCCAGGCTACCCTCTTGACGTAACTTTCTAATTTTTTTGGTCAAAGTTTAGGTTTCTTGATTTCAGTGTTGCTTACTCAGTGGTTTGGACATTTTGCTCTATATTTCCTTAATACTACCTTTGTATCTGACTCCACTGTCCTGGCCCCTGTTGTTTCTCATCTATCTTTTCTAGTTTTAATGAAATTACATGTCTGATTTCTGGATATTTGTATTCTAGTGCAGCTTAGTTTATAAATTGAGTTAGGGATATAGCTCAAGAAAGAAGGATTTACCTTGTGTTAACGAGGCCTTGGATTCAGCCTTGGACTCAGCACCACAAAACTAAATGTAATCTGACAGGTAGAGAAAATCATTAAAAAAGTTTCTTTTTCAGAACTCTGAAAATATTCTGAACATTTGACTTCATTGTATGTAACATCATTAAATATAACACAAAACAAAAGATAAAATAAAAGTTAAGCAACAGATTGGGGATAGAGCTCAAACAGCTTGAGTACATGCTTTGGCTGGGCTAGTCCCATATCTCATCTCTGTCACCACATTGTCCCTTACCATCAGTTGGAGCGATCCCAGAGGACTGAGTGAGGAGTAGTCCTTGAGCATCATCTGGCACTGCAGGGAGCAACCCCCAAATACCAAGATAGGAGTTATCTTTTGAGCAACAAGTATGGCCCAAAAAACAATAAAGACAAGCATCAAGTAACTTTAGGAAAGACATTGTGAAAGGAAAAATAAAAGGCAGTAGATAGGGTTCTTACCAGGTCCTTTCTCTATCATTTCATCTGTCTCCCCTGGCTCAGCCAGGATTGACCCCCTAGCTCAGAGCTAGTATTAAGTCCTGAGCACAGCTGGGTTGGTCACAAAAAACAAAACAGAGAGGAAAAAATGTAGGCTAAATTCACAATTCAGTGATGAACGATATTTTATAAACACAGTAGCAAACGTATCATATAATATAATAAAATGATATGTATTCAGAAGTCATTGGACTGGGGACAGGAGGGTATGCTTATGAATGAACTAATATTTTACATAGTAAAATAAGAGTTGATATTGTTTAATTTTGAGAAGATGTGTATGTGTTATTTGAAAGAATGGAGACCAAAAATATCTGAAAAGTGGCTACAGATTTGAAATAAGTTGCCACTAAAGTTTTGGATGGAACAAAGTGGGGCAAGAATGATCATTTTAAATTAAAGAGCTTTACCATTATTGGACTTTATAAATCTATTTTTTATCACAACTCATTCTTAGTAAATATATGCTTTTTAAAGAAATTAGGGGACAGGGAACTAAATCCAAAGGCTTGGTATGAAAGAACCCAACGTTCAATTCCCAGCACCGCCTATTTTTTTCTAACATCACTGACCCCCTATGCACTGTGGGTATAGCCCCTAAACCAAAATAAATAAACAATGGGAAACATATATTAAAGGTCCTTTCTGGACTATATGAAGTCATATGCTTCCTAAAACATTTAACTTGAACATATAGTTTTGCAAAAGTTTTAATGTCAATGACTTTTCTGCATTAATCTTTTATGAGATCTACTGTACATGCCTTATTTGACTAGGCCATCTCTTTCCTATAATCATAAGTGCTTTTGTAAACATTTTAAGGTTACTGCATGTTTTCCTATTTTCATAAAAATGGGACTTTCACAAATACAGCTCTGTTGAGATAAAGCTCACTAGACATGTCAAGTGACAAATGTTTAACTTCATTCTAATATGTACTGATCTTAAATTAACCAACAGTAAACTCAATTGCTAATCACCTTTACCACCTCAATTGTCTATATCAGAAACTCTGGTATGATAGAAGAAAAACAAATATATGTCTGGAATATAGACTACTGGATGAAGAAATGTATTGCAGTAAAAGGGAGTTCTTTAGATCACCTCGACCCTAGTGTTTAGAGAGAAGACAGACAGAAAAAGGAAAGAATCAAGATATGGAAAAAGAGAACAAGGATTAATTGTTTAACAGGCATTGGGCTTCTGTTTTACCAGTGATATGAGTGAGATATAACCATATACCCAAAGCACGCAAATTTAGCAGAACTAAAGCATGAGAACTAAGTAGCAACCACTGAAACTTAGCGAAGTACCTGTCAAGTTGACAGATGGGGGTAGTGGGCTTTGGGATAAGGAAGGAACCTGGAAACACTGGTGGAGGAAAGTTGACACTGGTGTAGAGATTGGTACTGAATTATTGCATGCCTAAATCGCAACAATTAGCAAATTTGTGAATCATGGCTCTTCAATAAAAATTAAAAAAATTAATTCTGGCATAATTTGAGAGGAGATATATGCATAATATACGTATATATGCATTTCTCTTCAGCAAACCATAGTGTTCTTCAGAATCTGAGAAATGTCATCTCAGAGATGTCAAGGTCCACTAACTGTAACATTTGATCCAGGATTCAAAGCATTTGAAATTGGACTGAAACTCATTTTGCTAAATTCTATTCACTACTCAGATCCATAAACCTATAATATGCCTAATAGCATGACATACCAAAGGGTGTTCAACTCTTTACTGTTGATAATGAGGGACATAACATTCCAATATAACCCAATAGTAGAAATTTAGTGGTGCGTGACCTTCTTCCACTAAAGCAACTTCTTTCTAAGAGTGGAAGAGATAGCCATCCTTTTTTTATAAATAGTTCTCATTGTGCGACATGTAAAGCCATTCTTGTTTTTTGACAGATAGCTAGACAGACAGACAGACGGATAGATGGATAGATGGATAGACGGATGATAGAGAGAGAGATAGATAGATAGATGATAGATATATAGATAGATGGATAGATAGATGGATAGATAGATAGATAGATAGATAGATAGATAGATAGATAGATAGATAGATAGATAGATAGATAGATAGATAGATAGATAGATAGATAGATAGATAGATAGATAGATAGATAGATAGATAGATAGATAGATAGATAGATAGATAATCAATCTTCTAAATGGGAAAAAGAAACATATGTGCCCATTCTCTTTCAAATAGCCTTCTGTAGCAAAAGTACTACTTGTAGCAAGCAAAGCCTCTTCAACAAGTAGTGCTGGGAAAACTGTACAGCTATATGCAAAAAAATGAATTTGAACCTCTGTCTAACTCCATGCACAAACATAAAATCAAAATGGATTAAAGATCTCAATATCAGACCAGAAACCATATGTTTCCTTGAAGAAAACATAGGAAAAACTCCCCACAACAGAGAAGCTAAAGGCATCTTTAAAGATGAAACACCACTGACAAAGAAACTGAAAGAAAAAGATAAACATATGGGACTGCATGAAACTAAAAGGCATCTGCACCTCAAAAAACAGTGACCAAGATACAAAGACAGTTCACAGAGTGGGAAAGAATATTCACCCAATACCCATCTGATAAGGGGTTAATATCCAGGATATATCATGCACTTGTGAACTTACAAGAAGAAAACAGCCAACCCCATCAAAAATAGGGAGAAAAATGAACAGAAAATTTTGACAAGGAAGAAATTTGAATGGCCAAAAGGCATATGTAAAAAGTTCTCATCATCACTAATCAGAAAGATGAGAATAAAAACAACAATAAGATATCATTTCACACCGGAGAGGCTGGCACATATCCAAAAAGGCAAGGACAACAAGTGTTGGTGTGGATGCTGGGAGAAAAGGACTCTCATGCAGAGTGTCCAAGAACTGATGGCTGGATAAAGAAACTTTTGGTACATCTACAAAATGAAATATTATGCACCAGTTAGGAAAAATGAAGTTATGGAATTTACCTATAAATGGATGGACATGGAGAGGATCACATTGAATGAAATTAGCCAGAAGTAAAAAGACAGATATAGAATGACTGCATTTATTTGCATGACATAAATATATATGTATACATATACATACATATATATTATGATACCAATATCCAATGTCAGGCAAAACATGAACCAGGAGGTCTTGTCAAAGGTGGAATCTACCATAGAGTGTGTGGGAATCAGAGGTTAGGTAATACAGAGAAGGGAACAGTGTGCTGAAAATCGTCAAAAATGGTAATACCAGCAGTCTACAATGGGTAAGAGGAGAGAAAGAGAGGGAGGGAGAAGAGATAGAGAACCTGTCATGAGGCAGGCTAGGGGAGGGGGGGAGGAATTGGTATTATTTTGGTGGTAAATGGACACCGATGGGGGATGGGTGCTGGAACACTGTATGACCAGAACCCGAACATGAATATCTTTGTAATTGTATATTTCACGGTCGTATAATAAAATATTAAAAACTAGTCTCCTGTCCCATTTTAAATCCTGGCTTACATAATCACTTCTCTACAGTTCTTGAGCTCAGTCTATTCAATATTGACTCCTTGGCAGGTTGTCTCATTAAAGCTATTTCTGAGCCTGCAGGTTGTAAACTACAACCAGGCTACTTTAGTTTAGAGCATTCAAAGGTTACAAACCAAACATTTCTATACTAGTCAACTTGTATGCTTGAGGTAAAAACAATATTTTTTGTTCTTTGCTGGTCAGAACCGACTTTAGGCCAAGTGAACTAAACATGATAGCTTACACATCTAATGAAGAGCCATGCAAACCATCCTCCTTAATTTATAACACTTATTTTCAAGTGGTACATTTTTGGTCTATGCAAAACTACAATTGAATTTGAGATTTTGTCCTACAAAGCCGAATGAAACTTTTCAAAAAGGAGTTTGTAAATCCTTTTGGATTCTTGTATGAGTGTCTTGTACAATATTTATTGCTGTGGGTTTAACTCTGTATTTTTACCCTCTTTGTTTCATGGAGTGCTATAATTACGTCTCAAACCATAATCTAAATTTATCTTATTGTAGTTTTCTGGTAAAATACTATGTACTATATACAAAATTTATATTTATAAAGTCTATGATAGTGGCAGAAAGAGGTTTGTTTAGATCTTTAAATTGGGGTGTGAGGAAGAGAAGGAAAAGAAACGAATTTTAGGAGAATTCTATGTCAAGGGGTAGATGTTAAATGCTCTCATCCACGTCCTGTGTGAGATGGTATGATAATTATTCATTATCATCTCTTTTGCGCTGACTTTGTAGAGACAGAAGTCCTTGGTTCTCTTCCTAACTTTCCTACTAACTGCCTACGTAAAGCTTGAGTTCTTAATTTCTGAAAGAAGTTTACCAAACTACATAATTTTGAAAGTCTCTCTCACAATAAAATTCTATAATACTCTGCGTAAGGGAGTGAATATATTTTACAGAGGAAAACAAAAGAAAATGTTTCATCTATAGCAGCTTTCTCGAATCACAATCTATTAAGAAAATCTGTATATTTTTAAGGAATATGAAAAGCATTTAGGGAATTGTGATATCAAAGGTACATATATTAAACTACATGCCCCATTGTGCTGAGGATTGAAATATATACACATAAAATATATACACATGAGACTAATGCTAAGCTTTATTCCCTGTTCCTATGTAACAATTTTTATATATTTAATGATCTATTTACTAACCAAGATATTATGGGGAGATGTATTAAAGAAGAAACTGCTAGATACTTAGACACCTCTTAAAACAATAATAATTAAATAACAATATTATTGTAACCAAGATATTATGGGGAAATATATTACAGAAGAACTTGCTAGATATTTAGACAATTATTAAAATAATAATAATTAAATAACACCATATTAGTGTAAGACTTCACTGATATTTCAACCAGTCAGAGTGTAAATTGGTATGTCCTTTCTGTTCATCATCTTGGAAGTACAAAAATATTTTAAAAACAGATCTGTTTGTCAACATGTCAATCACTAAAATATTATTCTCAGCATATGATAAAAACAAAAATTTCTCAATAAAAGTAAATGCTATTTAAGTGCTTAGTATCTTGTCTTGCAAGACTTTATTACATGCATCAACTTATTTAGTTTTCACATTATAAGATTCGTACTATTCCATACCCATCGCATATGTGTATCATTCAAGCACATGAAAGCTAAGCAGATATTCTAAAGTGTACAAAGTTTGTTTCCAATCTGGATAGTAGAATAGTATCTAATTTTAAACTTTATGCCATGGTGAGAATTCTAAACATATAGACCTATAGCAAGTATAAATTATTTACTTAAAGGCCAAATAGATTTCACTTAAATTAACCCAATGGAATATCATACTGCAACCAATAACATGACATAAATATTATTCAATAACTTGAGAAAATGGAGGAAAAGAGTTTAGAAAATTATATCTTTACTCAAGTTCATGGATTTACAATGATGAATTTTGAATACATCATGCCAGCATCACATCTTAGTGTGCATTTTAATCCATCAATATCCGAAAGGCCTCTCCCATGCAATATCCTTCCTCTACCTCAGGTGCAATTCTGTGGGCCAACTCTCCAGTTCTGTTGCCTAAGCCATTTGTTGCTTTCTATGGTATCACCGTATCACACTATCTTCCCGTTCATCATCGATTTGCTCGAACGGGCACCAGTAACATCTCCATATGACCTGTCTCATGCAAGTAGAGCCCAAAGACACCTGCTTTCTCCAGGAACATAAAGAGCCTCAAACCATTCCATCAGGTCATGGGAATGAGGTCTATAATTGTTACTGGTATCTGGCATATCAAATATGACACGGGTAGCTTGCTAGGCTCTGCCATGTGGTTAGCATACTCTTGTAGTCATCTCAAAATCCAGCATTTATTGATGAACCTTGCGGCCGCGTGAGCCGGGCTGTTATAGGCTGGTCTGCTGGGTGGAGTTCTGACGAGGGGGAAGTCGGATGTGGAAAATGGAGGTCCTCATGGAGTGGGGGTCGTCTGGCTTGTTGTGAGGCTCTGCTGGGGTGGCAGCTCTAGCCCTGGCTTTCTATGGTGTAACTCGAAATCACACATATGAGAAAAAAAATTATTTACATTTATTCTTCTGATTCACTTTATTCGGCATGATAACTTCTAGTTCCCTCCATGTAGCAGCAGTTTGAATTTTTTGTCCATTTTACAGCTACATAGTATTCCATCAGGTATACATACCAGATTCTTGATCCATTCCTCTCTAGTTGGAGACTTGGCTATAGCCATAACTTGGCTATAATGCTAAGTACTACAATGAACATAGGTGTGCATATATTGTTTAAAAATTAATGTTTTAATGTTTGGTGATTTATGCTAAGAAGTGGTATTGCAGGGTCATATGGGAAATAACACACAACATTTCCACCAGCAGTTAATAAGTGTTCTCATACTCTACAACATCGAAGCTAAAAACATCTTCAAAGATGAAACACCACTGACAAAGCAAATGGAAGCAAATATTAAATAAATGAGATTATATAAAACTGAAAAGATTCTGCACCTCAAAAGACACAGTGACAAACATACAGAGACAGCCCACAGACTAGGAAAGCATATGCACCCAAAGCCCAATTGACAAGGGTTTAACATCTATGATATATCAGACACTGGTAGAACTTTACAAGAAGAAAACAGTAAACCCCATCAAAAATGGGGAGAAGAAATGAATAGAAACTTCCAAAAAAGAAAAAAATTCAAATGGCCAAAAGGCATATGAAAAAGTACTCTTCATCATTAATCATCAGGGGAGATGCAAATCAAAACAACAATGAGGTATCTTTTCATATTACAGAGACTAGCACAGATCCAAAAGAGCAAGAACAACCAATGCTGAAGTGGATGCAGGGAGAAAGCAACTCTCATTCAATGTTTGTGGGATTGATGAACAGTTCAGCCCTTTTTGGAAAACAATATGGATATTCCTCCAAAAACTAGTTATTGACTTCCCATTTGACCCAGCAAAACCACTCCTGGGAATATACCCTGGAGAACCAAAAACACACAGCAGAAACACTATCTGCACTTCTATGTTCATCGTAGCTCGATTTACAATAGCCAGAATCTGGAAACACCCTAAATACCCGAGAAGACTGGCTAAAGAAACAATGGTACATATATTCAACGGAATACTATGAAGCTATCAGAAGAGACGAATTCATGAAATCTACCTGCAAATGGATATACAGGGAGATTATTATGCTGAATTAAATTAGTCAGAAAGAAAAAGACAGAAATAGAATGACTGTATTCATTGGTGTGATATAAATATATAGCAGTGTTCTACTAATTGTGGGAAATTGTAATGCCAGACTATAACCCAGCATTCAATATACACAAAGATATACGCTAAACGTCTGTAGGACAAGCCACAATGTGTAACAGAAGAGAGAAAGAAAGGAAAAGTGCCTGCTATAGAGGCAGGCTAGCAGAGAGTGGAGGGAACGTGGACATTGTTGGTGGGAATAGGGCACTGGTGGAGGGAGGGGTGCTGGAACACTGTATGACTGAATGCCAATTATGAACATAATTGTATATCTCATGGAGTTATAATAAAAAAGATTATCGTTTGTCACTTGTCTTCCCATTGTTCATCGATTTGCATGAGTGGGCACCAGTAATGTCTCCATTCATTTGGAATGAGGTCCATTATTGTTACCGTTATTGGCATATCAAATACACCATGGGTATCTTGCTAGGCTCTGCCATGGCCTGGTCTTTTCTATGTCAGACCATCAACCATTCAGGGCCCAGTGGGGGCAGAGCCCTTGCTGTAGACAAGCCTGTCTCCTGTCTGCACCTCCCAATGTAGCTCGGCACTACAGCCACACCTGCAACACCTATAGGGGCAGGAAATAGAAATATTAATATCATAAAAATAAATAAATAAATAATGAAGTAAAATTATTTTGGGGGGGTCACATCCGCGATGCTCAGGGGTTACTTACTCCTGGCTCTACTCTCAGGATTTACTCCTGATGGCACTTTGGGGGCCATATGGGATATCGGGGAATTGAACCCAGGTCGGCTGCATGCTAGGCAAACACCTTACCCACTGTGCTATCACTCTGGCTTGTCACTGAACCACCCTGTAGCAGTCTTTTCAAAGCCCGGCCCAAGTATGCCAATCCAGAGACTCACACATACTAAGCAGAGCTCCTACTTGCTCTTACCATGAGGGCCACCATTTTCCACATCCAGACTCCCTCTCCTCAGAGCTCCACCCAGTAGATGAGCTGGTCACAGCCCAGCTCGTCACTGACCCACCCTGCAACAGTCTTTTCCAAGCGAGACCCAGGTATGCTGATCCAGGGAGTCAAATACACGGGGCAGAGCTGCTACTTGCTCTCCCTGTGCCCAGCTGATCACGAGGCATCAAGGAGGGATGGCAGGTTCTAGCCCTGGCCCGTCACACCAGCAGAGCCTCGCAAGAATCCAGAGCAACTCCTACACCATGAGGGCCGCCATTTTCCACATCCAGACTCCCCTCTCCTCAGAGCTCCACCCAGCAGAAGTGGTTCATCAATAAATGCTTGAGTTTTGAGGTGACTACAAGATTATCTCACCCACACGGCAGAGCCTGGCAAGCTACCCCGTGTCGTATTTGACATGCCAAATACAAGTAACAATTATAGATCTTATTCCCATGACTTGATGGAATGGTTTGAGGCTCTTTATGTTCCTGGAGCAGGCAGATGCCCTTGTGCTATCTCGCATGTTACAGGACATATTGAGATATTACTGGTGCTTGCTCGAGTAATCAATGATCTAGGGGAAGTCAAGTGATCAAGTGAAGTACTATAAAAAATTAAAAAGAAAAAGTGTTGTCACCACATCTGTAACAATATATATATAATATCACCACTATTTATATTTCTCATATGCCTATTAGCTATGAGAAATGGGTTATCCCTCTGTCACCCATGCCAGTATGTCCTCTTACCCTTTCTCTAACAGGCTCCTATAATTCCTTAAGTTTCTTTGGCTGGACCAAAAACTGTAACATTTATTCAAAGAATAAATGCATACCTAAGTCCATTGCAGAGCTTAGTACAATATTCAAGATATGGAAACAACCCAAATATACAACTATCTATAAATGAGTCAAGAAACTCTGATGACATAAAGATAGTATAGCAGACAATGTCTTTGCCTTGCATATAGCCAACCAGGTTCAACAGCTGACAGACATATATTTCTTTTGGACACTGTCAGAAGTCTTTGCAACGCATATAGCCAAACTATTATAAACTAAAATATCTCAAAAATCATAAGTAAATAAAAATGACAACAAAATTCTCTTCAGGATCTCACATCCAAAAAGCCTTTGGAGTCAAATAGCACTCCTACATCAACCCCAAGGCTCTTGAGGTACCTTTCTTCTGTGCATTCATAGTGTTTAAAGTCGAGATATAGGTATACTTTCACATAACCCTTCATTTGAAAGCTTCTGTGTATTGTAATATGACAATATTGATAATAATGTATAGTTACATATCATAGTGGGGAGGAATTGTAGGGGTAGCTAAGGTAGGGGAAACACTAGTATAAATTATGATTGGAATATTCTGTTCATAAAACACTGTCATGAACAGTATTGCAAATCAGTGTCTAAATTAAAAAACAATATCACTTGTCTTTCAGTTGTTCATCGATTTGATCAAGTGGGCACCAGTAACATCTCCATATGTCCTGTCGCAAGCAAATGTATCCCAAGGGCATCTGCTCACTCCAGAAACGTGAAGAGCCTCAAACCATTGTTTCAGGTCATGGGAATGAGGTCTATAATTGTTACTGGTTTGTGGCATGTCAAATACAGCACGGATTGTTGGGTGATGCCCTATTTAACTTCCAGCTACATTTAGCTTGCAGCTCCTCCCAGCTCTGCTAGGAAGGCTTTGAATCAGCTCTGAGTGCTTGGAAACAGCCAGAAGGTCACCTGAAGTGCTGCATTTCTATAGAGCTATTTACCTGTTTTCATCTCTAAATAGCCCAGCCCACAATGGGCCAGGTTGGGAAGTTTTGGCGGATTTCTATCTATAAAATAAGTTGCAAGAAGAAAGAAGTGCTCTTTTTCCATTTCCGGCTTCCCTACCTCTCCATCCTCTCTGTTCTCTGTTGGGCTTCAACACGTGGTGGCAGCCATCTTGGCCTACATGTGGCTGAGGACTAGCTGGGAACCCAGAGTCTGGAGTTTTTCCTGTTCTTAGATTGTATATTGGAACCTGTGATAGTAAATTCCTTTTAAAACTGCCTCAGATTCCTGAGTTTTCATTCATTACCTGCTGGCTTCGGAGATAGAAGGAAACTCGCTTCATGGTGTTGTTGGGGACCCCAGCGGACCCCTGACAACGGGTAGCTTGCCAGGCTCTGCCATGTAGATGGTACACTCTCAGTAGTAGGCTCTCATCTCGTGCATTTACTGATGAACAACAATAGTGAGAGATCAGCTTTTCTCTTGAATGGAGCTTTCGGGAGCTGTGGAGTCCAGATGTTGAGAATGACTGACCTCATGGTGTGGGGGTTCATCTGGCTGCTTGCTAGGCTCACTGTGATGACAGGCCATGGCTAGAACCTGCTTAGAACTGTATACAGTTTATAAATGTGAAAGATCCTGGGAAGGACCTGGCCCTAACCTCCAGTATTATCTAAGACTGTCTCGCGGCCACAGAGCCTGCACAGCTCTGGGTCTGGAGTATCTCTCTTCCGGGGTTGCTGGCTGTGGTGGCTGAGAGCTCGGAACCATGCCCACCAGCATGGACGTGGAGGGATGGGAGGAAGAGCCCAACTCCCCACTCCAAGTCCTGCCAGTGTGACCCCCCCCCGCCCCGCATATGTGAGTGAACCCTTGGAGCTATGTTGGATTTGGCGTGGGACTGGCTGAGCCATTTACCACTCTCTGAAACTCCATGGGCAGCCCCCATGTGGGGCCGAGCAGTGCAGCTGTGGGTCTGGAGTGCCTTTCTTCTGGGGTTGCTGGCTGTGGTGGCTGGGATCTCGCAGTCATACCAGCCAACATGCAGGTGGAGGAATGGGAGGAGAAGCCCAAACCCCCTATCCATGTCCAGCCAGCATGACCCCCCACACATCTGAGGGAACCCTTGGAGCTATGTTGAACTTAGTCAGGGCCTGGCCAAGACATTTACCCCCCCCCATCCGGAAATCGATGGGTAGCATAAAACAATATCACTTGTATCACTTATCTTCCCATTGTTCATCGATTTTCTCGAGCAGGCGCCAGTAATGTCTCCATTCGTTAAGAATGAGGTTCATTATTGTTACTGCTTTTGCCATATCGAATACACCAATGGTAGCTTGCCAGGCTCTGCTAGATAAAGCAGTAAGATTAAATAATGAATATAATATCAGAAAAGAATGTATAGTTATAATTTCCATTTATTTTTAAACCTGATAGTATACACAATGATATCCTATCAGTAATAAGTCTGTAAACTACAGTGCTTAATAGAAAAAGTGGCTACCACAGACATAGGGAGAAGGAAGGGAGGGAAACTGCATTGGTGTAGGGTAGTGCACAGTGGTGATGGGATTAGTGTTAAAGCACTGTGTGCCTGAAATGCAATTATAAACACTTTGTAATTCCCAATGACTTATTTAAAATTTTTAAATAAATTAATTTTTTCTGCTTCTCCAAAATAAATAAAGATTTCTGAAAAGGAGGAAAGCTCAGGCATCTCCTCTGCCATATTTTTGGTTCTTTTTCGGTCTTCTATCTGTTTCTTTTGTACTCCCCATCATTGTAACTAATAAATCCATATCCTCTGCATATTGTCTGGTTCAGCATAGGAATCAAATAGGTATTTATGAAAGGAAAGAAAACATTTTTAGTAATGAAAGGTGTAACGCATTTTCCAAAATATTATTTTCATATATTTTGCATTTGGTGGAGAGAGGCTTAAGAATAGAACTTGATTCTATTAAATCATTGCCTCAAATGACCCTACTGTTAGTACCCTTAACAATCTGTGCCATCAATGTCTAAGGGAAATTAACTGCCTTTGATGTTATTGCCCACTTCCTCTTCGCCTTTGTCATCCCAGGAAACCATAACAGTCTGGAAGGCAGCACCAAATTATTTTCATCTCGGTATGTCCAGTTTGTGGCACATATAGTGCAGTTTTCTTGCTTCTCTCCTGAGTAATCATTCTAAATCTTTTCTTAGTAGATTGCTGGTGAAAAAGACCTGTAGTCTCCTGAAATGAAGCTCTCATATTAGCATTATCATTTTCTGTGACCTTCTCTACTTCCTGGTGCAGAGAGTCACCTCTGTTTCCTGCATTAATGAATTATCATGTATATTTATAATAGAAATCATTTTTCATGTTTTAAGCAATAAATGAAAAATTCCACTTTCTGAACTGTCTTTCTGATCACAACTTTGAGGGGAAAGGGGATGGGGAGTATGGATAGTATGGATGGAGAAGGAGCACTGAAGAAATCTGAAGTTTCATTTTACGATCAGGGCCCAAGAACTAATTCAAAGAGTACTTGATTTCCTTATCATTCTGTCTGATCAAGTGCAAATATGTAACCCCAAATAAAGAATGCTTGTCTACAAAATACCAGAACAACAATTTTCAAGCAAACAGTTCAGAGATTCCAAGTCCCTGTATTACATATTTTTCTTTCAACAATGGCTGGTCTTAGAGCAGGATTCTAAGTTACCTCAGTCAAATAATCTTTTGCCAATTGGTAAAATGCCAGTTCCGCCAGAGCCCTCCACCGCAGGATTTTACAATAATCAGTTTTTTTGCTTTAACTATGACAAACTTCCTTGCAAACCGAATCCCTCAAAGGTCGTTTGCCTTGAGTGTGTGAGGCTGCTGACCAGAGGCAGTCTGACTTATTTACTGTTGGGTCACAGATCAGCACTAATTTGCATCCCAGAATATTTTATGTACCAGTCATTCTGAAGATTGCCACAGCTCAAAGCAGAACTTTCCCATACCACAATAGTACCATTACATCCATATCCCATATGATTCAAAAGGAACTGGAAACCCTCATCAGAGAGGTAGCTTGTGATATTTCTAACCTCATTTTCAATCATCATTCCATAGGTTCATAAACACTTCATCTACCATGTGAAGACAAAGTTCCAAGAGAAACTGTGGATAACATTCTGCTTGAAGCAGTATATTTTATCTATGGACATTTTTGAAGGTTCACCTGTGGAGAGTTAAAAATATGACTGGGAAGTTAGCCAGTGATAACATGATATAAACACCCACAAGAACTAAAGAAAGCCTTTTACTAAATAACCTGTATTTCCATTAGGTTAGGGACAGACAAAATGTATTTACAGAGAATAGTTATATAGAATATTACAGAATCAGGGAGGTTGAGACACACACTCTGGAATTAAAAAAACTAAATTCAAATCATGTTAATACTCATTGTTGAGTGAATTGAAACTATTTCCATATTTGAAAATAAAACAGGATTCAAAATAATGTGCACTTCATTAAAGATGGCAAGGTTTAAATGGAATTATATATCAAATGCACATAGTGCAGAACCTGGCACAAATAAAGTGCCCCGAGTGTTAATTATGAAAATTGCTATTATTTTCAATGGCAGAGACTATTTCACCAGGATGCATGCTCTCTTTTTTCTGGCACCAAGTAAGCTATTCTTTTCTAACCTGTTTTGCAGTTAATGCAGTGGTCATGTCTGGCTTATTAAAAGAGATAAATGTGTACAAGTCCTACTGACCCATTTTCCCTGGCCTTGGATTTTAGTCTCATACTAATATTTTATATACTACAAATGAATGCAGACATTCTATACCTGTCCTTTTCTTTCTGATTCATTTCACACAGCATGATATTCTCCTTGTATATCCATTAATAGATAAATTTCATGACTTTTTAATATCTGCATAGCATTTCATTGTGTAGATGAACCATAGTTTCTTTACCCAGTATTATGAGTATCTATTCTTGGGCACTCAAGCTGTTTCCAGATTCTGGTTATACCCAATCATGACCAGCTTTGTAATAGTCTAGCTCATGGTGATTCAATTAAAATGTATTTAAAAATAATTTTTAAAGTTGTGTACAACATCACCAGGTCTCACTCATCCATGTACAATCCTCTGTGCTTGATTTCTTTCCACCTGTTGGATATAAACACCAAAAGTAATGATGGTTTTACCAAGTGAAGGTATCAGAACTTCCACCAGCCTTGATTCCTCAATATCTAATCATAGCAGAGCTCTATTATTATAACCACTGACTAGGATCAGTCATACAGTGTCGGGCGCTCCGCGGGGTCCCCGACAGTGCCGGAAGCGAAGTTCCCTTCTACCTCCAAGCCGGCGAGGACTGGATGAGCACTCAGGGATCCGATGAGGTTTTAAAAAGACTTTACTTATCACAGGTTCAGGGCATACAAATCAGCAAAAGGAAAAACCCGATGCTTAGGATTCCAGGCTAGAACCCCAGCCACGTGTAGGCCAAGATGGCGACCACCACGTGTGTGGGCTTTGGGAAAGGAGAAGCACACTTCCAAGCAGGGCGACCGCTCACAGCGAGCCACAGCCCCCAAAGAAGCGCGGGAGAGTGAAAACCGGCTAGTTTATACCCATGCAACTCAGGCCTTCCTCCCATTGTTATGGAAAGCAGGGAGTGTTAAATGTCCTTAGATAATCCCTCCCTGCACCCTCACCTAGGCCCTTTAGTATGCTAATGCTTTGGGCCAAATGCCCTTAAAGGAGTCCTGCAACAACTCCCCTGATTAGTTTACTAATAAAAATTGAAAAGGTAAGAAATATTTAGTAATGTACAGAAAATTAAGATAAGAAAAAACAATTCGAATTACAAAATGATAATACATGTTACTTTAGGATCCTAACTTGTTTTTTGGACCCAAAGCAAAGTTCAAGATAAAGTGTTTTTAGCTGTCTGATTATAACGGACTATAGTTTGCACTGTCCATAATTTGTGAGAGTCAATTTGCTATATTTTATGTAAAAGTCAAGTGTCTGAAACAAAGTCTGTGGGGCTACTTCTGGAACAGCAATAGCGGTGATCATATGAGTATGAGTCTCTGGAGAGCAGTGGTCAGGAACTCGTTGAATTGTCAGGAACACTGGATTGGGTTTCAGGAACACTGGAACAAGTATCTCGAATTCTGGAACAGGAGTCTTGAGTGCTGGAACAGGTGTCCAGAACATCGGTGTGATATCTTGAACTCTGGAACAGGAGTCTTGAGCGCTGGAGCAGGTGTCTGGAACATCGGTGTGGGCGTCTTGCAAGGGCTTCTTCAGCAAGGGGAACATTGGCACGGTAACTGTACCTGTAGCTTAGGCGAGACAAAAACACTTTTCGAGGTTAATCACAAGTAGAGATTTTAAGGCTTTGTAGGGATCCAAGTCTGGGATGGAGAGAAGAATATAAAGAAGCTCCAACATGGGTGGAGCAGGGAAATAAGTATGAGAATTGATGATTTTAAAATTGATAAATCTAGTGGATCAGCAGTGGAGTTGATGAATGTAATAGAGGTTTGTAGTGGTCAGAAATTGAGAAGGTAGAAGTTGAGACATCACATAGACACAACATTAATCACAAACATAATGGTGGCCACCACATGCACACACACGCACACATACATTTGATCGATCAATATCTTACAGCTGTATATGTGACCCATTTAGGGTGATAAATGGTAACGAGTCAAGCGCTTCATAAATATAAAGCCGGCAAATGATGGTGAGAAAGTGTCTTTTCCTGTGAATAGAGCATTGGAAAAATTAGTTTTGCAAATTATTAAATTTTTAGCGAGCACTGTTTTAGGAGTCTCGGAGTATTGAGCACTGTAGCGCTGGTTTACTGGATTCGAATATCTCATCCTGTGAACAGAATCATTAGAAAAACAATTTTTTTATTGATTTAGCAAACATTTTTGTAATGAGCACTGTGATCAGAGTCCACCCATTTTTCCACCCTTTTTTTTTTTGTGAAGAAAAAAATATTTAGGCTGTAAGGCAAGATATTAGACATGAATCATGATCACAGACTGCAAAACAAGATCATTAATAAAAAGGAACCAATCCAGGAAGTTTAAACAGCAACTTGCAATTTAAAATTTAAGACTTTATATTGAAAGAATTAGTTGTTTTCTGATTCTTGGAGAATTCTAGTCTTAACAAGTCGCAGAGGGACCCAGAGTTTCTTGGCAGGGTTATCGTCTGTAGAAATGAAAGCATAGCCTCTTCCCGAATGAGGAGGTGACCTGCAATCCATTTATCATCAATTTTCACCCAGATAGGTGAATTGACTGTTTTTTTGAGTTTGCATATCTTCTTGAAAGTGACGTTCAGCCGCGGTATAGGGATCTCCTTGAGGTATATTTAAGAGTTTAAGGTGAATAATGTTAAAGATAAAGAATCCATTGGAGGCATGCTTGTTTTTCGTTGCTTTAATAGCTGAGTTTTAAGTGTTCTATGGGCACGTTCAACTATTCCTTGTCCTTGTGGATTATATGGAATTCCTGTAATATGTTTGATCTGCCATTCCCTCAAAAGGATTTGAAGGTTTTGCTGGTGTAAGCAGGACCATTATCTGTTTTTATGGTATGGGGAATACCCAAGGACGGAGAAGCACTGGGGTAAAAATGAACAAACAGATTTAGCTCTTTCAGGCGTCATAGGAACAGCCCATATGAACCGGGAATATGTATCGATGACCACATGAAGGAAAGGTTTGTTGGGAAATAAGTTAGTATGAGTTATATCCATCTGCCACAATTGGTTTTGTCTGTAAACCTCGAGGATTTGCTCCCTGCTACATGAGATGTACAATGTAAAGGAGCAGACAGGACAGTTA
>JAJIBD010002491.1:0-288142 GCA_021461705.1 Cryptotis parvus | reverse complement strand
CATTGCCAGTATCATTGTGATTCACTAATAACTTTCTTCTCTATCTAGGAAATTTGCTAGTGATTGTATTTGTAAGTTACTTTGGATCCAAACTACACAGACCAAAGATAATTGGAATTGGTTGTTTCATTATGGGGCTTGGAAGTATTTTTACTGCATTACCACATTTCTTCATGGGATAGTAAGTGCTGAACAGTTCTTAATTACCATTTGTGTATGATTTTATAGTAGAATTTCATTGTATTTCCTGTTCAATGTACAAGTCACTTTTTGGAGAAGAACACCTCCAAACAACGTTAGAGTTGGAGTTTTGTGTGTGTGCAAAATAAACTTGCTGATTTACTGATCCATGACAGATTTCATTGATTTTGAGGTACAGAATAGCACTAAGTAAGATTCATGATTTCACAGGAAGCAAATACATTTGGCTTCTGAAGTAAATATATCAACATAATGCCTTTGCCTCTAAATCTAATCAAGACTTAGTTTTTTCGGGAAAAATTTTTTTAAAAACCGAAAATAAAAAAAAGAGACAAGTAAAAACTATATTCTATACAGTAAGACTTCACTCCCGCTCCTTGCAATATGTCCCCTCTCTGCTGTTTGCATTGAGACTGCTCTTCCAACATCACCAGCTAGTAGTTCTAATTGTATTTTGATACTATCACTATCACTATCACTATCTTCCCGTTCATCATCGATTTGCTCTAGCGGGCACCAGTAATATCTCCATATGTCCTGTCTCATGCTAGTAGAGCCCAAGGGCATCTGCTTGCTCCAGGAACATAAAGAGCCTCAGACAATTATATTAGGTCATGGTAATTAATATAATTGTTACTGGTATTTGGCATATCAAATATGACACGGGCAGCTTGCCAGGCTTGCCGTGTGGGTGGCATACTCTTGTAGCCACCTCTAAATACAGCATTTATTGATGAACCGCGCTGCTGCTTGCGGCCCCCGAGCTGGGATATGATAGGATCATCTGCTGCTGGGTGGAGTTCTGATGAGAGGAAAGTCCGATGTGGAAGATGGGGGCCCTCATGGAGTGGGAGAGGGTCGTCTGGCTTGTTGTGAGGCTCTGCTGGGGTGGCGGGCCAGGGCTAGAACCCACCATCCCTCCTGGGTGCCTCGTGAGCGGCTGGGCACAGGGAGAGCCAGTAGCAGCTCTGCCCCATGTCTGTAAGTCTCTGGATCAGCATACCTGGGCCAGATTGAAAAAACAACTGCTGCAGGGTGGCTGTCGATGATCCGGGCTGTGATAGGATCATCTGCTGCTGGGTGGAGTTCTGAGGAGAGGAAAGTCGATGTGGAAGATGGGGGCCCTCATGGAGTGGGGAGGGGTCGTCTGGCTTGTTTTGATACTACGTGCAGAAAAAAGAAAGAGGATGATGATGATGATGATGATGATGATGATGATGATGATGATGATGATGATGATATGGCTAGCCCAGGCATTATATGACTCTGCTCCTTCTTACCCCATTGTTCTGCCTTGACATAATGGTCAGAATTGCTTTTGTTCCAGGCAACAAGCAGAAAGTGCACACAGTTGGAATTTCTAAAATGTTTCCAGAAATCTGCAACATCCACTTTCTTCTCCTTAGCGAGAAGCTTGATACATTTCACATCCAGGAATAAAGACATTAATCCAAAATATTGCCTTCATTCCAGGCTGCCCTACTCCCATCTGTAAAGTCTGTTAGATGGAAGGAAACTGAACTAATATGTGTGACAATGCAGAGGTGTTAGTTACTCTCATTTGCCAAGCTTTTTGTTTCCATGCTAATTCAAAAAACTAAGAAAGTTAAATATGGAATTTGTTTTAGCGAAAGACTTTTTCTTCACGGAGTTGCCTTGGTAGGTGCTTTATTATCCCTCGCACTGCTCCTTGGTCACTGCCCTCCTTTCCTTGTGGCGATGCTCTATTCCTAGTGCTCCCTTACATCCCTCTTCAGTCTCAGGACTTTTCTTCACTCAAGGTTGACACAATCAGGGGTCAGAGCGATAGTGCAGCAGGTAGGACACTTGCCTTGCACACTGCCGACCAGGTTCAATCCCTGGCATCTCAGATGGTTCCCCATGCACCACCAGGAGTAATTCCTGAATGTAGAACCAGGAGTAACCCCTGAGCATGGCCTTATGTGGCCCCAAATCAAACACACAGACGAAACAAAAAACATTGATACAATCAACCACCTCATAGGTATTTCAGCCTAACTGCAGCATTCCCACCTGTAGAAATGGAAATAAACCGTCTCTAGACCCAAGCCAGCACTGATTTTCACATTCGTTCTCTTCAGTAACGAGTCATTTAACCACAAAGCGCATCAATCTAAAGTCAAGAACCTTACTTCATCCGGCACATATGCCCAGTGGTCACCAAATACTACTTATTCGACCCTCTGCTTGTCATACTGTCTCCTTCCATCCTCACTGTCCCTAATGTAACTAAAGTTTCCATCATCTGAGCCTTAGGCTTTGTTTGTTTGTTTGTTTGTTTGTTTGTTTGTTTGTTTTGCCCAGACTTGATGGTGCTCAGGGCTTAATTCTGGCTCTCTGTGCTCAGAGATCATTTTGGAAGGTGCTTGGGGGACCATATGTGATGCCAGGGATTGAACCAGAATGGGTCACATACAAGACTAGTGCCCTGTCCTCTGTGCTATCATGGGCCCCAAAGCTTAGACTTTTCTCCTTCAGTTTTAACATCATTTTAATTCATATTCTATGCCAGAGTATTTGTTTTCAAACATAATTAATTATTTTACTCCTGCTTAAAACTTCCAATTTCCTAGATCAGTGTTTTTCCAAGTTTAGATCCCTAATCACTAGTAAATAAACCAACTTGGATTATCTTGACTAAGAAGGATAAGTGGAAATTACATGAAACGTGAGGGAATCAGAGGTTAGGTAAGACAGGGAAGGGAACATGTGTGAATAAATGTCGAAAGGGCTAATACCAACCTAGAACTGAGCATTAAATCCAGGCAAAAAAATTCACATGATAGCTTCCAAGTGTATGTAGTGCAACCCACAATGTGTAAGAGAAGAAAAAGAGAGAGAGGGAGAGAGAAAAGAGATAAAAGAGCCTGCCATTTAGGCAGGCTATGGGGGACATTGGTGATGGGAAATGGGCACTGGTGGAGGGCGGGTGCTGGAACACTATGTGACCAAAACCTCTAAAGATGAACAACATTGTAATTGTATATCTCACAGTGGGTATAATAAAATGTTTAATAAAAATAAGGATAAGATAGAAGATAAAATAATAAGTAACACAGTTTGGAGCTAAATATTATTCTGATAAATATTGAGTTTTGTACATAGGCTTGTGAGTGTGTCCGTACTGTCATTGCATTGGAAATATATTTCTTACTATTTTCCATAGTCAAGAACACTGAAAGGCCCTCACCTAGGCATTGACTGCTAAGCTCATTTATGTATTAAAGACACCCATTGATTTGGTCTCACAGTCTCTTTCTCCTTTCAACTATACTTTTCTCCCATGATGGTGGCTCACACATTAGGTCAGCAACTTTCCAAACGTGCCATGACACAATCTCCCTTTGTACACACTGTTTCCACAGCCCCAGTCTTGAGTATTTTCCTTCTTTGTCTGTGTGTCAAAATCCTTCCTGCCTTCAGGATTTACCCCATGCGCCAGCCTAATTGGGAAGTCTTCTCCCCCGCCTCCTTTCTTCCCTCCAATCCAAGCTCATCACCTCTTTCTCTATATGACAACTCAGGCCTAATTATTAAACTAAATACATGTTTACATTTATGTAAAAAATAATATCTACAAATATGCAATCTCTGTGCCCAAGGGCATATGAATAAACGGGTAATAGAATATATTACCCGTCAAATGCCTTAGGTAAAAATGCCGTGTGTTTTAGTTCTAGTTCTTTTAAAAGCAGACTTTCTTTATTGGATCACTGTGAGATGCACAGCAACAAAGATGTTCATGATCAGGTTTCACTTACAGCACCACCCTTCACCAGTGCACGTCTCCCACAGCAATATTCCTAGTTTCCCTCCCCTCAGCCTGCATTTATGGGGAGCAGTTTCCCCCCCTCTCTCTCTCTCTCTCTCTCCCTCTCTCTCTTTCTCTCTCTCTCCTCTCTCTTTCTCTCTCTCTCCTCTCTCTTTCTCTCTCTCTCCCTCTCTCTCTCACTCCTGTGTGCTCTCTCTTTCCCTTTGTCTCTCTCTCTCTCACTCCTGTGCGCTCTCTCTTTCCCTTTGAGCATTATGGTTTTCAACTCAGGTACTGAAAGGTTATCATGCTTGTCCTTCACCTACTTTCAGCACTCAGTTCTTATACAGAGTGACCATTTCTGACTCTCACTGGCATGGTGGTCCCTTCTCTACCTAGCTGCCCTCACCCCACCACCACCATTTGTGGGAAGCATCCAACCATGGACCATTCCTCCTGGCCCTTGGCTCCACTATCCTTGGATATTAGTCTCATGCTAGGTTTTTTATATCCCACAAATGAGTCCAATCATTCCTTTCTTTTGTCCCTCTCTATATGATTCATTTCATTGAGCATGGCGTTCTCCATGACCATACACTTAAACATGAATATCATGACTTCACTTTTCCTGGTGGCTGCATAGTATTTCATTGTGTAGATATACCATAGTTTTTTAACCAGTCTTCTGTTCTCTGGTAATCAGGTTGCTTCCAGATTCTGGCTATTGTGAATAGTGCTGTAATGAACATAGAAGTGCAGAGGGTGTTTCTGCTGTGTGGATTTGCCCTCCCAGGGTATATTCCCAGAAGTGGTATTGTTGGGTTGTATGGAAACTCAATTTCTAGCTCTGTGAAGAATGTCTATATTGTAAAAGCAGACTTTTTTAGTCTAGCAATTTTCCTATAGTTACAGGTATTCCAGAGATTTCTCTACTAATCGATCGAGCAATTTAACATCAAGTTTATTGGTCTGTGTACCTAACCAAAATGAGTTACTCAATAGAACTTCAACTAATGTGGTAGGAAAAGGTAAGAACATGTAGTGTGACTGATATTCTAAAGTTCATCATTATTACATCTCCAAAATTAGTATTAATTAGCAAAACTGATTTAAAAACAGAGAGTGGGGCCAGGGAGAGAGCTCAAAAGATTAGTGTTTGCTTTGCATGTCTGAACTCCTGATTCCATTCCCAACACCATCTGGCCCCCAATCATTCACAGGACTGGTCCTGAGCACTATGCCTGGAGTAATCTCTGAGCCTTGCCAAGGGAGGTCCAACAAAACAAACTGCATAAAAAAAAAGTAAAACAAACTCATAGCATTACTATGTATAATATATAAGGATATTTTAGAAGTAATAATAAAGAATAGTTTGGTGCAGGAACAAAGGGATTCCTCAAAGGGTTGGAATATGTCCTTCACATGTGTGGGATCACTCCAAACACAAAGTAGGGAAGGAAATGGAATACAAAAACTGATCAAAATGTAAGCAAAATGCACAGATGTTTAGGGGCTAACATCTGAAAAGTAAAGAAATTGTTTAGATAAATTGTTAGACTTTAACCTAGTTCATTTACAAAGCAGCAATTAAAAAATCTAAAGCAAAAATTTACTTAAATTTTTTTTCAATTACAAAGAAATTGTAGTTGGTAAATTGTAATGTGTAAAAGTCAAATACAATGTAAATCAAATGTTAGGTATATAATGTAAAAAGCATTATGTATATTTTATGTGCTCTCAAAATGTAAAAATTACATGCGAACTTTAGATCTAATTTTGTGCATGTGTGGTGAGATGATGATTTCTTTGTGCTCTCCTGTTTTCAATTTTTGAAAAGCTAATTAATCACTCACAGTTATAAAGAAAACAAAGTTTCTTAAATGGAACCACTTAGGGATTAATGTCATTTAGATTCTTTTAGAAAAGTTGATGTACATGATTAAAATAAAACTCTCTCTTGTCTCATAGGTCATGAAAAGGAATCTGGGTCATACATGTGGGTATTTGTTCTATTGGGTAATATGCTTCGTGGAATTGGGGGGAAACCCCCATAGGACCTTTGGGGATTTCTTACATTGATGACTTTGCTCAAGAGGGACAGTCTTCTTACTATTTAGGTAATGTACAGGAAGCAGAACCTATTCCTCTGATCTATCCTTGAAATAATAGTGCTCAGTATATTTAATTTTTTACTTACTAAAATGTAATTTGGAGAGATGTGCTATGTAATGTTACTGAAAATCACTTGTATCACTTGTATCACTTGTCTTCCTGTTGTTCATCAATTTGCTTGAGCGGACACCATTGGGAATGAGGTTCATTATTGTTACTGTTTTTGGCATATCAGATACACCACGGGTAGCTTGCCAGGCTCTAAGATTCAAGACAAAAATACAAATTTACATACCAAATTAAAACATTTTTAGAATGTTAAAAATTACATTCCCATCGTTTAGGGAAATTTTCTCCAATTTTTTGATAGGGCTGTCAATCATAAAAGTAGTTTAAATATTTGATGAGGCCAGTGATGTGGCCCAGTGGGGAGTACATGCCTCTCATGTGAGGTTCAGAGCCACACGCCAAAAATCATTTCAGTAAAAAGTTCTCCCTTCACCCAATTTATTAAATATTTTCCAAAACCATTTTGTAGTTTTATGTAAGAGCGTGTACTTACTGCTCAATTTGGTCAGGAATATTGAATATACATTATTCATTCTTGGCAACTGATAAAATAATGTATAATATTTTTAGGTATCTTGAGTGGAGTTGGAATGATTGGTCCAATCATTGGCTTTTTGATGGGATCGATGTTTTCTAAAATGTATGTGGATATTGGATATGTAGATCTGAGTAAGTACAGTCAAGACAAGGTAACACAACGCGTTCCAACTTTGCCATTCTTCCAAATAATTGCATTTGCTCTTTCAGGCATCCTTTACTGACTTGAAATTTGAAAAAGTTAGAGGGAAAATTATTAATAATCACAATAAAAATATAATTCCGTTCTTACAAAGCTTTTACAACTAGGTTGAGATGATAAGTTTACATTAGATGACTGAAGCCAAAATAGCTGCACATTTATTGTAATTTTCCACCTTGTAATCTCAGTTCTCTCTATTTACAATTAATTTGCACTTAGAAAATCTCTCCATTTCTTTTTGTATGGTTTCTAAAGTCTAATTCAAAGTGAAGTTCCTCTTTTTAAGGAATTCTCACCTGGTTTCAAAGTTTTTTTTTTTTTTTGCTTTTTTTTGGGTCACACCCGGCAATGCTCAGGGGTTACTCGTGGCTCTGCACTCAGGAATCACTCCTGGCGGTGGTCGGGGGACCATATGGGATGCCGGGATCGAACCCGGGCGGCATGGGCCAGCGCGTGCAAGGCAAATGCCCTACCCGCTGGACTATCGCTCCAGCCCCAGGTTTCAAAGTTTTAAAGAAGCTTCTAGTTGATTACCAAAGTGATGGTGCTTTTGTGACCCTTATCTCAATGAGGCATCAGGTTTTCTGTTCTTAATCTGAGACCAGAATAGGTACCTGTCTTAACAGGTTAAGAAACTATGTAGTGTTTAGGGGTTTTGTTTATTTGTCTGATCTGGGTTTTGGAACACATCAGGCTGTGCTCAGGGCTTGTGCCTGACTCTGAGCTCAAGGTTTATTCTGGGTAAACTAGGGGACTGTGTGGGGAGCTGGGGATTGAACCCATGTTGACCATATGCAAGACAAACGCCCTACAGGCTGTACTATCTCCTCAGCCCCAGTAGATTTGAGTAAACAAATCTGATTTTCTATGCTACCAGAACTTACAGAGATCTCCAAGGAGATGAAATAATTTATTTGCAAAATGTAGTCGGCTTTACAGTAGACCAACAGTAGCCTTAAGAAGGAGGGTGAGGAGTGGAGGGAGTGAGATATGGTCTTGAAATTGATGAAACTATAGTCTGCTTTCTTCATCTTGAACAATCAATCATCCCCACTATTGTCTAGAATCCACTGAGTTTCAAAATAAGTTTTTAATTGGCTTCTTCCAATTCTATTTTCTAGGCACTATAAGGATAACTCCCAAGGACTCCCGTTGGGTTGGTGCATGGTGGCTTAGTTTTCTTGTCTCTGGATTGCTATCCATTTTGTCTTCCATACCATTCTTCTTTCTGCCCAAAAGTCTGCATAAGCAACAAGACAGAAAAACTTCAGTATCTTTGCATCAGCTCAAAATAAATGAGGAAAAGAATCCAACAGTTAGTTCAACCAACAGCTCTAGGGAGAATGTTACTGAAAGTCTGGCTGGTAAGTATTTTATACTTGCGATCAACTTAGAATGATTACATTTGTGATCAATTTAGAAATAATCCCAGTGAAAGGGATAATCAGGGGTTCTCCTTTCCAAATCATTCAAATTAGAACTTTCTTCTGTACTAAATTTAGCTGAATTTTCTGATTCCTGCTAAAATTATTTACTGTACTCATGACAACTCTCTGAAGACAAAATGATTATTTCTGTCTTTATCAGGGAGTGAACAACTTAATGACTAAAATTATCTTTACTCATGAGCCAAAAAGTTTGTATTCACTTCAAATTTATATTGTAAACTCCCTCTTTAGAAGGACTGTAATATTTCATTCGTATTTTCTCAAATGGGATCAAGTGCTATCCTAGGCATTTTAATTATTTATTTTAATGTAGGCAAAAACCTGTAGAAAACCTGATCTTTCCCTTTAAGTTTCATCAGTAAATACTTGAGATGAGAGTCTTCTACTGAGAGTATACCACCTACATGGCAGAGCCTGGCAAGCTACCCGTGTTTTTATTTGTTATGCCAAAAACTAGTAACAAATATTGGGAGCCAGAGCAATAGTCTAGTGGGTAGGGCATTTGCCTTGCATGTAGCCAACCCATGTTCGATCCCTGGCATTCCATATGGTCCCCTGAGCACCGCCAGGAGTAATTCCTGAGTGCAGAGCCAGGAGTAACCCCTGAACATTGCCAGGTGTAACCGCAAAAAATAAATAAATAAAATAAAAATAAATTCATAAACTAGTAAGAATTATGGACCTCAATTCCATGACCTGAAGAAAGGTTTGAGGCTCTTCCTGTCCCTGCAGCAAGCAGATGTCCTTTGGCTACACTTGCTTGTGACAGGATGTATGGAGATGTTACTGGTGCCCCTGAGGAAATCGATGAACAATGGGAAGACAGTGATACAGACAGTGAATGTAGGCAAAAGCCACAATTGTTCATATAATTCTAGTGTTGAAATTGATAGCAAGTCTCGATACTAAAATTAATAAGTATTAAAAAATATTTAAGTGAAAATTGTTACATTTCACCATGGGGTTTTTAAGTTCTTTTCTAAGACTTTACTAAGCTGTTTGTTGCTAGGTGAGCCTTCTGTGTTATTATTTCTGTTTGTTGAGTTTAGTCAGCTTCTCTGCTACCTTCCCATCTAAGTTGGTGCTCTCCTACTAGAATTTCGGTATTGAAGATTTATAAAGTGTCCTGCATCTATTCAATTCAGAGACTTCAGGATCTATGGTCTGGGCCAATGCGTTGACATGGAGAAGGAGGGAGGTGGGCGTTGCTGAGGGAGGTGGGCGTTGCTGCCAGGGCTTGGGTTTGGGGGGGTGGAACTGCCTACCCCAACTCAGAAACATCAGAGTTCTCAGCCTGTGCACTGTATTTATTCACAGTTTGGAGTCACTCAGATGATGTCTGTAAAGCAGTCGAGTTGAACCCTTGGCTGGTTGCAGCAGTGAGTGTGGAGGATGTGTGTGTGTTTGTGTGTGTGTGTGTGTGTGTGTGTGTGTGTGTGCAGCTGCTGGGGCTTCTGCGGGGCTCAGAGTCTTCTTGCCCATCTCCTAAGGGTGCCTCTGTTTTCAGCCATAGGAGTCTGTGTTTCCATGGATTTAGCTCCTTGGCATGCACCCACCAGGAGATCTCATTGGAAATCAGTAGAACCTGGAGATGACCTTGGGAGGTGGATGTAAATTGTGCCTTTTAGAATGTTGCCTTTAGTCTCCAAAAATTGTCTACTACCAAAACGTCATATTCCAAAATGTATAGAAACAGATTAATATTGTCCTTTACCATTATTGGAAATTGAAGTATAAAGAATTATGACTACCTCTAAGTTGGTCAAATGATCCATTCTTATATAGCAAGATGGAGGAAAGAGAAAAAAATTAATAGAAAGTTTCTCTTTTGATAACTAGACTTATATTATTTTTTGATAAATATATAGAAAAATATTACCTAAGTATTTAGAAATGAACAGTTTGAGGATCTTCATATTCCTGAAGCAAGCAGATGCCATTGGGCTACACTGGCACATGATAGGGTCAAATGGAAATGTTACTGGCACCCGCTCGAGCAAATCAATGAGTAATGGGATGTCAAGTGATGAAGTGATTTAGAAATGAAGCAGAAGTGAAGGTTAGCTGCTACAGTCGTCAGTCAGTGTTATGAATCAGACTCCTCCACAAGTTTATGCCACCTACTCTTTCTCATGCACAGCTTAGAAAAGCTCCAAGGAGTAATCTCTAGGAAATGATATAGAACCACAAAAATAAGATAATATAAATAATGCTGGATTAATATCACAGTTTTCTGATGACACAAAAATATCCAAAGTAGTAAAGATCATCGCAGAGCCAAAAAACATAATCAGTAACTTTTTCTAAGTGGAATCTGATGCTGAAAATTCTTGGATGTGGACCAGACTCATTGTTGGGTGTGGACTTGGATGTGGACTTGGATGTGGACTCAGATGTGGATCTGGATGTGGACTCGGATATGAACTCGGATGTGAACTCGGATGTGGACTCGGATGTGGACTCTGCCCCCCATTGTTCCATCCTCCTCCCACCACTCAACTCTGGAAGCAATGTTATGCCAGAGCCAGCCTACACTGCCTCCTATGAGATGACTGTGGCATTTTTCAGTGACGTTAGGCGTTTCCAGTCTACCACGATAGGAGGTTTTACCACAATTTTTTAGTGGTAAAAATTGGGACATACTCTACATCAGATATGTTTCCCCAAGAATCAATCACTCGACTTTCCCAGCTTATCACCGAGTAGACGGGACCATGCTGAAGTGAAGTCAGCAGAAGAGGGACAAATACAGGATGATCTTTCATGTGTAGGCACATAGAAGCATAGTACCGGAATAAAAATGACCACAAGTAACAGAACCTAAAAACTGTTCTGCAGACCCTAGCTCTCCACGGTCGTGGCCACTGAGGGATGGGGTGTGAGACAGTGTCGAAGGAAAGTGAATGGGGACGATAGTGTGCTGAGGAGACGTTGCATGCATGGAACCCTATCATTTATGCTATTGTGGATCACAGGGACTGAAGTTCAATTTTTTTTAAGTTTTAAAAATGTAACAAACACAAAAATAGGATGCCAGGTCATTTTTTTGTTGGAGCTATATTGTTTTCACTGGGAAAAATCAAGTTCTAAAAAATTAGTGATTCATCTAAACCTATAAAACAAAGGGTTGACTCTACAGCCCAGAAGAACAGAGAATATCATGAAGATGCAGAACGAGAGCAATCATATTTTTTCATGAGAACTCGCTCTCTCTCTCTCTTGTGGTGGTGTTTACACAACAGTGACCAGGCTGTTAAAGGGCTCCTTAATTATGTGCCATCTTGGATGAAATAACTAAGAATATTGAGTTAAAGGAAACTTTTGTGTCTTCTCTTTGCACCTGGATACAAATATTATTAACTTGTGAGAAAGAAGGAAAGAAAGGAAAATTTCAGTTCATTACAAAAAATGCTTCATAACTGAGTTTTCCAAGAACAGAACAAAAGTCCTTTCTAGGTGGTCAGTTTATTGTCCCTTGAGTTGGTTTTTAATGAAATTACTGAGGCTGCAGAGTGAATCATGAATGTATGGACGGTCAGATTACATGATGTTCAACTTCCAACCGATCTCAGAAATTCAACCACGTGGTGACCCGGGCTCTGTTGCTTATGGCCAAAATTCATTTATAAAGCCACTTGAATCAGCCACCCTTCCCCAGCAAGGAGGCGGGGTGGACAGCAAGTCAGGTGTTCAAGGAGAGAAATTTAACATTTTGACTTTATGGTTTTAGATGCCATGTGTTCCTGCTACAAATTCACTTGCTCCTTATTTTCTCTTATTTTTCCTCTTTGTAGTCTCTCTTCTAACGAGCAAATGATGGTGATTTTAGATTTCATTTCATGAAGGCACTGAGATTTGCAGAGATACTAATAGTTAAGTTTCTTGCATATATTGTTCTGGCCCCAATGTCACCCCAGGGTCAAGGTCCCTCGACCTGGGCCCAAGAGCCCTTCCCCATCTGCTACCCTGACAGGTGCATTACGACACTTCATTGCCTTAGTAGGGTCTCATGCTTCAGTGTTGAGTCTGTGGTTTGGAATTAGAGCTACACCCCACCGTGATCCCGCACAATACTTTAGACCCCTGCTCTATCAACATCCTGTCTCAGTTACCATTTGCTAGTGGCTTTGTTCTGGTCTTTGCTAGTAAAGATCTTTAGAGAGTTTTCAAAGTTTCCACCATTCTTTTCCCAGTTATGTCTGGGTTCTGGGTATGTCTTACTGGAATACCCCGGCTGCTTTGCTGAGCTGTTCTTTCCTCTTCAAGCCATTATTTCAGCTGACGGCTGCGTGGCCACTGGCCTCACACGCTCAGACAGCCGTTCGTTCTGCACCTGTCTGTAAGCACCAACTTCCTGCGTGTCACAGCCATGATGTAATTTAAGACAAAACAAAAGGACCCTCTGCCTCTCCTTGGAACTGAAAAATGGTGCTTTTATAATACCACTGCATTCACTGGGGCAGTAGTTTTTGGCAGAAAAGCTGAATATCAGGAAACAGACTGAATCATAACTTCTCAGTGATCTTTGAGTTTTGGAATAGAGCTGCCTTATGTCTGCGAGGTTTCCGCTGCGCCCCTTTGCTTGCTTTATATTTGGGGGACCATCCCCTGCCGTGCTTGGGCCCGGTGGTATCAGCAGTACTTGGCGGTGGGTGCCAGGACAGAGCAGCAGTGTAATGCCGTGGATGGAACCCAGGGCCTCATACATGCAAGGTGAGCACTTGACCATAAGTCAGGTACCCAGTCCTGGCTTGTATTATTTCTAAGGTAATTCCCTGCTAACAATTACATTAACAGTATAAGAATTATCGTATCAGATGCCAATAAATAAGATGTTTTCTGTCTTTTATTTCTTGAGAGCCTTATGTAACATTTGGCATGCAGTTCAATGCCAAATATTTGTTGTCTGAATGAATGAGAGAATGCTAGTAATGACCAAAATTAAAATACATATAGCCATATATACACAAGGGAATAATAAAGCTGCATATGTGTAATCCCATTGTGGAATGAAATTTGTTCACTTAAAATGAATGTGCATACAAGAAAATTAAAAGAAATGGAAAAAAAACTAGACACTTCCTATGTTTACATTTATTTAATTTTTAATCTTAAATTATATTAATACATATTTACAGGTTTATATTATACATATTTAAGTTATATTACATTTCATTTTATGTTTTATAGGCTTTTTCCGGTCCATGAAAAGCATCCTAACAAACCCTCTATATATTTTATTATTGTCCTCAACATTGCTACACACAAGTGCTTTTATTGGTACTATTACTTATATATTTAAATACTTAGAACAACAATATGGCAAATCAGCATCCGAGGCTAACATTATATTTGGTAAGACACGCTGCTCACCTATTCCATTGACATAGAATATAATATTTTGCTTTCTTTGATGTCATAAAAGTCTTAACTGGAAGTGTGAGTGGTTATTTCTGTCTGTAAAAAGTGGTTTTTTGTGGTACTTTGGGTTCCATATGTGATTACAGGGATTGAACCAAGGTCAGTGGGATACAAGGCAAGCAACTTGGCCCCTTATCTATCACTGTAGCCCAATTTCATCTTTTAGTAAATATAATTTTTTATTCCTTAGCACACTTTATTAAGTTTCACAAACTTAAATTTTCATTGTTATCTGGTATTTGGAGTTGGTTTTTCAAAGAAGGGTCCCTAAGGAAAAGTTGTGTCTGAATAGACACAACTAGTTATGTCTATGAATAGACACAACTAATTTACATTTAACACATAGTTGTATTGCAGAACTTAGTGCTGCAATCATGAGACATACCTTTCTGTAACATAATCATTTTAATTCCATAATTCCTGGACTTTGAAACCAGGACTCAATACATACAATAATAATGAACATTGATGTATCCAAAAGACAGTTTAATTTAAATGTATCATTGATGTATTCAACACAAAGATATTTTAGAGAACTCTTTTTGCAATTTCTATTCCATTTCAATATTACATTGAGTGAAGAAGGAAAGTTTCTTGATTATAAAAGGAAGGTTTTCATATATGTGTGTATCCAATTCTTCATATATGAAAAGAAGGTTTTCATAAATGTTTGTATTCGATCCTTATTTTATTTTTTACCTTTTTTTTGTTCTAATTTTTATTTTATTTTTTTTCCAAGTATTTTATTATACCACCTTCAGATATACAATTACAAAGATATACAATTAAAAAGTTCATATTTGGGTTTTGGTCATACAGTGTTCCAGCACCCATCCCTCCACCAGTGCCCATCTCCCACCACCAACGTCCCCGGTTCCCTTCCCCTCCCACAGCCCACCTTCATGGCAGGTTATTTCTTTCCCTTTCCTCTTTCTCTTTCTCTTTTCCTTCCCTTCCAGACTATGGATTACAGAACATACATTAAAGGGTTGTCATGTGTATCTTTTTGCCTGTATTTAATGCTCAGTTCTAGGTTGGTATTAGTACCCTCGACAATTGTTAGCACACTGTTCCATTTTCTGTCTTACCTAGCCTCTGACTCCCACACGTTTGTGATAATTTCCACCTTTGACAAGACCTCCTGTCGATCCTTATTTTAAAAGATTCTTGGAGCAGTATACTGCCTCACACATTACATAATCTCAATAAATATTTGTCCAACTGAACTGGATTTTTGTATAACTAGATCATTAGAAAACAAAATAATAATTCCTTAAAAGTAATAATTCTTTTACTTTTAAGGTAAAAGTTATACTATACCAAAAAAAACTGGGGCTGGAGAGATAGTACAGTGGGTAAGGTGCTTGCCAACCTGGGTTTGATCCCCATCCAATCCCCCCAAACACCACCAGGAGTAATCCCTGATCACAAAGTCTGGAATAATCCCTGAGCTTTGTGGGTGTGTCCCAAACACACACACACACACACACACACACACACACAGAGTTTAAACTTAAAGCTAAATTTGATTCCCATTAAGGTTCCCATACTGGATATTTTGATTAGAGAGGTCTTTGTCTTTAATAATTTTTTCAGGACATTAAAATTTAAAAGTTATGAAAGATTTCAGTAATTTTTGATACTTTTTGTAGGTCTTCTTCTTGTAGGGTATATGTGTGTATTTATATGAATAGGAAAAGAATGTAAGTATTAATTTCTAAAGTACTAGAAAATTTTGGAGGAATATATTATGTTTTTGTTGTTTGTTGTTTGGTTTGGGGGCAGGTCCAGCTAAGCTTAGGGCTGGCTCCTGGCTCTTGCTCAGTGGTCACTCCTGCCAAGCTCAAGGAACCATATGGGATGTCAGGGATCAATCCAGAGTCGGTGTGTGCAAAGCAAGCGCCCTACCCACTTTACTGTCTCTTCAACCCCTATAGATTGAGGTTTTTAAATATTAGAACTCTTCATTTTTAGAAATAAATCATTTTAGGTGAGAGAATTAGGCAGGTGGTGATCTTTGTTTTGTTCTGTTTGTTTTAGTGGGAAAATGTGCTCATAGAAACCATCAAACCATCTATTCCTATATACACACAGCTAAATTACTGCCTTTTGTAAAGACTCAACCCCTAGTATTGAAAAAAGAAATGATATTTGTCTCTTATTTAGTACTTTGGTCCCCTGATAGCTTTTACTTAAGAAGTAAAAAAGACTGGGTGGAATTTAGTGATATACTCTGTTTCATATTAAAGACCATTCTGCTACCATATTTATTGAATCGCAACTTTTCTTTCATTTCTAGGAGCTATAAGCTTACCAACCATTGCAATTGGACTATTTCTAGGAGGATATATCATTAAAAGATTCAAATTTACCTTGATTGCAATTGCCAAATTCTCATTTTATACCAGCAGTATAGCCTTCATCTTGCACCTATCAAACTTTGCACTGGTCTGTGAAAAAAAATCTATTGCGGGTCTAACCTTGACATATGACGGGTTTGTATATATCTGTGTATCATTGCCAAAAGGCATTAACAGTAGAAAGTAGAAATGTTCTTAAGAAGAAAGGTCATCTAATAATTTTAAGTCAACTTTCTATTGAGAGAAATTTTACTTTAAAATGCTTGAAATGTCCATTGTCTTCAGACCTTGAAAACTCTCCTTTAATTCCTTCCTTAAAGTAAAATTATATAAATTGAAATAGAAATAGTTCTCATCCGTGAGAGGTTTCTATATGCCCATGTTATAAATAAGAAAGCAAGCATAAAGAGCTACACAGATTCTATGACTAATAAGGTTAAGATTTTGACTTAAATTTGAATTTTCTTACTTTGGAACACATAATCCTAATCACTAAAATAGTGGTGAGATCACAGGAGATGTATAAATAAAATATTGAGTCCCTAAACAGCATTTATCTTCAATTAATTCTAATGTTTAATAATTATATAGGAAAACACGTCCTTAACTTTAACTGAATTTTGCTTTTCTGCTGCTACTTTTCTAATATTGTTTCTTATGGAGATGTTACTGGTGCCAGCTCTAGATAGTGACTAGCTCCTTAAAAAAAGTCTTTACTTGGTGAATTCTTCCTAGTACTATGATCCAAGCCCTGAAGCAAAGCAAGAGCCCTAGGTAGATGTCTCATTGTTTCCTTAACTGTTCAGAGGGTGCCACTTGGTCAAGGCCAATATCTAATAGAGCAATGCTATGGCCTAGACAAAAGAAGACAGCTGGAGTTCTATGAGACTTTATCTTTTCCTTCAACAAAAATCTTAGTGCTTCCTTAGAAGTGAAAATTTATAGTCTAGATCAACTCCTAAAAGTCATGATGTAATGATTGCAGTTAGCAGAATCAATGTATTCAACATCTATGAAATTCTGAGCAGTGGGACAGGTTTTCAACAAATGAATTAGTGCAGATTTTCTCAGGACCTAAATAATTTTTTAAGACCTTTCAGGGGTCAACATATTCCATATCATTTTATAGCAATGCTATGGTAATTTTTATCACTTTTGTATTATGCTAGTATTTACAATACTGTTAATTATGCTTTTCATACATGCATCATTCCAACACCACACCACCAGTGTCCCATCACCAGTGTCCCAAAGGGCCCTTACAGCCAACCATCCTCATGCAAACCTAGAACCATTTTTAATTTATAAGAAAAAAATGATTATTGTTTTTCAATACACTTCTTAATATTAACTACCTTCTCTGTCTCTATTTTATAGAGGTCAGCATATTTTTAGTAAATAATTATAAACCATGTTGTATTTTAATTTTAAAACAGATGAATTTTTTCTTAACGACTAATTTTGCTTTAAAATATCGATCTTGGGGAGGGATACATCTTTCACAATGTCAAGTTCTCGTTTAGGAATTTAAAATATAGCTTTAAAAATTCATCTTCATTAAGGAACATTCAAATATTGGTGAAATTTCATAACAATTTAAGAGAAAGCTTCAATCTGCACTCATGACATAACTGAAGAGAAGCTGAGGCCCAGGAAAATAGTGACTTGTTTGGTGTCCTATTAATTGGTAGAAGCATAGAACTTTCTCATCTATGTTTATTTTATTTATTTATTTATTTATTTATTTTATTTTGCTTTTTTTTTGCGGGGGGTCACATCCAGTGACGCTCAGGGGTAACTCCTGGCTCTTTGCTCAGGAATTACTCGTGGCCATGCTGGGAGGACCATGTGGGATGCCCGGGATCGAACCCCGTTGGCCAGGTGCAAGGCAAACGCCCTCCCTGCTGTGCTATCGCTCTGGCCCCTTGTCTATGTTTTTACATACCATCTTCATTTTTCTCTTTTTAACCTTTACTTTTTCCGGAGTCATAAATCATATCAATAAAAAGATGGAAAGTGTAAAAGTTTATGATCCTAAACAAAATCTGCTGTTCTGGTGTCATTGTTCATCACTATTCTCTCATTGCTCTCTCCATTTCTCTCTCTCCCTCTCCCTCTCTCCTCTCCCTTACCCTAGCCTCTCCCCTTCCCTCCTCCCCTTTTCACCCACCAGTCCTTCTCTGCCCCACCCTTCTCCTCTTCTTCCTCAGCCTCCTCCTCTTTCCCTCTCTCTCTCCTCTCACACTTTTCTCTCCTTCCTGCCCTCTTTTTGATATATACCTATCATATATTTTCAGAAATAATCCAGTGGCATCTCATATAAATGTACCACTTTCTTATTGCAACTCAGACTGCAATTGTGATGAGAGCCAGTGGGAGCCCTTATGTGGCAGCAATGGGATAACGTATGTCTCACCTTGTCTGGCGGGATGTAAGTCGGCCCGTGGCAACACAAAGTCAACAGTGAGCATTGGCTTTTCTATTATTCTCTTCCTGATCTACTCAAATTTGCTGATTGGATAGCAATAATTTATTGAATCTTTCTATGTTTAATGTCTTCAGTTAAAAGACAGGTAAAAGATTCTTGATGTTTTCTGTCATCTGATGATTGTGAGATCCTACAAGTAAAGCCTCATATAAAAGCCTTCCTTCACAGCTCACAGAATAGTACTTTTTTGTTGTTGTTCTTTGAATTTTCATCAGAAAGCACTCAGTTTTTCTCTAAGTTCTAATAAGAATAGATCTTGGTTTATGGGTCACACCCATGATGCTTACTCCTGGCTATGTGCTTAGGGATCACTATTGATGGTGCTCGGGGACTATATTTAGTGCCAGGCATTGGAACAAAGCCAATTGTGTGAAAGGCATTTTTCTACTTCTAGTTTTACTCATTTTAATTTTCATAAGCTTGTGCAAAAAATGACTCAACAGACTAAACTTAATAACCCTCGCTTCATAATCCACAGCTATCATGATTTTTATCATGAGTGTTTGCATTAAGCTCTGATCCCATTTTTCCTATTAGTACTGAAAGAGATAAAATGTTTTGACTCCAAACAAGAGAACAGATTAATGTGGAGCTTTTTTGTTTAGTTTTTATTGTTTATTTTGAAGTCCATGCCTCCTGTTTTCAGGGGCTTACTCCTGACTCTGCACTCAAAAATCACTTCTGGTGCTGCTCAGGACCGTATATGGTGCCAGGGATCAAACAAACCCAGGATGACCACATGCAAGACAAAACAAGCTGTATTATCTCCAGCTCCTGGAGCCATCTTTTTTAATTTTGCAAGTGACTATATGATTTGAGGGCTACTGGAGAGATTATGCCCCAATCCTTACTAATTGATTCACCCTCTTAATCATTCATAATATTGTTCTTTTTACTTAAATTGGGTTTAATGACCAATAGACTTGATACATAAAAGAGTATGCCACATTATTTATGCCCAGTGAAAAGTAAAGCCAGGTAGCCAAAAATATATATATTCAAAATTTTTTCTCAGTTTTCCCTTCGATGTTTAATCTAGCAATAATTGGCTCAAAATGAACTTACCTTATACCTTAGTTTAGCCTAGACTCAGAACAGAATTGACAGAAGATCATTTCTGAAGACAACCTGCCAAATTAAACCTCTAAAATTAATTGTTTCTTAGTGTCCCTGATGTTCTAATTCTTAGGAAATATTGAGCTTCCAGTATAGAACTTCACCTGTTCTATAATTAATCATTAGGCTCATGGATATTCTATTTTCTGGACAAAGTAAAATTATAGCTGGACACCAGCCCTATTTCTGCTTTGCTCTCTTCCATTCCAATCAGGAGCTCTAATCCCATGCTTTGGTGTCTCCCACACTTTCTGGATTTCTGGAGAAGTCATGCAAGGGAGTGTCCCTGACACTTGTCAGAGATGTTAAAGTGAGAAGTAGGTATGTCATAGAAAAATAAAAGTGAGTAGGAGAGAGACATCACAAAGAATGTATATTAACAAGAAATTGTATACAGAATTTCAGATAATAGTTTCCTCTCTTTTTTCTTAAAGTTTAAATTGGGTATGAATTAAATGCTAAGTGTGAATGAATTATACTTTCTTGTCTAAAAAAAAACTTCCATGTAGCTTTTTGCCTTTCAACCATTAAGTAACTTTTTTAGAATGTTTTCTTTCAAATTTTCTTTCTTCAAAAGTTTTCTTGAAATTTTATTTGAAAATTTTCAACTTGAAAATTTTCATCATTTTTAAATGATGCAATTATGGAATTTGTTTAAGGTTTAAGGGCTAAGTCTTTAAGTTCAAAGGAATGTGTTTTTAGCTCAGTTGTAATATTTGCAAACACAGTCTATAATATTTCAAACACTCTCTTTTAGGTGCTTTATAACTGTAGTTGTATAGAAGAAACTGGTCTTAAAAATAGAAATAACTCAGCACTTTTGGGTGAATGTCCAAGAGATCATCAATGTAAAAGAAAATTTTATGTGTATTTAGCAGTCCAAGTTCTGGTTCAACTTTTCTCTTCAACGGGACACATCTCAATTCTCATGATGGTTTTTAAGTAAGTATGAGTTTGGAAAAGTATTTATATTCTAGACTATGTCTAATGGTTTATATTGTTTTCTATAATACATTTAGAATCCTAGCTCACATTTTGTAGTTTTAATTTTCTAAGACTGAATTTTCTTAGGTTTTGATAATACTTCCATATAATGGTAATAGTATTTTTACATTTAATTCTTCCATTCCATAATGAAATTAAGTGTTCATACTTTACCTCACACTAAGAATTTTAAGAAAACTCAGTTAACAGTTGAGCTTTAGATTCTTGGTCTTAAAAGATCCCTGTATTGTACAAAAGCAGCAATTTTGAGACAGGTCTATCAGAGTGAATCTCCTACTGATCTCATTGTACACCAACATTTGGGAGCCAGAGTTCACTTAGCTTTTGTTTATGACCTTTTGGAGCTTTTAATCCACCTCAGACTGGCTCTTGTTTCATATGGTAACAAATGCTTTATTGATTAAAGTATAGGAACAAAATTCATTTTCCTCACTCAGACAAATTTGGGGGCATCCTTGCAGGAATATGTCATGATGAACAAAGCAGATAAAATACCTGCTCTCAGACAACTTAGACTATGACAGGAAACATATAAGACAAATAAACTGACAAGAAAGCAAACAGTAGCCAAAGAAATAGAAGATTAAGGCGCTTCCTTTGTATGCGGCCAACCCAGTTCAATCCCCAGCACCACTTTCCATCCCAGGCACTTGCAGGAATAATGTGTTCAGGCATTTCTTGAACACAAAGCCAATAGTCAGCCTTGCTGGAGGTGATCCAGATCGCCTTAGATGTCCATGAACCCCCTCTCTCTCCACACACAAACATGTATCAAAAAAATAATAATCAGCACAAAAATTGTCAAAGGGTAAGGGGAAATAAATGCTTCAAAGCACTCAGGTGTAAGACCTCGAGTTCTACAGGGGGAATTACATGATAATCCCTAAATGTCTATAGGGCAAGCCACAATGTGCAACAAAATCTCAGTAAAAAGGAACAAGGAAGGAATCCATTATTATATTTTTACAACTTTTCTCTAAGCACTTTAGATACACATTTTCAAAGAAATGGCATTTTTAGGTACTTTTTTCCTCCTAAGTAGTTGAAGGCTCCACCCACTCGGCTCAGCACAGGGATTCCTCAGAAGGGTCCCTCTCCCCTTCCCCAAAGCCTCCCTCCTGCAAGAACAGTTTTGCAGAAAGAAAACCACACAGCAGTGTGATCAGAGGAAAGCCGGGCCAGGCCGTGGGTGGAGAATGTCAGGGCTCTTCCAACATAGTGGGTGGCTGGTCTCACACGTACTTTCTTGGAGGTCCTCAGCTCATTTCAACCCATCTTCATGCTCTCTGTGGGCTATTTAAAGGACCTAGTCTCCAGGCTAGCCTTGCCCAGCCAGGAGCATCTGACCCTTCAGTCCCGCCTGCAGAAGGACCTGACTCTCCCAGGGAATGCAGTGCAAGGTCAAGCATCCATCCCAAAGGACCTGGAGCCTTCCAGGCAGTGCTCAGAGCCTGCGCCAAAGCTTCTGGTGAGAAAAGAAATGTAAAAAATGTACTTCATCAGAATGTCCCTGGAGGGTGATCGCCCTCCTGTTCTATGCTGGCAGGCTCTGTCTTAAGCTCCACAGACTAGCTGGATGGGATGTGAAAAGAGGGAGGTGCTTATTTTCCCATGTGGCTTCTTTGGAATATCCCGGAGGCCCACAGGGAGCTAGTCCCACCCCCCCAATACCGCCATTGAGAAATGCTGGATTCTCTGAAGACTGGTAAGGCCTGCGGCTGGCCCCAGATGATGAAGACAGAGCCCACAGTGGAAGAGTTTGGCAGGGAAGGAATGGAACCCCAGGCTAGAAGTGAGGGTCCTTCTATATCAGAAGAGCAAAGAGGTGTGGCGAGGGTGTGAGATGATCTTGAATTCTGGCTTCTGCGGGTGACCTCAGAGCATTCACCATGATGTCAAAGTTAGGATCAACAAAACACCCATTCTAAATCACTCAAATAGGGAAGAGTTGAGCACATTTTTAAGACTTACATTTAAATGATTGAATCAGCTAGGCTATGAATTGAAAACTGTTTATGCATTCCCTACCTGTGCTGTCTAGGTCCAGAATTTTATTAGGTCTAACTGAGAGTGTGCAGAATCTAGAAATTTGATAATCAATTATCATTAGGAGGATAATCAATTATCACAGAGGAGGAATTTCAATGAAGTATGTGATGTTGATAAAACATTCTTCAATAGTTAACTAGATCAAAACAATGCTTAGTTTCTCTGAATTAACTTTTTTGGAGAGATTCATCCTGAGAGAGTTCTTCAGAGCACAGAGTTGATCATTACCAGATGTGAGGCAGGAACTCACACTGCAGTAATTAGTATTTTGCCTGAGAATAATACGTGTCTGGGCACATTTTGGAGTTGTGTGGATGGCTAGTGTGTGTTTGTGGAAGTGTATAAGGTTGCCACAACTCTGTTTATCACATAATGGCAGCATATAAATCTGTTCCTCCTGCTGACTTGTCAACTTGTCATACTCCTTTCAGGAAGACATTTTGCCTCTACTGGCTTTGCTTTATTGCATGTAAACCAAATATTCCCTCTAAATATTAGTAAGGGTGAAAAGTGACACTTAGTGACCCTGGGTCAGCAAATCCGGCTAGGAGCAAACTGAGTCCTCACTTCTCCCAGAAGCACCATTGAGAATGCTAATGTTTCAAGAGAGACAGTTTAGTGGGCCAGTAGTGAACTTTCTCTATCCTGGACTTACCGATGAGGAAGCGGTAATACTTCCTTAGAGCCTAGCTCAGCTCACTCGCCCCACACTGTGTGAGGGCCCAACCAGGGAGAGCGTCCTTTGCAAAAGCAGAGTTAGGACTTTTTCATTCATTTTCTCTCAATCTCTGTCTTTTGTGTGTATGTGTAAATGATGGTGGTGGTGGTGGAAACTCCACATGATGTCCAGGGGGCCTGGAGGGTCCTCCTGGTGATTCTAAGCCAAATGGACCAGCGGTTCCATGTGAGGGCTCAAGAGTACAGCTCAAGGCTACTTGGACCCAGCAATGTGGGGTGGGGACAGTGGGGAAGTGGGGAGGGTGCAGGGGCTGAGGGTCATTTCGTGTGATGCTCAAGGAATTCAGGAAACCACGCAGTTGTGGGGATTAAACCCAGAGCCTCACATACGCTCAGCATGCGCTTTACCATTTGTAGTCTGGCCTCTGACATGTTTAAGTCCACAAGTCCCCTAATTCTTTGAGAATGATACTCTGCGGTAGCTTCTCTGCATCAAGGGTTCTTTTTTATAAAGAGAAGTTGGGGTTTATATTGTCATTTCTTTGTGTTGAATTCTTAAAGTGTGCGCTAGGCCCTCTCATGCCCACTTGATGGATTAGAAAATTGAGGCTAAGAGAGGTTCAATGACTTCATCTCAACCATTTTATCAAAACAAAATATCATTTAGCTCATTGTTCTCAAGAGGAAAAAATCTAAGGGGTCTTCTAAAAGGCTAGCAAACAGTGGTATACAATGACTGCATCTATTTATCCCTAGGAACAATCCGAACTTCCAAGACAAAAAAACCCTTTGTATCCATTTACTTATTATTTCAAAACAAATAGTTTTTTTTTTTTTTTGCTTTTTGGGTCACACCTGGCAATGCTCAGGGGTTACTCCTGGCTCTGCACTCAGTAATCACTCCTGGCGGTGCTCGGGGACCATATGGGATGCCGGGGATCGAACCCGGGCCGGCACGGTCGCGTGCAAGGCAAACGCCCTACCCGCTGGGCTATCGCTCCGGCCCCCAAAACAAATAGTTTTTGAAGCACTGTCAGTTTCTCCAACCCATCACCACTGCCAGATTATGTGTTGGGAAAGGGATGGGTGTTGGAACATTATATGACCAAAACCCAATATAAACAGCCTTGCAACTGTGTGTCTCGCTGTGATTCAATTTAAAAAAATTTTAATTAAACATTTAAATGCATTGGGATATAAAAGGGCAGTAGTGTCATCAGCTCAGTGACAGAATTATGGAAACAGAATTATGGAAATTGCTAGTGTGAGATTGATTCTGAGAAGCCGCTAATGTACTTAGTAGTTTCACAAAAACTCATGTTTCAAACAAGGCCCAGTAGATCAGCGACATCTTTCTTTGCCTTCCTGCCATAGATAGTATAGTTTATTAATCATATTACCCAGCTTTCTTTTAATATCTGAAAGATAATGAAATTGGTGATAAGAATCTACTCAAATAGAGACTTAACTCACAGGGTCTGTGTTGACCATATCAAATCCATTTCTTCATAGATTATTTTAGCCACTGTCTCAAAGAATTCTACATAGAGAGGTGTAATTCTTATTATCAGCCATTTAGATGTCTGCCTTTAAAAAAAGCTGAAAGTATAATTTTAAATAAATAATGCCAACTACTAGATAGTTTTTATTCAACGATGAAGAATAGTGGTATTGAAAAATATTTTAATATTGATGTCAGTTTGACATTTCAAGATGTTTCATACGTTTCTTTGCATTTGTCTTCTTTCAGAAATGTTCCACCTGAACTAAAATCTCTGGCTGTGGGTTTCCATTCACTCACTATCCGAGTGCTAGGTATGCTGTTATGTTGACTTATAAGTCCAAGATGTAAGTATTCGGGGTCAGCGCAATAGCACAGCAAGGAGGGCATTTGCCTTGCTCACGGCTGATCCAGGTTCCACCCCCGTCCCGTCATCACATATGGTCCCCGATCACTGCCAGGAGTGATTCCTGAGTGCTGAGCCAGGAGTAAACCCAGTATCGCCAGGTGTGACCCAAAAAAACAAAAAAAAAGGTAGTATTCATGTCAAACCTCAAAGAAGGAATGTCAGTAACTTCCAATTCTAAGAAAGTGTTTTAAAAGTACAACTCAGACCTGGATGTGCAAACAAAAGAAAATAATAGAAAAAGGTATCATACCATTTCTATTCTTGTCATAAATGAGAAATAATAAGCGACAAGAGAAAAACCTCTCCCCACCCCACAAAATTAAAAAAAAAAAAAGGTTTTTTCTAGTTGAATTCAAACTGCTAAGCACAAGAAACCTGCTAGGTTCCACAAGATTTGGTGCCCAACTTTCCTATCAATTAGACAAGTTTTCTACTTTGAAGCTTAGGGTTGTCTCCTCCCAAGGGTGAGCTGGAAGACCTTTCTCCCCGCTGAGGGAACTTTACACCCAAAGAAGCTCGGCAGGCTGCAGTGTGGTCAGGCTGAGGTGAAGAAACCACAAGCTGAATCTTATAGTATCTGAAAAATAGATCGCAAAAACATGCCTAGACTTTGAACCAAATTCCAGTGCTTTCAATTATGAGTCACTCTGTGAGTTCATTAAAAGAGCAGAAAGAGCAAAAACCCTCTCCCCAAGACAATTTCCGTCCTCCTGACAAGCCTCACTTTCCACAAGATAAAAGCAAGTTATGCACAGACCACTGAAGACCTGGCATCGTATCAGAACATTTGTGGAGTCATGTCCAGTCCCACCAGCATTAGCTGGTGCAGTCCAGGCTCCTACCAAAGGAATTAAAAGATGCACATGCGCAGTGGAGAGAACTCATTGAGCCCTGCACTGTAGGGATGGCAGCGGGCTCAGAGCGAGGACAGCCAGCCAAAAATCAGAGAGGCTAAGGTGAAGCACAGCTGTGCTTTCAGCAGAGGGAGTCCCAGTGAAGGAAACCTTGGCGTTTTCTTAGAAATAACATTGCAAAAGCTTTTACAGCAGCTGAACTGAGAGCCTTCTTTCTTCCCCTATGAGACTCCACTTCCGTTCTTACTGTTGGTCCCCTACCTGTGATAATTACATCCCAAACAATGTAACTTCCATGTCTTTTACTGACATCATTTTCTTTGTTATTAACCAGGCTTAATTTTGATGATCTATGTGTGTTGGCAGAATGAGGGTGGAAAACACAGTTGTTCTGTGATAGAAGATTGACCTTTGCAATGTCTAATGACCTTGAGTCTTGAGTAGGCTTAGAAAAGAACACTGGAAGAGTCCTCCATCATTTTAAACTTGTACTTAATCTAAAAATGTATTCGTAGACTATCACAGATACTTGAAATTTCTTCTTTGGATTTTCATCTTATCTAATGTTGCAGGAGGTATTCCAGCCCCTATATACTTTGGGATCTTGATTGATAAAGCTTGTTTGAAGTGGTCTGTCAATCGCCATGGGAAGCCGGGATCTTGTAGGATCTATAATTCTAGATTATATGGGTAAGTTGTTACAAATATATTTCATTGGATCATTTGTTTTCCTTTGACCATTTTCCTAAAAGGATTTTCATTTTCACAATGATATTAATATCAATGATGATCACTTCACTTGATCACTTGAATCCCATTATTCATCGATTTGCTCGAGGCAGGCACCAGTAACATTTCCATTGGACCCTATCACGTGCCAATGTAGCCCAATGGCATCTGGTTGATTCAGGAATATGAAGAGCCTCAAACCATTCCTTCAGGGTATTTACAAGGAAGTCTGACCATCTTGTGGGTGGGCGGCCACGTGATCTTTGACATCCCGTGGGATCCAGTCGGTAATGGCTCTAGTCCAGCGGTTGTCTCCAAATCACATTACATGTCCAGCCCATCTGATTTTCGATGCCTTGACAAACGAGACAGCATCCCTGATTCTGGAATAGCGACGGAGGTCAGAACTCCGGATTCCTTCTCTCTTCATTGATGATTCCTTCTCTCTTCATTGATGATTCCTTATCATCAATGATGATAGCTATGATTTTTGAACTTTGTGTCATTTTATTTTAGCACATGGAAATGTATGCAAAAATGTAGAAAATGTATGGAGTAAACAAAAAAGAACAAGCAACATGTTCAAAACTGCAGAGCCATCAACAGAAACAATCTTTTCTGTTTCCAAACACATATGCTAACACTTTGAATTAATACTCTGAATTCTATGTTTTAGAAAAGAATTCAGAGGTCATTCAATGATGAGCAATCCTAAATCATTGGGAGCAAAAGGAAGAAATGTTACATACTCATCTATTCACAGAGAAATAATTGAATGGCCATCTAGAAAAAGAGCATGTATCTTAAATTGAAAAATTAGTAAACTAACACATATATTTAAAATATAAAATAACAGAATCAAATTATGATAGAATATTTAAAAATCTCTAGATAACCAAAATATGTTTCTAAGTATAACCTGAACACCTCGAATCATAATTTTAGGAAGATTGGTGTGGGGATTTAGCCATATCCATATCATTCTCAAAGGGCCATATGCAATGCAGGGCATCACATCTGCATTGGCAGAATTGCAAACCAAGCACCTCAACCCCTGTGCCAGGTTTCCAGCCCTGTTATTTTAGTTTTCTACCAAGAAACATTTCAACAAAGTTCAAAGACAACATAAAACTGAAAAACAGTTGGGACTCATAACGCAGATGCAAGATAAATGCCCTAGAACATAAATTGCTCTTTTAAGCAAATATGGGCAGACAACCAGGACAGCAAAGAGTTTTCTTTCACTACTGGTGGGAGTACCAAATCGTATGACCACTTTGGAAGAAAATCTGCTGGTTTCTTAGAAAGCTAAACATAGGCTTACTGCATGATTAGGCAATTATACTTCTAAGAATGTACACAGTTGATCTGGAACCTTTGTCCATACGAGAAGTCTGCACATGAATATTTGTGGCAACTTTACTCACGATTACCAAAACGTAGAAACAACCAAGTTGCCCTTCAGTGGATAAATGAATGAACTCTCGTCCATTTGTGCAACAAGCAGGATTCAGCAGCAAAAGAAATGAGCTATCAAGCTACAGAAAGATAAAGCACAGCCTTCGGTACAATAATGTTACACTAAAGAGGCAGACTGGAAAGTCTATCAGAAGGTTCTGACTTTATGACATTGCATAGCTTTGCCCATCATAGGCTGCTAGAAGCAACTATTACTCTTTAGAATTTTATACCTCACCATTGGTCCTGATCAATTTCCTTTAGCCAGTTGTCTCCAATGTTACAGTGCAAGAGACTGTGTATAGTCAGTCAGTCAGTCAGTCAGCCAGTCAGTCAGTTAGGTAGCCAGTTAGTCAGTCAATCAGTCAGTCAGTTAGTCAGTCAGTCAGGTAGTCAGTCAGTCAATCAATCAGTCAGTCAGTCAGTCAGTCAGTCTGTTAGTCAGTCAGTCAGTTAGGTAGTCAGTCAGTCAGGTAGTCAGTCAGTCAGTCTGTTAGTCAGTCAGTCAGTCTGTTGGTCAGTCAGTCAGTCTGTTAGTCAGTCAGTCAGTCAGTCAATCAGTCAGTCAGTCAATCAGTCAGTCAATCAGTTAGTCAGTCAGTTAGATAGTCAGTCAGTCAGGTAGTCAGTCAGTCAATCAGTCAGTCAGTCAGTTAGTCAGTTAGATAGTCAGTCAGTCAGTCAGTCAGTTGTATTCAGTCTGTTAGTCAGTCAGTCAGTTAGGTAGTCAGTCAGTCAGTTAGTCAGTCAATCAGTTAGGTCGTCAGTCAGTCAGTCAGTCTGTTAGTCAGTCAGTCAGTTAGGTAGTCAGTCAGTCAGTCAGTATGTTAGTCAGTCAGTCAGTTAGGTAGTCAGTCAGTCAATCAGTCAGTCAAGTCAGTTTTGGTGCCATGCCCTAAATTGCCCTAGGGCTATTTCCATCTAGCTCTGTGTGGGGTTGCTCCCAGCAGTGCTCAGGGGACCATGTCTTCCCTGGAATCAAACCCAGTCTTCCTACCTGCAAAGCATGTGCTCCAGCTTCTTGAGATATCTCTCTGGTCCATGAAGTATACTATTCTAAAGTAGTGCACTCACCAATGAATAAACAACAAAAGTTTTGAAATATTTGATTTGATATTTAGGGATATTCGGATCATTCCTAATGGATTTTTATCTAGCACAAATGATATCAGCAATTCTGAGCTAAGAGTAGAAATAGATACATCATCACAACCCTAAATCTAAGCTCAGCTTCCTCAAAATTTCCCAAATCACATAGCCAGAAATCCATATTAATTTTTCCTATAGCAATGGAGGTTTCCTAAATTTGACATTGGTGTATAACCCTGATATAACTCAGACATCAAGCATTAATAGGCTTGCTTGCTTTTTAAATATATTTTCTCATCACATTTTGTATCCCAAAATATTCTATTCTAATGTTAATATATTTAAGCTTCAAACTCTCAACGTCTGTCTGGAGACGTAGCACAGCAAGCGAGGCTCTTGAGTTGCATGTGGTGGACCCATGTTCTATACCCATCACCCCATTTCGTCCCTGAGGCCCTCCATGAGAGGGACAGAGCACAGAGCCAGGAGTAATCCCTGAACACCAGGTGGGCCCCCAAAAACAAACAAAAATTCAAAGTTTACCTTCAGTTAGATCTAATAGCTTTTCAAAGCACATTTCCTATAAAGCTTTTCAACATTTAGATGATAACGTCAGGAGACCCCTTAGTGCCCCCTAAGCTGTGAAGACACAGTCATCAATCCTTCCTGCTCCTTGCAATCACCCAGAAACTCTGAAAGTCCTGCTCCTGTGTCGCGCCCCGCAGGGATTTTCCATCTGTCAGGACGTTTGGCCTCGGCATATATATTTACATTTCTCCTCTTGTGATCCCAATATGCAACCAAAGTTAAGAATCACAGGACTAGAATGTGCATGCTGTGTAATTTGATGTGATAATTGGGATTTTTGTTTTAAGGGGGAAAACCTCTCCAAAGGCCTTCTTGCAAGGCACAGACTGCTTTTGGCCTAGAGGCTAAACTTTGACCCTGGCTTTCCTATAGGGATCCCTTGGCTCCTCTCTTTATTTCCTGCCTTCTGCTATCTACTCCCATTACTCTGTGTTTGAGAAATTTCAATATTCCTAATGACCTTTACTTAGTTTAAGGGACACCCTGGGTTATTTCTTAGTCACCCTTAGATTCTTGGATCAAATAATCCTAGTAAAAATACTTTTAAGTATATTTTAGGGTGAAGTACAGAAGGTAGGGTGTTGCCTTGCACACAGCTAACCCGGGTTCAATCCCCAACATATTATATGGTCTCCTGAGCAGCGCCAGGAGTAATTCCCTGAGTGCAGAGCCAGAAGTAACCCCTGACCATTGCCAGGTCTGAACCAAAAAAAAAAAAAAGTACATTTTAAGCCATGAAAAAAAGTGACTAGGGTTTTTTTATTCATTATTTTTATGTGTAATTATGATTTCAAACATTTTTCTTCCAAGGTCTGCCTCCTAGCAGTCAACTTTTTTTTCAATTCTTCCACAAAATTTTAAATGAAACTTGACTATCTTCTCTCTTCACAGATATTCCTTCCTGGGCTTAACTGTGATCTTAAAACTCTTAGGACTTATTTTATATTTTCTATTCATTTCTGCCATGAAGAAAAAAATATCAAAGGGAAGATGCCAAGGTATTGGAAAATGGAAAGAAAGTCACAAGTGAAGCAAACTCGGATTCCTTAGAAAAGGATGGACGTTTGCTTCGTGGGCTCCAGAGCAGACCAGGAAACAAATATGTAAAGGAGGAAATGAACTGGGCCTCCCTGACTGTATTCTGGCCTCACTTTACTAATTCAGTAGGACGTTAGCGTGTGGGCAATTCTGAATCCTGAAGACTGAACTACGGATATATAGTAATGAAACAAACAATAAATGAAAAGGAAGGAGAATACTCATTGTTCGCGGCTGGCTCTGCATTTGTGGTTGAAAATAGACTATATGATTCAGAGCAATTTAAGGTAAGAGGTATAGATAGCATGAAGTAAAAGAAAAGTAGTTGCTTAACTATTATAACTCTAAATAATAGCGGCGAGGAAATTGAGGTGAAAAGGAGTGATAGGAAGTCCTAAGTAAATAAGAAACAATGGCTTAATTTTTTCAAACCAGCCTAACCAATGTTATCCAAATCTGAATGTAGCTTGACAAAGAATTTATGTTATCAAAACTGTCATTTGCATTTTATCATATATTTCACAGATCCAATGAACTTATAACTTGAAATTGTGATTGACAGTATCCGCCTGGTTCATCTTCATCCCATCCCTATTTTAAACTTCTGGGGCCAAGAGAGTTAGTACAGCAGGTAAGGTGCTTGCCTTGCATGTAGCTGGCCCCAGGCTGATCCCTGCCACTACATATTGTAGGCTACTTGAGCACTGCCAGGAGTGACCCCCTGAGCACAGGAGTAAGCTTTGGGTACAGCTGTATATGGTCCAATAACTAAAAGTAAAATAAAATAAGATAATACTGAAGAAACACAGATCATTGAAAAACTGAAAGCTATAACTGTACTTCATGCATGTTTTTATAGACCTATGGAAATATTTTTTTAAATTGAAACAAAGTTTTTAAAATATGTAACTTTTAAGTATCTGAACAAGGCTTATAAGATCTGACCAAGAGCTCATATTTGCCAGTCAAGAATTCACAGAACTATAAAAAAAAAAAAAAGAATTCATAGAACTGCAAAATGAAACTTATCAAAAGGAAGGGGGAGGCGTGAGAAGAACAGTGTTTTACCAAGGAAGATATACAGATGGTAACAAACACATGCAAAATGCTCTTCGATGATGATCAGGTAGCTGCTAACAAATAACAAGTTGCTCTGGTCTCTCCCTTATGAGATTGTTCTGTACCAAAATAACCAAAACAATCAGTGTCAGCAAGGGTGTGGAGAAAAAGGAACCCACATACACTGCTGATGAGTGATAATGTAAATTTGAAAAGCCCCTATGGAAAACAGAAGAGAAATTTCTCAAAAAAAATTCAAAATGGGACTACCACAAGATTCCACAATTCCACTCTTGGGTAACTATTTGAAGAAAGAACACAAAACCACTCATTTAAAAAAAAATACATGCATACCTAGTTATCGTGAGGTGTTATTTACAATAGTCAAGACTTGGGAAAAACCCAAGCTTGGTAACCATTGTGGAGGAGAGGGTGTGGTATAGGCACACAATGGAACACTAATCAGCTCCTAGAGCAGATAGAAGCATGCCTCTGGCTACGACGTGAAAAAAAAATGGAGGGGCTCAAACAGTGAAATAAGTCTGAAGGAGAAAGACAAATAGGATCTCACTCACTTGTGGCAAACAGAGCAGTGAACAGAAACTCTGGACTCTGGTCACAGAACCTAGGTAACCAGGTACTGTGGGAGGCCCCTAGTGGACAGTGCAGGTCTAGGTGAGTGGTGGAGGGATATTGGCACTTTGTCATGGACATGGTCTGGAAAGAAAACCATGTTCATTCTTGTAAATATGAAAATGTGTGTTCTTGTATAACAGTGTTGCCTCAATTAAAGACTTAATTGAAAATAAAACATAAGACGCCTCTGGTCTCATGTGTCTGCTTTCTTGGGACTGGTAATGTCTACGTGAAATAACTGGCTGGCGGTTACTTTTGCTTGTCTCTTGTATGGGGCACACAAAGGGATGATTTTCACAGCTCGTGAGTAGAACAAGAACAGAACAAACACTCAGATTCCTGCTTTTGCTAGGGACAGCAACTTCACAATGTTACAGAAAACTGAACATGAAACAGATTGGCACTTGGAGAGATGCCAATTTATTGGCATAAAATAAATCCGAGAGTCCCCAATTATTTACATATGCAGATCGACCTGGCTATTGCCAAAAGGGGTCAGCCTCGAGCCTGGAATACATCTCCTCCAGACCTCCATATGCTAACACCATTTGCCATGCACAATGGTTGCTAACATACACAATAATTGGTGCAATGGATGGACTCCCCCAATAAACTATTGTCTGGCCTGTAGTCTTTACATCTGCAATTCAGAGGCTCCTTCTCACCCAGGTTCCTTTGGGCTCTGCTCTGTAGCTTCTTCCTGCTCCTCTGCCCCCTGCGTCTGGGACCCTCCCCTTTATATAATACATAAACACTCAGGAGGTATGGAACTCAGCTTCTCCAACCCCCATTCCACATTCTCACTTGTATCACTTGCCACCTGTCTTCCCGTTGTTCATCAATGTGCTCGAGCGGGCACCAGTAACATCTCCATTCATTGGGAATGAAGTCCATATTGTGACTGTTTTTGGCATATTGAATACACCAGGCTCTGCCATGGCTCAGGGTTCATCCCAGGGGGCCCAGTCTTTTTCTATGTCAGACAATCAACCATCCAGGGCCCACAGGGCAGAGCCTATGAGGGATTTTTTAATTCAGGTTTTAGGTCTATCAATTGTCATTTCAGCAAGGGAGAGACTGACAAGGAGGAATGAGAAAATTTGGACACTTAGGCTCCTATCTCGAACCTGAAACTCAAAAATCTGTTTTTTTTTTATTGAATCACCAGGAGATAGACCATTACAAAGCTGTTCATGATTGAGTTTCAGTCATTCAGTGTTCCAGCACCATCCAGTGCACATTTCCCAGCACCAATGTCCCTAGTTTCCCTCCCACCTCATTGCCCACACCCACCTCCCTCTTTGGCTTCTCTCTCTCTCTCTCTCTCTCTCTCTCTCTCTCTCTCTCTCTCTCTCTCTCTCTCTTTCTCCCCTTTTGCACATTGAGGCTTAGAATACAGACACTGAAGGGTTATCATGTATATGCCTTGCCCTACTTTCAATACTCAATTCAGGTCTAGCGTTATCATTTCCAACTATTATTGTCAAACCAGTCCCTTCTCTGTCTTACCTACCATCTGCCCCCACACACTTGTGGTAGATCAAAAATATGTTTTTTGTTTTTAATTGTTGTCCCTATCAGTGACCAAAACATGGGTAGATCTCATATTAGATCTGCATTTTGAACTTTATTAACTTGTTTAATAACAGACACCACTTGTTAATAAAAGCTTCAACTCTAAGATAAATTTTAGAAATCATAATTTGGGCTCTAACTTAGGTGCCATTAACATTGCTCCTTCCCTGTCTCTTAGAAAGGCAAAGTATTATTCTCTTTGAGAATATCAGATACACCAGAATTCAGAGGCGAGAGCCATTCTGATCTAATCTTTTATTCTTGGGTTCAAAAACTTGTTTGGTGCTTTGGCTTTGGTTCTGTGGCCATGCCCATTAGCATTCAGGGGCTCCTCCAAGCTTGATAATTTGGGATCAATTCTGGTAGTGCTTAGGGGTCACCGTGGTTTCAGGAGGCCAACCCAGACTTCAGGAAATCAAACATATGTTCCAGTTCATTGATTCACCTATTTCTCTGGCCCAACATCTTTAAGGATACTTAGCTACTAGGTTGGAACTGAGAGAGAGAGAGAGAGAGAGAGAGAGAGAGAGAGAAATGCATCTTTGTTACATAATTTTAATAACCCTGATAAAGTGTGTCAGTGCTTTGACTAAAATGAGCAAAATAATTTTATTAGTCATAAGATAGGAAATAAACTGAAAGCAAGGAATGGGATAGCAACAAGTCATCAATAAGCCATCCATTTTTTTAAATTCATTTCTATAATGGATAGGAAGAGTTAAAGAACAATTCCTTAGTAGAATAATAGTACCTTTCTTTGGGATGTGATACATTGGAATACGATACTTAGATTTTAATATTTAAATATTCACACAAGCAGGAAGAAAATTCAATCTCTAAATCAAAGTAGGAATTCAGTGGAATTTAATCTTTTTTATAACAGGAAATTTTTAGAATTGTCTGGAAACGGGTCGTTTTTAATATACCTTTATTGTGCAGGAGTTAAAAAGGAAATTGCTCACTTTCACATAAAAGTAAAGCTGACTCTAATATCCTATTTTGAGATATTTTTGCTCTCCGAAGAAACTCAAGTCCCATTAATATCTCAAAAATGTCATAGTGAACATTTCCTTTTTAATCAAGTAAAAAAATTGCTGAAGTGCTGAAAGACAAGAACACGTTACCTGTAGTACCTCTATTTATTTAAAGAACACATAAGCTATGTTGCTTTGTCTTCTGTTTTCTGGCATGGAGAAGCCAGATCTGTCGGAGTATTACAGTTTCGCTTTCAATTCTTCATCGTTCCAGTCATTGGCATTTGAATGCGTATCATTTTCCTTCCCGAAATTATAGTTTCTTCCAGCACAGTTCCCAAAGAGGTCTCTTCACCAGGGGAGATGACGATGCTTCCTCAAAATATAAAGAACCAAGAAAGCTGGAATGTAGCTCGAACCCCTTAGTGCTGCCGGCAGCCCAAGGTAGATGTATCTGTGGGAAACCAATATTGAAACACAGTAATGCCTCACTGGAACTAGCTTTGCTGCTCTTCTGTTTCATCCCAACAATCAATAGTGGCCCATTGTTTTGAGTGTCCCTCTTCTGGGAGCAAATCTACAGCTCCTTCTCATTCATCCTGTTATTGAAATGTTGTGGGCTTGGTCAAAAAAATGTCAAATGATCACGTGGCCGCCCACCTACAAGATGATCAGCCTTCCTTGTTAAGACCCTGAAGGAACGGTTTGAGGCTCTTCACATTTCTGAATCAACCAGATGCCATTGGGCTGCATTGGCACGTGATAGGGTCCAATGGAAATGTTACTGGCGCCTGCTCGAGCAAATCGATGAATAACGGGATTCAAGTGATCAAGTGATCAAGTGGGCTTGGTAGAGATTTTCCATTCAGAAAATCCAGATTTATTTTCTAATTTTCTGTTACTGTATTATTGAACTTTCAAGAGGGAAAGATGGCTAGGTGGTGGGGTGCCACACCAGCGGTGCTCAGGGCTTATACCTTGCTCTGTGCTCTGGGATCAGTCTGGGCAGGCCCAGGGACAATATGGGGTCCCAGAGATGGAGCCCAGGCCTCCCAAGTGCAAGGCAAACACCCTAAGAGCAGTACAATTGCTCCAGCCCTATTTTACCTTTGTATATCAACCAGAATCTCCAACTTACATTGGATGTTAACAAGGATGGTCATGTTGTTCTGGCATTTTACAAGAACACACCCAGGGGACACCGTGAAGTTTGATATTTACCCTTCTGGGTGTTCTTAAGATGACCTTAATAGGGTTATGAGAGATCTTCTCTTTGTAGTTTATACAATGTTTAGATACAAATATTTAAAATATTGAATCATTTTTCTCTATGCAAATAACAGAACATTGAAGATTTCCCATTTTATGTTAATAGGATTATTATATTCACCAGTTGTTCTCAGATTTAATCACACTTGACTGCCTAAAATAAACCCTACTAGTGATTTTTTGCATATTTTGTATTCGATTTGTAAATATTTAGGATTTTTGCTTGTACTTTAATGAATAAAATAAGAATATACCTTTATTCCTTATTCCAAACTCATCCAACATGAATATCAAGATTGTTCTAAGTTTGTAAAATTAAGGAAAATTTCCCCTCCTTCTCCACTTCTTGGAATAGCTTATCTAATGTCTAATGGAATTTATGGGAGACATATATTAACATTGATAATACCTGGGCTTTGGAAAATAAGGTTTTGGGGTTGTTTTTACTGATTGATAGTTTTAAATAACTATAAAAAAATACTAATGTTTCTATTTATTCATAATAAAGAACTGTTTATACTTGGATTTTAAGCTAACAACTTAGTCTACATAGGTATTGGCAGAACATATACGGCTTCTTGGTCAGAGACAAGGGCCTTTGGTTTGTGTGTGTGGGAGGATGCAAACCCAGCATGCTCAGAGATTACTCCAGCCTCTGTGCTCAGGTATCAGTCTTGGCTGGGTTTGAAGGACCTATCAAGTGCAGGGGATCACACCCAGATTGTCTGCATGCAAGGCCTGTACCCTACCAACTGTTCTATCTCTCCGGCCCTACAAGCTCTGTTTTTTTTAAAACTCACAGAAGAGTCAGCATAAACTTCATGTACAGATTGGCTTCTCTTAGCCTCCAAGTCCCAAGGGGTGACACACCCAAGGAGACCCAGGTAGGCGCTGTGCATGGCCCTGTGGTTCTGGATTTCAGGTGAGAGAAAACCCTGAGTTTAGAAAATTCCAGTCTTTGAAACAGACTTCAAGTACATATACTAATATTTGTTCTGCAGGGCCGATCGGTCTTGAGTTTCCTTAATTACTCTCTCTCTCTAGAGACTGACACGATCTCTACCTCCCATCATTTCTTGCTCAGACAGCTTTGAAAAGACAATTCAGAGTAAAAGTTCCTGCCATCAAGACATGCAGAAACACAAAGGAGCCCTGGAGAATTAGCTGCCAACATCTAATCTTCTGTCTAAACCATAATAGTGACTGGCAAACCTTCCTTTGAATATACTTCATTAGTCACTTTTCTGGGATTGGTTTCAAATACAATTATTTTATTGCAAATATAATTGAGAGGACAGTGGCTAAAGCACTTTGTCACAACTGTCCCTGGCTTCAATCCTGGCACTGCATATTGTCCCCAGAGTTTTGCCAGGAGTGATCCCTGAGCACAAAGCCAGGAGTAAGCACTGCCAGGTGTGACCCAAAGACCACAATAATGATCGCTTGCATCACTTGTCTTCCCGCTTTTTCATCAATTTGCTCGAGCAGGCACCAGTAATGTCTCCATTCATCCCTGTTGCATACTAGTGTACCCCAAGGGCATCTGCTTTCTCCAGGAAAACGAAGAGCCTCAAACTATTCACTCAGGTCATGGGAATGAGGTCGCTTATTGTTACTGTTTTTGGCATATCGAATACAACATGAGTAACTTGCCAGACTCTGCCGTTTGGGCAGCATATTCTTGGTAGCAGGCTCTCAGTTCTTGCATTTACTGATGTACTTTTACTGATTACACAATGGGGAGAGCCAGTAGAAGCTCTGCCCCAGGTATCTGTGTCTCTGGTTCATGGTCGACAATAATGATAATAAATAATTTAATTAACAGTACCATCAGCAGGAATTTCAGCAGCAGAATTTAGCAGAATATTCTAGTAGTTCTTGGGATTTTTCAGCTGTTAAGTAAATCTATCTATAATCTGGTTTTTCCTGGGCTCACCTCCACAGAATCCCTATGGACTTTTAGGTGAAGGTTGGGGAGGGCGTCCTGATTCAAGCATAAATCAGTTCTCCTCTAATTATGATTCTTGAGCTAATCTCTTATTAGGTCTCTTAAAATATCTTAGAATATTTTAAACAGTGCTAAATTTTTTTTAATAAGTGAGTTTTCTTCTTGTCCAACCAGAAGAAATCAACACCAATTACAGCAAAATCCAGGTCTTCAAGTGACATGGAACCAGACAACAGTAAAATACGAAAGAGTTTTGTTCACCAAGAGGTTTATATTATCTAGGAGTTCGTTCAATGTGTGTAATGGGGGGGGCCGTGTTGGAGGATTTAGGAAGTCTAAGTGTCAGCAAATTTTAATGTTAGAGAATTCTTGGGATCAGAAGCAGATATTAAAAGGAAGTAAAACTAATATGAAAGGATAATTGATACTAATAAGATAGCTAAACTTATTAGATTCAGCCTGAGTAAAAGGAGACTAATGTAATTTAGATACTTTGCTTATACATAGCCATTATCTTCAATAATTATTATAAATTCACAGTTTAACTATCAGCATTTGAAAGGCTAGGTTAAATAAGTCATTTATGCTTACATTTATCAACTGCTCTGAAAATATTGAGGACATAACATTCTAGCTATAAATAAGGTATAGAGATATAATTTCAAGGTCTGAAAACAAAACTAAAATCCGTCTAGTAACTTGGCAGAAAAAATGATGCCATCTTATGCAGTCTGTTTATAAAGCAATTCTTTTAAAAAATGCACATACACATACTCAGTCACACACATATCATCTTTACCTGAAGTTGATGGAGTCATATATTCTGCAAGCACCTAACTCACCACATTTCAAAGTGCCCCAGTGTAAACATGTGGAGTCCACTAAAGCACCAAAATATATAGGTGCAGGAATCCCGGCTGCAGTTGAGAGCAAGAAAGAAAAACTAATCAAAAAGGAAGAATTAGATATAATGCTTTATTCCTAAAGTTTTAATTTTCTATCTTTGCAAAATAACTTTTAGCAAGTTATAAGTCTGGTGCTTTACACATATTTTTGAAAATTAGCAAAAACTAGGAAGAGTGTGTAAAGGATCTATACAAAGAGAACTACAAGACACTGTTCAAGAATAAAGAGGACACGAGGAAATGGAAACACATCCTGCTCATGGATGGGGGTTAACATTGTTAAGATGGTATACTCTAGAGCTTTGTAAGATTCAATGTGGTTCCATAAGGTTCCCATGACATTCTTTAAAGAAATGAAACAGGTGAATATAGCCCCACGGATGTAAGACTTGAAGAAGAAGAGGGGGAGGCTCACTTTCCCAACCTCAAACTGTATACAAAGCAGCAGTAATTAAAAGGGTGGTACTGGAATAAAAACAGACCGTGGCTGGAAAGAGTGGTACCTGACCACCCAAAGTGATCAGTTAATCTGATAAAGGGCGAGTCCGGAGTAAGGGAAAGCCTCTTCAACAAGTGGTGCTGGGAAAACTGGACAGCTACATAAAAAGAATTGGACCTGTGTCTAACTTGCAAAAACAGTTCAAAATGGATTAAAGATCCAAAGACCTGAATCCAAAAGTACATTGAAGAAAATATAGGAAAAACCCTCCGCGGCGATCTCAGGTGAAACACCATTAAAAACCTAGAGAAAATATAAATATAGGGACTACATGAAACTGAAGAGCTTGCACCTCGAAAGAAAAGTGACCAAGATGAAAGAAGTCGAAGAATGGGAAAGAATATTCACCCAATACCCACGAAAGGGGTTCCGATATTCAGGCTGGTAGCTTTAAGAAAAAACAGCCACCCCATTAAAAATGGGGAGAGGAGATGAACAGAAACGACAAGGAAGAAACGAAGGCCAAAGGCATATGAAAAAAATGCTCATCACACTAATCATCAGAGGATCAAATCAAACAACAATGAGATATCACCTCACACCACAGAGAGGCCCATATCCAAAGGGTAAAACAAGGCTGGCGTGGATGTGGGGAAAGGGGACTCTCCACTGTTGGTGGGGAATGTCGACTTGTCACCTTTCGGAAAACAAAGGACATCCTCAAAGACTAGAAATGAGCTCCCTGACCCAGCCATACCGCTCTGGGAATACCTGGAAAGCAAAACGCAAGGAAACACAACGACTTTTATTTTCATAGCGCACTGTCACAATGCCAAAACCTGGAAACAACCAGTATGCCCGGAAGACTGGATAAAGAAACGGGTACAAAAGAAAGGCTTCAGAAAAGAATTATGAAATTTTGCTATAATGGTGGATTGGAAAGACTCATTGGTGAAATAGTAGAAGGAAGAGAGAGAATAGAATGATATTTGCTGAATAATTACTAGGTGATCTTAAAGTGGAAATAACAAGCGTGGGAGTGAGGTGGTTTAGATAGAGAAAGGAACAGAGTGAATAATGTAAAGTATAGAAGAGATTAATAAAAAAATGGCAAGTGTGGTGCACCCAAGGTGGAGAAGGGGAGAGAGGGGGAGAGGGAGGAGATAAAGACGCCAGGGGGGTGGGGGGGGGGGGAGTGGGGACGGGTGGGGCTGGGGGCGGTGGGGGGGGGGGGGGTGCTGGAAGGACCAAAACCCCAGAAGTTAATTGTTATTCGGTGGTTATGTTAAAAAAAGAAATTACTTTCATAGTTAAGCTTTTAGATTATAAAAGGATAAGATATCAAATGGATAAATTGTTTCTTGTAAGAGTAATTGACAGGGAAAGACATTGCATTTATGATTTTGGTGTGTGTGTGTGTGTGTGTGTGTGTGTGTGTGTGTGTGGTGTGGGGTCACTGAGTCATTTAATGACCCCATAATTAAATTTTACCCCATACATTTAATTTTACCAATATGTTTCTTGTTCACTTGTTTGTTTTTAAGTTTACTAATAAAACAGAGTCTAACAAGTAGAGGTAAGTCCCCTTTTAAGTTAAGGGGAAGTCCTCTGTGTCTTTTTTATACTTCATGCTGATTACAAAACACCACTTTCACACAGGCGAACAATTTGGTCATTGTTAATCTGGATGAGAGATTTCATTAATTCATCTTTTAATAATGGTTTGCTAGACTGTTGGGTAAAACAACTTTTTTACCAAATACTCTTGTGGAAAATGCATGTAATCCCACACCAAGTGACTTCTCTTCAGACTTGATACACCTAGAATATAAATAATTGACATGTTAAATAAAAGTAGAGATTGAGAGTTCACTATTAAAGGTCTCGGAATGAGCACTTGCGTACTGGAGCATTAGACCATGCTCTGGGTGCTCAGGTCTTGGCCACTCAAAGCCTCCTTATTGGGTTCACAATATTCCAGCAACTCCACTCTTCATTCTTGGTATTCTACCCCTCACTGCTTGTTCATTCATTTCCATTAGAAAGTTTTTCCCCAAAGGGATTATATATAAATCCTCCCTAAATCTTATAGTTTTTAAAAAAAATCTATATTTAAGGGCATAGATTTATCACAGTGTAGGATATTGTGGTGACATAAAGTGGAAAGTTAGAATGCAGAAGGCAGACTAAAATGAAAGCAAAATCTTACCCCAGCCCATGACGGTACTATATGGCAAAACATGAATTATGATGAGCTGAGCCCTGCCTCTGAATTCTCATGAGGGAACAAAAAATTAAAAAGTGCGCACTGGATTGAGATTGTCTACTCATCATAAAAATGCTGTAACTGAGATAACACATTTATATTCCATAACCTGCTCTGCACCAGGGGAGAAAGTTGAACATTTGTTTTTAGGCCAATTTTCATGAAATAAACGGAACTTAGAGATGAACTGATTTTCCTAGAATCTGTGGATAGAAATTGGTGAAACTGGGGTTTTTAACAACTTTCATTCTGCTATTCCATAGGTTGAACTATGGATAATTATTGCTGGAGAAGCATCTTCATCACCAAAATTGACCATCATGGAAGGCTTATCCTACAATAGCAATGTTCTTCCTCATTGTATTAAATAACGAGAGGTTTACTAAAAGAGTCCCAAGAAATAAGTAACTGTATGAGGGAAGTGCCAGCTGATGAACCCTTATAGTGCTGAACTTAATGTTTGTCAAGGCTGTGCTGAGGAGTTAGTTCAGGTAGTAGAGTACATACCAACCATGCGTGAGGGCCCAAGTTGGAGCCCAGGCACTACATGATCCCCTGATAACAGCCAGCCATGGCGCTCCTGGCCCTCAAGCACTAATAAGCACGGCCCTTATGTAAAAAGTTGATTTTCATATTTGCAAAATTCAGCCAAAAGAAATGTATAACAGAAAAATCTTAACAAATGATAAACAATGAGCTTTTAAGTATCAGGGACTCCATGGATTTCTTAGAAAAATTTCCCTCAATACATTATCAGAGAGAACAATGTAAAGAAAGAAAAAGAAAGTAACTTCTGTACCTTAGGAGCACCATGTACCCCGGTATGGCAGATAAAGAGTAAATGAAACTGCTGACAGCTGACAGTATTAAGAAGTATTGGAGCATCCTGGCACAGCCCTGGCCTTTGTCACAGAGCCCAAGAACTGCAGATGAATTTTCTGATGTTCGGAGGCAGCTGCAGTTTTGGAACACCTGTTAAAAAATTTTTTAAAAAGATCTTGTAAGAAAGAAAACTCTTGAATGGGAATTTTAAATATTTTCTACATGGCAAATTGAATTGAAATAGGTACCACACCCTGTGCCTGTGATGAGGATGACGGGGAGACGGAAGCACTTGCAGCAGGGTGAGGGCAAGTGGAGAGAGGGTAAGTCATAGAAATAGATATTATAGCCTTTGCTCTCCAAGCCTTATTGATAAGGCAGACTCTTTACACACAACTAGGGATCAGTCCGGCATGGGGTTCACATATGATCCCCGAGACCCTCCAGGGGTGCTCCGTGAGCCTGAGTACAGAGGCAGGAGTAAGCCCTGAGCACCAACAGGTGTGGCCCAAATCCCAAACGAAATTATTCTCTTAAGCCTCAGTTAAGTTATTTAGATGTTTGTAGATCACCAGAGTTTTGTTTCAAGAACTATAGTTTATATCAAAAATGGCAAAAGTCATTTCTATATTGTTAGATACATTGAGACTTTCACTGTATCACTGTATCACTGTCTTCCCGTTCATCATCGATTTGCTCGAGCGGGCACCAGTAACATCTCCATATGCCCTGTCCAATGCAAGTAGAGCCCAAGGGCACCTGCTTGCTCCAGGAACATAAAGAGCCTCAAACCATTCCATCAGAACATGGGAATGAGGTCTATAATTATTACTGGTATTTAGCATATCAAATAAGACAGACTTTAACAATCGAAATTGATATTTGGATCATCAACCAACAGCAAAGTATTCTGACATGTTTCAAGGAAGAAAATATACCTAATTCCATGGTGATAAGAAGCCAGGAGTATGTGAAAGCTACAAAACACCCTTGCAGATTTATGCACAGGAAAAAGGAAGAAGGGTCTTTGTCTGGTGGTTCGGTACCTGGCACCACGTGGCCACTCAGCTGGTGATGCTGGAAATCAAAACGCCCTTGACCCTCAGCACTGCTTAGGAGTAGTGGGAGCCTGAGGTCCTGGCAATTGTGTGTCTTATGTGCAAGGCATGAGCACTTGCACTTCAGTTTCTTGAGCTGTCTAGCAGGCCCCAAGTCTAGAGTACTTCTATTACTTTAAAATGTACTTATAGCTATAGATTGCAGTGCCAAGGATCAAACCCAGGCCCTCACACATACAAGGCAAGTAAGTGCTTGACCACTGAGCTTCATTCCAGGAGTATATATAAAACAAACTCTCTGGGTCAATAATCAATCCCAAGGACTATAAAATTGAAGATTTACTGAGACACTGACTTTTCTCAATACAATCTAGGAAATAAAAGATGAAATAAGTAAGTATATGGAAATGACTTTTCATCCCCACAAAGTACTCAATGCTGAGGAAAGACTTTCAGTACACTTATTAATGTGGCACGGTTTGTAATAGAAATTGTCAATGAGATCCATAAAACAAGTTTTGGGAGGAAAGCCAATAGGATGTGTTTACCATGCTTATTCCAGTTCCGACTGATGTCTCACAGCCAGCGAGGCAAGCTGACATGTAGGACAAACCATTGTCTCCACACACGGGGTCCCATATTTTGGTTGGGCAGTTGCAATCAACGTTGCAGTCATCAAGAATGGAATTTCCCACATATAGATTCTGTGGCATTCTGAAATGATGTAATATAATATCATGAATGTGGTAAGTCTGGTCACCACAAAAATTTTGTCGAAGCCCCTTCCCAACTGAGACCTCGGGAAACTTGAAAGGGGTGGGACAGCTCCTGCCCTACCTAAGCCCCCGAGCCATACTCACACCCCAAAGCCACCACCATGCCTCCACAGACAACCTAATCTACCAAAAATTTCAGGTACATGGGGCTTCTTTGGCTGGAAACTCCAGGTCTTCTTGGAGCTGTGTTGGGTAACCCCCACCCACCTCGCTTCCAGAAGCTCCAGCTCCCACACACTCATCCGACCAATGCTACCACATAAGCTCATCCACTGGCTTTGTTCCATACACTCATAAACAAATCTCGAAAGAGAAAAATAATAATAATAATAAAGGGAACATTTTAGAATGCCCTTTTACTTCTTCTTTTGTTCTGTTTCTTTGGGTCATTGATGCTGGAGGCTGCCCCCAGTGCCGGGCTTGGGGAATTGACCTTTAGCCATACTCAGGAGACACGTGGGTCTGGGGCTGCCTCTGGCAAAGCATATGCTCAAGCCCTTGGGGCCAAAAAGTTAAATCTAAGGTTGCAATGAAGACTTCTAATATGCGTGCGTGGCTGTGTGAGAGAGATTTATGAGTCATTTTTCTAATCTCTTTTCAAGTCATTTCAACTTATTATCTGACAAACATTCTGCAAATTAATTTTTCAATTTTAATCACTATGAAAATTTCCTATAAGCATACATTATCCTCAATATGAATTTTAAATTATTCAGTTATATCAATAAAATGATATAGCAAATACAAATTTACATGATTTGATATACTATGTATTCAAATTGTCGTGCTAAATTTAACTGTCTCGAGCAAATCGACAAATAACGGGATGTCAAGTGATCAAGTGATCAAGTGACATAATATTTGATATACTATGTATTCAAATTGTTCTGCTAAAGTTAAATGTATTGTGTAAACATTCAAAAACAACTCAGATTGTATAAACACCTCAATTTTACCCACTAGTTAAAGTATATGGATAATATATCCTAATACAACATAAAACCATAGGTAGTTTTTTTTAATATGCAAGTTGAAATCTACTGAGACGTCGCAAATTCAAACAGTCAAAATCACATTACCCCTATGATATGTTTTCTACCATTTTATTAAATCTGTATCTTGGTACATTGGGTTATGATGGAGGAAAGATAAAGGAAAGCCACTGTTTAAGGTGATTAATTCCAATTAGCAAAGAACCTAATCCTGGATACTCACTAGAGAATACATTTTACTAACTGTTGAAAGAGCATAATATTCAATAGAAAACAACCTACCCATTATAAGAGGTAGTTATACCAGCAACTGAAGAATTATCACAAATCATGAGAAAACTTAAAAAATAGAGAAGATACTCAATTAAAGATAACCAGCACCCTATGTGGGCAGCTTGCTTGACAGTAATCTTGAACTTCTTCATAATTAAACCTCCAACAATATATCCAATGCATATTGGAGGTAAATTATAAATACCTATAAATTAAAAATAGCAAATATAAGTAAAGTATTATTTATAAAGTGATGTTTCAAAGGAAATTTGGCATCATTCTAATATGTTTATGTAAGAGACAATTACTGTTACTATTTTTGGCATATCGAATATACCACGGGTAGCTTGCCAGGCTCTGCCATGGCTCTATATCTCAAAATGATATTGCTAAAATTATGATCTATATACTGAGTTGTTGCATACAAGTTGGGCAATCTGTGATATTGTTTCACCTATGAACTTATTAAATAGAGTGGACATCTACTCAATTTTTTAACAAAGATGTTCAAATTAATCTCTTATAAATGTTCAATAATCAATACCAAACCTACCACAATTGCAACTATGGACAACAATTATTTCAAATTTTCCCTACCTTTGATTGAGACTGTCCTAAGCAGATACTCAATAATTAAGTTTGTATTGTTTGTTATACATATTCTGCTGATATATGGTAGAGAAATATTTTCTTAGAAGAAGGTTAATACGGTAACAATAATGGACCTCATTCCCAATGAATGGAGACATTACTGGTGCCCACTCAAGCAAATCGATGAACAATAGGAAGACAAGTGACAAATGACAAGAGACAATTCTGTTTCAACACAGTATAGAATATTGATTTAATTTTATTCCCTCTTGCATAAAGAGTTTTAAGCATCTCACAACATAGGTGTGTTTTTAAATATTATTATTATTTAATATCAGTAGATTGTAAATTTCTTGTAGGGAGGTATTACATTATTAGTCCTAGACTAGAGGTAAGAATGATTAAGTCCACTTGATAAGTAATTATTGACTTTTTAGAAGGGTAGGATTATATATACATGCATGAATGCATGTGAATATGTTGCTGTGTGAGAAAAAATTATTGTTCGCATAATTTTGCAGTTATTTATTCTCATTGTAGTTGTCCAGAATTTGACTTGGCTCAAATTACTTTAGCTGTCACTTTAAATGTCTTGTTAAAAACTCATCCTCCCTTCACCCATTCCTCCACTGCTAAAAATAACTGAAAAATAAGAAAAAGAAATATATATAGTACTGAATTGTATTCCTACAATGCCAGGGTTTTCTCACTGAGTCATAGTTCTGATTTGTTTAAAATATATCCCAGGGATAGAGAGATAGCACAGGACCTCCAGTCCTTGCCTTGCTTGCAGCCAGTCCCAGTTTGATCCCCAGCACTGCATTTGGTCCCATAAGCACCACTAAGGGGGTTACTCTTGAGAACTGAGTCAGAAATAGGCCCTGAGCACTGCAGTGTATGTCTCCTCCACCCCTCCCCTCCACCCCAAGAGTATATCAGCATCCTGTATAACGGGGCTTGATTTAGTATGTCTGAGACAGTCTAGCTGATGTCAGTGATGACTGCCTGGGAAATCTTTACTTTTTAAGAGTGTCAAAAAGATCCTGAGGTGGGACTGGACCACTGGGATTGGGTGGTCAAAGGAAGATCAGGAAGTGTGGTGTGGGCCGCAGGGGCACTTCAAACCACCAGAGGAAACCAGGAAACTGGCAGAGGAGAAATGAGAACATGAGGAACTCAGGACTTGGAGACAAAAAAGTAAAATCTGAAAGTGCAATGAAGGTTTCTAGTAAATTCCTTCTGATTCCCTTTCTACACTAATGGACTGTCCTTTAAAACTTTTATCTAATTTATGCATCCCCAAGGTTTCCATGAATCATTCTAATTTGCATTTTAGCTGAGAGAAAGAAGAGAGCCAGGGTTTTTTGGACTCTTTTCTTCCCCATCCTTTCCTCAATTTCCAGCAAAATGAGGAAGAGAGGTGTACTGGAGTCAATACTATCTTGATTTCCCTCTGGGAATTCCCTAGACTTATCATCACACTCTTCACCATCTCAGAGTGGGCCACCACCACCATGAAGACAGTGAAGGACAAACATACCAATGAGAAAGATGGCATCTGAAGCTGATTTTCCATATTGCTGTTCCAGATATTTAGGCATGAAGGAAATCATATTAACAAATGCATTGAACTGCAGCACACTTATTAGTATGAAAAGCATGTAAATTGGGTTGCATAAAAGACTTTTCATGAATGGTAAAAAATCTGAAATAAAAGAACAAGAGTGATGTCAAGCGCATTTTGCTTTCTATGCTATAATTGACTTTTTTTCTGTGCTGTCAACTTCCTCTCCAAGAACACTTTCCCATTCTCTTTCCCCCTTGAAAGCTAAAGTTCTACCCTTGTTTGGGCAACATCTGTTGTAGCCGATAGAAACCAACAGTTTTGTTAGGCTAAATTACTATAGTGTTTTAAGGGAAGGGACTTTAATGTGAAAAAAAAAAGAAAAAGTTTGTGTTCTCACCATTTCCTCTTTATTCTTCTCACTGATACTATTTTTAACTTAAGGGTCCTCCCAAGTGGTGCTCAGGAGACCTCACGTGCTGGTTCTGCCAATGGCTCACAATGGAGCGTATATTAAAACTCTCTGGGAATCTTCTGAAATAGAGTCCTTGAAATATGCCTGACTACTTAAGATGCTGACTCATGTGCCATTGACTGAGGGTAATCACTTGATCACTTGAATCCCGTTATTCATCGATTTGCTCGAGCGGGTGCCAGTAACATTTCCATTGGACCCTATCACATGCCAATGTAGCCCAATGGCATCTGGTTGATTCAGGAATTTGAAGAGCCTCAAACCGTTCCTTCAGGGTCTTTACAAGGAAGTCAGAGGGTAATATGAATTATTTACCCCAAATTTCCCATTTCCGTGGACCAACAAAGCCTATAGCCACATTTGTGACATATCTCTACAAAGGTTCTGGCCACACGGGGTATATTCCAAGTTGATTTCTTTTAACTTTTCCTTTCTTCATGTCCTCTATTCTGACTTCTTTCCTCACTATATTTTCCCTTGCTATCTCAATAAACTATGTAAAGAAATAACTAAATATTTTACAACCCATTGGAAATTATAAAAGACAAAAAGGAACCCAAAATCCATTCTGAAACAAAGTGCCCATAAATGGATCGGAAGAGCAGAAAGCACATAGTTGATGCAATGAAAAGAATTCCATGTGCAGAAATCATGAGTCATGAATCGGGGACAGGCCAGGAGGAGATGTTGTGTTTAGGTCTCAGGAACTTTCAAAGTTAACCTTGTTTACTTGGTCGGTATATTATTCTTAATGTAATTCTCTGGCACTCCAATTTCCTTTAAGTCTTGTACTCAAACAAACTCTTTCATAGTTTTGAGAGTCAGTCTTGCAGACCACACCAATATTCTATGTTCAGATCCTCTACCCATCTGTGTCAGCCCTTTGAACAGCATTGTTAATATAAACTTGACAATTGGGAATTTGCAAGACTGAATTTGTGTTATATGATCAATGCAATATTAAATGGCATTTTAGTGTAGCTTAAGTAAAATTTCAATTATTACTAAATGTTTTATTTTTAGTTGTTCATGTAGAAGACAGGAATTGTAGAGTGAGTAGAATGCTTGTCTAGTTTCTGGCCGAGCCAGGTTCAATCTCCAGCACCACATATGGTCCCCTGAGCCAGGCAGGAGTGACCCTTACTGCAGAGTCAGGATTACGCCCTGAGCACTATGGGCATGGCTCCCAAACCAAAAAAATAATTGTAATAATAGTAGTAATAACCCTGTGATATTATAAATTGTGACTGGTAGTAGAAATAGCAACATCAACAATACTAATACAAGTGACCATCATCATAGATGCATTCTTTCTTACCCAATACCCAGCTCTATGACAAATACTATTTTTACTTCCAATAGAGAGAACAGAAAGGTGAGTTCATGCTCACTTTTGAAATGAACACTAAGAATACCAAGACTTGGGCTATAATTCACATTCATTCAGACTGTCAGAACATCTAGGCACCTGAATTTTGTTTTAATTTCCTAGATCTTCCATTACATGACAAGCTTTGAGAATGTGTTCTTAGAAATGAAATCCTTATATTTCTTTGGATTCGTTTTCCCACCGATCTTTTATCAAAAATTCTCTGTATTTTTTTAAAATACTGTATCATGTAATATATTGTATTGGGTGGAAAACAATTTCATGGTTTGCCATTATCTCTAACATGTGTTATATGATTTTTAAATAATTTATTAGTTTTATAAAAGTTAGTATTCCCATATTCTTGATATATCTATGTCAAATATAGTCAATGGTGTCTTACCAAGTTTTCTTTTCTCTTCCTTCACTTCCATACGACACAGAGATAATTTTTAAAACCTTAGAATTGAATACTAATTTGGACATTTTTCTCTTTTCATTCGTAGTTTGAAATTTTTTAAAAACTAGACCCACATTTTCTGTAAACAGTTTTATGGGAAATGGGACCTAATTAATTAAATTTTGGGGTGCCTAGATTGACATCACTCTTTCTATAAATGCTAACATAATTAGCTTCCAAGTTATCTGAGTCATTGTGAAGTAGCAGTACAGAAAGTGTCTAGATAGAAAAACCTTATTGACTGCTAATGACAAACTCTCGTCATGCTGCCTAGTATCTTACTGGATAAACATCAAACACAGACACATGTACGTAAAGTAAGTCCTATAGCATTAAGATGGTTATATTTGCCTTTAGTGATTCCACCCTCTTTCTTCTTGATCTCTCTTTTTTTCTCTTCGGCATCATTTCTAGTGATCTCAGCACTTTCCTTTAGTCCTTCCTTTGGAAGTGTTTTGGGTAAAAGAAAAAAAGGGATGGCGGTGAGCACATTGACTCCTGCACAAATCAAAAAGCCAAACCACCATGCACCAACCCAACGACTATCAGTGGGAGTTATGGTCAGATCATCTGTAAAGAAATACACATATTTGTATTAGCTAATGTCATATATTTTCAATGTGAATAAGAGAAAAGCATTAAAATTATAATTAGCTGGTTCTAGAATATGAACCTAATTCAGACATTCATAAAACTCAAGTAAAAATATTTTGGTTTTATAATATTGCAGGAATTGGGGCCATGGAGATAGCTCAGTGGTATAGCACTGTCTTGCATACACGAGGACCTGGGTTCAATCCCAGCACTGGAAAAAAAAAAACAAACACACCAAGACCACTGTAGAAATAAAGTAGTTTGACAACCTTATGATATAAAAAATTATGTCAGTATTCATTAAACAACTTTGAGGATTATTTAATCATACACAAGTGATTGTTGAAAGAAATTGAAACCAGTGGTTTAAAATCTTTTGAAAAAAAATTTAGGTGGATTCAGTTGAAAGAGCACTGGATTTTGAGTCAGGAGAGTTTCATATTTTTCTCCTTACTAGAGTAAAATTTGTTTAACAATTATTTAAAGTCTTCCAATTCTGTTTTCTCATATTGTGGAGATTATATAACTGAACCACACACAGCTCAAGCAATACAACACTTAATTGTGAAAAGGCACTGAAGAGGCCCCATGTACTCCACCCACTGAACAAATACTTTACAGAATTACCTGTACTCACAGACCCTGTGTCAACATAAACATTGGCACAGAATGATGCTAGCAGAAGACCAATCAAAGGGCCAATGATAGCTCCTGTTTCTATAAACCCTAAAAAGGAAAGGAAAATAACAAGTGATCATTCAATCCTACACACCAAAAGAATTCTAATTCCATGATGTATCTGAAAGAAGATTTGTTTATGCCATGGACAATTTTGCCTTAAATATTGCACCTTAAATCACTTGATCACTTGACATCCCATTATTCGTCAATTTGCTTGAGCAGGAGCCAGTAACTTTTCCATTTGACCCTATCACGTGCCAATGGAGCCCAATGGCATCTGGTTGCTTCAGGAATACAAAGAGCCTCAAACCGTTCGTTCAGGGTCTTGACAAAGAAGTCTGACTATCTTGTAGGTGGGCGGCCACGTGATCTTTTGATATCCTGTGGGATCCAGTCGGTAACGGCTCTAGTCCAGTGGTTGTCTCCAAATCGCATTACATGTCCAGCCCATCTGATTTTCGATGCCTTGGCAAACGAGACAGCGTCCCTGACTCTGGTCTGACTTTGTCTGGGCCAGGTGCTGTTCGCTTCTTTACCAACAAAATGGCATGTCGGATTTCAGAAGGGAAAACGTTGTGAATGACATATCCATCCTGTGGATGCACCTTAAATATTGTATATTAAATACTAACTGATACCTTAAATATTGTGAGAAAATTAAGTCTGGTGGACCTCTAAGTAACCAGTTTCTTTCTGCAAACATTCTCTTTCACGCTGGGTCCAGAGAAAGGTCTGTACTTCCCACACAGGCTGGCTGGGATCAGCTAGTGGCAAAGCCTCAATATAGCCCTTAATGCTTTGTCCCATTTTCAGAGGGATTCTAAAGGAATTCCATGCCAGGGCACGGGTGCCCTACCGGCTCCCTGAAAATCCAACATGAGCTTGGTCAGTTTCTTTCATCTTTTGTTCAAAATACGTCTTTGACCATTGGCGCTGCCTTCCCATGGTTTTATTCAGGTAGCTCACCCGACCCTTCTCTGAGCCTTCTGAGCCCCACCTCGCTCTCCCGTTCTTGTTCTCTTTCCCTGCACTACTGACTTGGTACAACATCTTAAACCCACCTTACTTGCTTTTCTTGCCTTCCCTTTATGAATTTCCCCTTCCTCTTTCTCACTACCCCCGCCCAGCACCTTCACGTTCTTCTCCTCATTAGTTATAGTTCCACAGCTTCTCTTGCGTGCTCTCTCCATCCTTTGAAGTCTTCCTGGGATTCACGTTGCCAGTTGGTTCATGTGTTCTGCCTGACATTTCTATAAAACAGTACATTGTTTTTTTTGCTTCCTCTCCTGCGCCATGTTTGTTTTTACTTATGATTTTTCTTCTTGTTCTATCAGTTACTACTGATATGGCTTCTCATGGCAATCGCAATTCTCTTGATTTTTAAGGAGGCCGAGTGATACACAAGCTTTAAAGAGCACCTATGCTCTCTCAGAAACTATGTGAAATGCGACATTTCAGCATCAGCACTACATAATTGTTTCACCCTAGTTTAAAGCAGCATCGGAACAATTTTTAAAGTTTCATATAATGGTTGTACCCTATGTTTTTGGCAAAAAAGTTGGTGTAAAATAAATGACAACTATGGTTTTCTCCCTCTTGGTATATAATTAATGGTCCCCTTGGATCAACCCAGAGCCACAGCAGAGCCTGGCAAGCTACTCATGATGTATTGGATATGCCTAAAACAGTAACAATAATGGACCTCATTCCCAATGAATGGAGACATTACTGGCGCCCGCTTGAGCAAATCAATGAACAATGAGAAGATAAGTGACAAGTGACAATTATTTCATTATATACTCAACAAACACCATTGGTTTATAACGATGTACTTAAATGCTAATCCAGACATTGACTATCTTATTCACCTTAACACATTATACAGCCTAATGCTCACTAAATAAGGAAATATATTTTATAATGTTAAACACAGTGCTTGTTAATTCATTCCAAGTATGTATTTTGAGTCTTTCAGTGTAACTACACAAATGCATTTGAAAGGATAAAATATAAAAACACTAACAAAAGATTATTGTAAAATCAACACACCTCTAAAAAGTATTAAGTTAATGGGATGACGGTTCCTAAATATTTTACTCTGTCTTGGTTGTGTACAACTTTTTCCCTATATTTTTCATTCCCTGTCTTTTCTGGCTTTTAAAAGATACTTCTACATTCATAGCAATAGATTCTGTACTATAGATATAATTACCAAAAATATGCAATTTATGAGAAATAAGTTAAAAGCATTTATAAATTGTAAAACAACAAAAGAAAGTAGATTTTAAGTTAGACAATGTGGGATATATTGGTATATTTTAGAAAAGGAAATTTTAAGAAACACAATAATAATATAAATATATTTATGAAAAAATAGTGTGGAGAGATTATGATGAAGGTACACTATATAGGAAATTAAAGCAACAAGGAGAAAGATAAAATTTAGCAAGAGTCGGGAGGTTTAATAAAGCTGATAGAGAACACCCTAATTTTTTTTAATTAAGGAAAAATATTCCATAAGAAATTTTATAAGAAATGATAAAAGTAACAGCTAAAGTCACCAATAAGAATGTTATAGTGGTATGTAGATTGAATTATGAAAGGACAAAAATAGAAATGAAGAAAACAGTGGAAAATTTTTTTGAACAAAAAGAGACATTGAAGAGAAAATTTTACCGAATCTCTTAAAACACTGCAATCACTTAAGAGTTGACACCAAAAAGAGGGGTGAGGAAATCAAAGAAAACGCCAAGGTTACAAAATTAGTAATATTTTAAACTAGTTTAGTAATTTGGTAATTAATTACTAATTAATTAATTAGCATTAATTAGTAAACTAATTTGTAACGTAACTTCTACTGATAGCCAACTTTGCTCACCCTTCTAGTAATTTCTAAGTTTTAATAATTAACTAATATCCACCCTCAAGGAATTAACTATCTAGAAAAGTGACAGATATATATTTTAAAACGCACCAATATACAAAGGAGAATTTTCAGATTTGGCAAAATCTTCGATGTAGGAAAGACCCAGAGGCATGACTGGAGTTTCGCCAAAGCCACGTATAATATTTCCTACTAGTACATACACCCACATGAATGATTTCACATCTTTCACACACTCTGCATTCAAAGACAAAAAGATATTACATTAGGTCTGAAGAGTAACTAGCTAGTGACACTTGGTTTTAAGATTTCCCTACTTATTTCTGTTTTTCATGACCACAGAACCAAGTGAAAGATTCCACTAGTGGTGAGCCACTAGACCCAGAGAGCAGTTAAGGACCCGAGTACGTGCATGCTAGAGTTTATTCTTGCTGCACTGGGACAGCTTCCGCCAACACATCTCTCACCAATTTGGGACTTAAGGACAACATATTAGTAGTTTGAGGCACTGTTCATACTGCTTAGGAAGCACTAAAATTCCAGAATGCTTTTTCCCTTCAGAAAGAACTGAACCCAGTTGACTACTCTGAGTGCTTGCTTCTATGCTTCCACACTAACTTTGTAGCAAGAAAAACACCCATGAATCTCTCCATAGAACTGATTATAAACTGTTATTTATTATCAAATTGTATTACATACATAATTTGAATTAGGATATTACTGAAGTTTACAGCTCTGATTTCTTTAAAGGAACTAAAAAATGTAACAGGCAGTAATCACATTCTCTCTATAGACTTCACTCTAATATGTAACTACCAAATACATTTTAATAAGGAAATCTACTCCAATCCTCGACACAGCAACAACTTTATAAAAGGAACAGGTGCGGAGGGCAGGGAATGGACCTAGGAAAAGAAATGGAAACTGAACTGGAAAGAGACATGCAGACCTTGGAAGATCTGAGTCTGTATTGTTGCCACTTCTTTTTTAAGATAGAACAGAACAGAGGTATGTAACCAGGGTATCCTGTAAAAAACATTTTTTCAAAGAAAAATAATGGAAGGAAGGAAGGAAGGAAGGAAGGGAGTTAGGAAGGAAGGAAGGAAGGAAGGAAAAGGAAGGAAGGAAGGAAGGAAGGAAGGAAGGAAGGAAGGAAGGAAGGAAGGAAGGAAGGAAGGAAGGAAGGAAGGAAACGAGTGGGGAGGGCAGGGAGAAGACCTAGGAAAAGAAATGGAAACTGAACCAGAAAGAGACATGCAGACCTTGGAAGATCTGAGTCTGTATTGTTGCCACTTCTTTTTTAAGATAGAACAGAACAGAGGTATGTAACCAGGGTATCCTGTAAAAAACATTTTTTCAAAGAAAAATAATGGAAGGAAGGAAGGAAGGAAGGAAGGAAGGAAGGAAGGAAGGAAGGAAGGAAGGAAGGAAGGAAGGAAGGAAGGAAGGAAGGAAGGAAGGAAGGAAGGAAGGAAGGAAGGAAGGAAGGAAGGAAGGAAGGAAGGAAGGAGGGAGGGAGGGAGGGAGGGAGGGAGGGAAGGGAGGAAGGGAGGGAAGGAGGAGGGGGAGGGAGGGAGGAGGGGAGGGAGGAGGAGGGAGGGAGGAAGGGAGGGAGGAAGGGAGGGAGGAGGGAGGGAGATGGAGGGGAGTAGGAAAAGTTAGAGCACAGTCAGCCTTCGGCACAGACGCACAACACAGGGACTGCGCATCATTCTTTCCCTCAATTCCCCAGGAGATTCCTTTGACTTAAAGTTTCAGAAACAGCTCTTCCAACACTCCTTGAAAGGATTTGGTTTTCTCTGATTTCACATGGACTGTGAGATTCCCAGTCTCGGTGTTCACTGTAACTGCAGCACAATCCAGTATATAAAAGGTCCCACACACACACAAAGGAGCTATGGGTTGGGGTAAATTGACAGGGTCACCTCTGGACTGAGTATTACCAAAAGATCACCAAGTGCTTTAGCAGATGAAGCAGTGGGAGGCTGGCAGGCTCCATGTCTGGAATTTCAGGAAGCTAATAATAGCACCACAGTTTTGTTCAACTGTAGTGTCTGGTAAGGAGGGAGAAGGGAGCAGAAAGATAAATTCCTAGTCTTTAATATTCTACTTTAATAAGTTAATCAGTTACAAAGGAGCTAGCATTCCCCATTCTTATTTACATTACCCTCTGTGATCTCCTCCAAAATACTAAGGGAAAATGTTTCATGGGTCTTGTTGACCTCAACACAAGAACTCACCCAGAGTTCCTCAACAGAAAGTGATCAGTTACTAATTCACTGAACAGAAAGAAATAAAATGAAGCAGAAAAACCTGATGGATCTTCTGTTGGTCTGAACATCTGAGTTCCATTTTCCACACACAGGAAACTGTTCGAGGAGAGATTGCCTGAAACTGAAACTGTAGATTCATATTCGTATCTGTGTGAACACAGAAAAACATGCTACGTTAAGGAGCCCAAGGGGACCTGGTGAGCATGGTACAGAAATCATTTTGTGCTTCACTTCAGCGACAAATGCAAATGCATTGAGGAAGGTGTCTTTTCATCCTAACAACTAACTCATCACAACTTAATTACATTGAAAAGAAGGTGCCCTGACTGCCAATGCATATTTCTTTTATCATTTGCTTGCCATTGTGGATGTGTTGATGATCTACCTTTGAAATGACCTAGCATCAGTCTTTTTTGTTTCTCAAGGTGATCATTTCCTGGAAATAATTATTGTGGGAACAAAAACTAAGCCAAATAATAGACTCAATACAGCATAATTAAGATGATAAAGCCTTTGGGGAAGGTCACAGAAATCAACAGAGGTCAGGTTTTGGAATTCAGATTCTCTGAGGTTTGGTTATAAGAAATATAATCCCTCTCTGAGAATCAAAACAATAATTTCTTCATGTGTTCATTAATTCCTAAGAAAAACAAAACATTGTCGATCATAATGAGAAGAATTTAGAATAGAGTTTCAACACAATGTAAGGACTCTTTCTCTTGTCATAAGAACAAACAACTGTGATTTGCCAGTAAAGTACCGCAAAAACCCACATGTCCTTTCTCAGAAAGTAAATCATATGCTGCAAAAATGAGAGGAAAATATGTCCAGATAATTTTTTTTTGTTAGAAATTATGCAGGTTGGTTTCTATATTACTTTCAGATAAGATTAGGCCAAAACAAATCTGCCTTGTTAGTTAACACTGAGATAGACTGTTGTGCTTGGATGCTACCAACGGCCCCAATTGCTGTACTCTAAGACAAATTAAAAAGTGTCAAATATGTTCCCTTTAGAACAATTATCCAGTCATTCCCATAAGAGGTGGAATCTGGGCTGTGGACAAAGACTTCTGCGTCCACACTCCTGATTCTTTGACACATACCATCTTTAAACAAAGAAATAACACCTTTGGAACAATGTGGAATGAAATGTAAATAATAACTGAATGCTTCTTGAGATTTTCATGTATCCGATTTGGATTTGAGCAGTAGAACCTATTTTCCTAGAAACTTTGAGCCCTTAAGAAATACCTCAGTAGATAGTATCTTTTTTCATTTGATTTGTGCAATAATTTGACATCCGTTTGTTCCCAAAATATCAGCAAAATGACAGTAAATAGAGATTTTTCATTGAAAAGGAAAAGATCTGATGTCATGAGGACCAAGATCAAAAACATGACAAGAAGTTAGTTAACAAGATTTTGAAATATGAAAAATAGATAATTCAATGGCCACTGAGGGCTCAAGAGAGAAATTAATGAGAGATCGTAAAGATCGTCTATTGCACAATAGCAATAGACGAGGGAAACCACTCAAAATGTATGGGGACCGTAAGTTAAGAATGTATAACTACAACCTAAAAAGTGAGAGTCCTATGCCCACCTGACTGTGGTGAAAACGAGTAAGTTTCCACTTACTAGACAACAGATGAATGACCAGATATCCACAAACTAGAGGTTTGTTAGAGAAACCTGCAACAGTACAGAGAGAGATAGATGTGGGGAAAGGCAGAGTCAATGAGAGCAGATGAAGAAAAATGAGCTGGAAAATGATACCGCATCTTGAAAGAGCAAGTTGTTGCTTGAAAAGAGAGAACAAAGGAGTCACTGAAAATGGAAAATGTGACAGCAAAAGTCATAAACCTACACAAACAACTGGAAGATGAGATCAAATAAATCTACCATAAAATAACAGGAAGACAAAATGATTAAAAATTGGAATCAAGGGATTGAAGAGCTAGCCCAGGAGTAGAGCCTTTGCCTGGCATGTAGCTAAGCCAGGTTCTACCCCCAGCACCCCATTTGACCCCCTGAGCACTGCCAGGAGTAAGCCCTGTGTATCATTGGGTGTGACCCCAAAATTAAAAACAAAAATGAAATTAACATTAGAATCAAAAATATAAAATTTGTCTAGGATGCATATTTAAGCAGCAAAGGCTCCAGAAAGAGGAAATAAGGCCTGGGAAAATATTATGAAATCAACTGTCAAATTATAGTATTGTCAAATACAAGTAACTTTTCAAAAAAAAACTAACTAAAAATACCTAGCACAATGAGAAACAAGATCTATACCAAGACAATTATTATTAATTCAGAGTAGGAAACTAGAAAGAAAATCCTAATAGCTCCAGAGAAAAGAAGCTGGATGCAGATATTAGAAGGTCTATTTTTTTCTTTTGGGGGATAATGGGGTGGCTTGACCCAAAACTGGAAATGTCTGAGGGCTTAGTCCTAGCTCTTTGCTCAAGAATGACTCCTGGCAGGGTTTATGGAATCACAGGACACAGTGGGGATGGAGCCAGGGTCAGCTCCGTGCAAGGTAAGCTCCTTAACCTCTGTACTATCTCTGGTCCCAAACATAAGATTCTCAATAGCAACTATAAAAGCTATAAAAGACAGTGGGAAATATTTTCAAAATTCCGAGGAAAAATATTTCCAACCTAGAATCTTTACTATCCAGCCTGTTGATTGAGTGCAAGAATACGATAGAAATATTTTTCAGAAGTTCTGTACCGTAAGCCAAAGAAAGTATGTTCAAATAATAATGCAGGAATGATTAGAAAACCACACAAAAAGAATAAAACTAAACCTCTATCTTAAAACCACACACACACACACACACACACACACACACACACACACCACAGCGTGCAAGCACACACAGGAATTGATTTAAACACTTAATGAAAGACCTGAAATCATGATACTTCTGCTTAAGCACAAGCAAGAAAAGCAAATAGAAATAAATGGGACTAAAAAATAAAAAATCTTCTGGAAAGCTAAAGAAATAGTGGAATGAAAAGATAATATATGAAAAGAGAAATAAATTTACGAACCACATGTTCACACCCACCCTGCAGCAGTTTTTTTTTTCAATCCGGCCCAGGTATGCTGAACCAGAGACTCTCAGACATGGGGCAGAGCTGCTCCTTGCTCTCCCTGTGCCCAGCTGCTCATGAGGCGCCCGGGAGGCATGGCGGATTCTAGCCCTGGCCTGCCACCCCAGCAGAGCCTCACAACAAGCCAGACGCCAGCCCCCTGACTCCATGGGGGCCGCCATCTTCCACATCCGGACTTCTCTCTCTTCACAACTCCACCCAGCAGACCAGACTCTCACAGCGGCTCACGTGGCCGCTAGTGGCCACTCGGTTCATCAATAAATGTTTTATTCAGAGGTGACTACAAGAGTATGCCACCCGCACGGCAAGCCTGGCAAGTTGCTCGTGTCATATTTGATGTGCCAAATACCAGTAACATTTATATTAGGTCATTCTCATGACCTAATACAATGGTTTGAGGCTCTTTATGTTCCTGGAGCAAGCGGATGCCTTTGGGTTCTACTAGCATGAGACAGGACATATGGAGATATACTGGTGCCCACTCTAGCAAATAGATGATAAACGGGAAGATAGTGATAGTGAGATAGTGATGTCTGATATGGAATTGACATCCAAAATACATAAAGAATTCATACAACTCAACAGTTAAATACCAAAAACACATTAAACCAAGGTACCTCAAAATAACAAGACTAAATTAAAATTTAAAATAAATAAATAAATAATGGGCAAAAGACTTAAATAAACATTCTTCTAAAAGAAAATACGTAGAAATTCAACTGGCAGAAGAAAATATGCTCAATATCATTAGTCATTAAGAAAATACAAATTAAAAACACAACGAGGTATTCCATAATGTCTGTTGGAATGACCATCACTTAAAAACACACAAGAGGGACTTGGAATTTGACTCAAGTGGAAGTGCAGGTACCTTGCATATGTGAAGCTCTGGGTTCAATCCCTGCATCATATGGTCCCACTCCAAGTATTTCTATAATCCCAAGAGATTTTTTTTTTTGCTTTTTTGGGTCACACCCGGCAATGCTCAGGGGTTAGTCCTGGCTCTGCACTCAGGAATTACTCTTGGCGGTGCTCAGGGGGACCATATGGGATGCCGGGAATCGAACCCGGGCTGGCACAGGCCAGCCACGTGCAAGGCAAACGCCCTACCCGCTAGGCTATCACTCCGCCCCCAAAAGAATTTTTAATGTTTGTGACTATGTGTAAAAAGGGGTCTTTGTGCACTGTTAGAGGGATCAGGATGGCCGCTATTATGTCATCTAGCAATTTCACTTCCAGGAAATGATCCAAAGGAAACACAAATGTTAACTCGAAAAGATGATGATATCTCATATTAATAATATACTATCATAGCCAAGCAACAGAAACAACTAGAGAATCCTTTGATGTATGAATGATTAAAGTTGTGATATTTCAATGCCAAGCAGGTAGAAACTCATCATAAAAAGGAAAGTTTAAACAGTTGAGGACTTAAAAAAGCATATTGTTAGGGAAAAACAGTATGTTTTTACTATTAAGATAAAAATCAAAGAAGAAATTAAAAAAGATTCCCTGGAACAAATAAGACACAAATTATCAGAACCTTTGGGACACGATAAAAGAAGTACAAAGAAGGAAGTTCAGAACAACACAGGCTTTCATAAGGAAACCGGAAGAAGCTCAAATAAATAGTCTAACCTAACATCTTGGGAGGTCAGAGAAAGAACAAGTGAAACCCAAAACAAATGAAGGGAATAATCAAAACAGAAATGAATAGTAAGGAAATCAAGAAAACAATACGAAGGTCAGTGAAACCGGGAGCTGGTTTTTCAAAAGGATAAACAAGATTATGAAACGCTTAGCTAGAAACTCACAAGGTAAGAATGAAAGAGAACACTAATACATAAGATCCGAGATGAAAGGGGAGAAATGACAATGGGTGCCTAAAAATATAAAGGAGCTAGAGTGACAGTACAGCAGGCAGAGCACTTGCCTTGCGCCCTACACGCTGAAACTAGAGGGCTATAGTTCTGGGGGCAGGTTGTTTGCTTTTGTTTTTGTTTGTTGAGGGATTTTTTTTTTGGTGATGTCTCTGACTGCTTTCAGTATTGGGGTAACATTTTCCTCATAAAAGCTGTTGAAGATTTCTGTGTCTTCAGCTGCTTGAAAGAGCCTGAAAAGATTGGGAGGAGACCGTCTTTAAAGATTTGGAAGAGACATGTGTTATTTTGCCAGCAGAGAAATGACCCAACATTACATCTCCAAAAGAACATGATGCCATTGAATTTTACCAGGTAGACTGGTTTGGCAGACACTATAGGGCCTTCTAGGAAATGTGGGTGGTAGGATTCCCCTTTCTGCCTGAAGGCAGACCAGTCCTCAGCCACACCCGAACCCTCCAACAAAGAAATGGCCCAGCCCTACAAGCAAATCTCAACAAACTGCCAAGCCAACAAATGATTCCAGATCTTTATCTCCTGGAACAAAAGGCCATATATAAATATATATGGTAAATGTTTCATCAGTAAATGCTCGAGATAAGAACCTTCTACTGAGACTATACCACCTACGGCAGAGCCTGGCAAGCTATCCATGTTTTATTTGATATGCCAAAAACTAGTAACAATTATGGACCTCAATTCCATGACCTGAAGAATGGTTTGAGGCTCTTCCTGTCCCTGAAGCAAGCAGATGTCCTTGGGCTGCACTTACTTGCTATGGGACATATGGAGATGTTACTGGTGCCTACTTGAGCAAATCAATGAACAACGGGAAGAAAAGTGATACAAGTGATACCCAAAGTATGATACAGATTCAGTAAAATTCCAATGGACATATAACAAACCCTGATAACATTTATATGAAACTATAGGACCCTAAGTGGCTGAACAATTCTGAACTTAAAAGAAAAGAGATGGGTGTCATTACATCCTTGATTTTAAACTCTAAAGCTATAGAAATCAAAACAGTGTGATACGGGAATAAAAGCAGACTCTCAGACCAATGGAATAGAGTTGAGAGTCTGTTAGTAAAACTCTCAGCTCTATGGACAATTAACAGAAAAAGGAACAAGGTGCATTAAATACAGACAGAAAGATCCACCGACAAATGATGTTAGAAAAACTGAATAGACATATAAAAAAACATTAAGTTTGATCCCCATCTCGTATTATACACAAAATTCAATTTTATATGGATTAAAGATATTGATATTGGTTCAAAAATCTATAAAATACACTTTTAAAAAAGTAAAGGCAGGGGCCAGAGTAATAGCACAGCAGGTAGGGCATTTGCCTTGCATGCAGCCAGCCCTGGGTTAGATCCCCGGCATCCCATATGGTCCCCCGAGCACTACCAGGAGTAATACCTGAGCGAAGAGCCAGGAGTAACCCCTGAGCACAGCATTTTTAGGTGTGACCCAAAAAAAGCAAAGGCAAAAAATACTACATGATAGTGCCGTGTAGAGGGCATTTGCCTTGTATGTGGCCAACCCGGGCTCAATCCCCAGAATTGGTCACCTGAGTCCTGAGGATAGCCAAGTGTGACCAAAAAAAAAAAAAAAAAAAAAAAACACTATATGATATGGACTACAGAACCACAAAGGTGTCTTCAATAATTAACTCCATTGGCAAAGGTAATCAGAGGTCAAAACTGGGATTGTATCAAACAAAAGAAGTTTTTTTTTTCAACTTTTAGCTTTTTTATTAAATATTTTATTATACCACCGTGAGATATACAATTACAACGTTGTTCATGTTCAGAGGTTTCGGTCACATACTGTTCCAGCTCCCTGCCCTCCACCAGTGCCCATTTCCCACCACCAATGTCCCAAATTCCCTCCCCTCCCCATAGCCTGCCTAAATGGCAGGTTCTTTATCTCTTTTTCTCTCTGCCTCTCTCTCTTTTCCTTCTCTTACACATTGTGGGTTGCACTACATATACTTAGAGGCCATCATGTACATTTTTTGCCTGTATTTAATGCTTAGTTCTAGGTTGGTATTAACCCTTTCGATATTTATTCACACATGTTCCCTTCTCTGTCTTACCTAACCTCTGACTCCCACACATTTGCTGTAATTTCCGCTTTTGGTAAGACCTCCTGATCCACGTTTCATCACCTGACACTGGATTTTGGTGTCATAATATGTGTGTATGTATATATATATATATATATGTGTGTGTGTGTGTGTGTGTGTGTGTGTGTGTGGGTGTCATGCAAATAAATGCAGTCATTCTATATCTCTCTCTTTCCTTCTGACTAATTTCACTCAACATGATCCTTTCCATGTCCATCCATTTATAGGCAAATTTCATAACTTCATTTTTTTCCCTAACAGCTGCATAGTATTCCATTGTGTAGATGTACCACAGTTTCTTTATCCAGTCATCAGTTCTTGGGCATACTGGTTGTTTCCAGGTTCTGGCTATTGTGAATAGTGTTGCTATGAAAATAAAGGTGTGGATTGTGTAAGAAGTTTATTTTTTCTTTTAGAAGATACCCATTATTTTTCATTTAATTTTTTTTTTAATTTTGGGCCATACCAAGCCCAGAGGTTGCTCCCTGACTTAAAAAAAATAAAAGAACAAAGGTTTTGTTTGGCAAAATGGTCAGGACAAAATTCACCTGATAAAGGACTAATATCCCAGGTATATAAAGCACTCACAAAGTTTATCAACCATAAATAACTTCACCTATAAATAGGGAAAAGATAAGGAGACACTTCCTCCTCAAAGGAGACCAAGAGTGACTTATAAGCATCATCATTTTTGATGAAGTAGAATTTATTAATCATTACATATTATCAGAAAAATAAAAATTAAGGCAATGAGATACCGTCTTGCACCAATGAGAACAGCCTTATCAAAAACACCAAAAACAACCAGCATTGGTGTGGATTGGTAGCAAAAAAATAATTTATTGTTGGTGGAAATGTCCACTCGTGCAGCCTCTATGGAAAAGCAGTGTAAGGACTTCTCAAAAATTTTTTTTTAAAAAATAACCTCCCTTATGTCCCAGTAATTCCACCTTTTGGCATCTATTTCAATAATGCAAAATCATAAATACACCTGTATTTATTACAGAACTATTGATAATAGCCAAGCTGCAGAAACAACCTGAGTGCCCCACAACACATTAGTGAATAAAGAAGCTGCGGTCTGTGTACTCAGTGGGGTGCTACTTTACTATAAGAAAAGATGAAATCCTGTCCTTTCTTGGATAGAACTAGAAGTGGATCGTGTCAAAGTAAGTCAGAGGAAAACAACAGCTGGATACTTTCATTCAAACGTGGCAGTTAAAGAAACAAAATCGGGAAGGGATGGTTCTCATTCACAGTACATGTCAATCAAATCATCATGATTGATGCCTTAAATGCATGCAGTAACATGTCAATTATTACTCAATACAACTGGAAAATAAACTTTTTGCTTCCTTACACACTTTCTTGGAATCTCATCAGATTGTTTTTCTTAAGTGAGCATAAAAAGAAATTAGAAGATGCAATATCCAGAGAATACTGAATGAAATAAAGAGGCAGGATAATGGTGAGGTGAAAGTTTCAAAATAGAAACAGTTCTGTGGGTTTATCTTAGAATAAAATGAACAGAAAGACAGAAAAACATTCAACCCTCAGATATCTGTAACTGTACTGCTAGGACATCGCTGGGGAGTGCCGGGATGAATTAGCGACACAGGAGGAATCATTTCAAAAAATCAAAAGAAAGAAAGAAAATTGGAACATAGGAAGTAACAGTTCTCAAAAAAATAATAAAATTGATATAAGAAAGTAATGGTAACAACAAAATATAGGAGTGAAAATATTTACATAATCACATACATAAAATAGTAAATAAACCTAATGTTTTAACATTAGGTCAAAGTTTTTGAAGAACACTGGATTATTCAAAACTAAAAGGATAAACATAAAGTTAGAAATATGAAAGCCAATAGAAGAAGAAAGAGTTAAAAGAATCAGATGTGGTAACCTCTAAAAGCACTAATATGACCGTAAGGAAACAAGCAACTATTATTTTGCCATGTGAGCTGTGTGATACAATTCCATTTTTTTTCCGAATTTGTATGCATAATACTTTATAAAAACTGAAACAAATCCAACCTTCCATTTGGCCTGCATCGTAATCATCTACAGTTAAACAGAACCTCAATATAATGAGAAGTGCGCTATAGTCCTGAGAAAGAAACTTGCCCACCTTCTTTCTGGTCATAAGAGTCTCAGTTCCATTAGTTGACTCCATGACTGATGTCCCAAACCTGCATTTGACTTGTTGACAAAATGTGACTTAGTAAACAGAAGCCAGAGAACCAAAGGAAACTGATGGCTCTAACCTTCTGATTCCCATAACAATGTTCTCTGCTATTAGGAATCATTGTTCCCAAAGAAGGGCCAATCATTCCTTCCTCCACCGGGATGCCCAACCTACCAAGCCACCAAAGATGGGAATACTTACCGGTTCATGAGAAAATGAGGCAGTGATTGTAAGAAACATCCTAGGCCCATAACCAGACATCCGACACCTATCATTATGGGTCTGTGCAGTTTGGTTCCAAAATAACTCACAAATATAATCAACAAAAAGATTTCCTAGGAAAAAAGTTGAGATGAAAAAAAATTGAGTATGTCACTATTAGTAAATCTTATAGTAAGAGTCACATCGAGCAATTTCTAGCATTTGTTATATAATAACTATCTCGAGTACTAAGACTGGTGCTTGAAATGCGTGAAATTATAAATCCCTACGTACCCTGAGGAGAGCTCTGATTCACAAGGCTCATAAACAGTGCCCGGAAGAACAGAAATATTTACAGTGGGAAGAGCAACAGAAGCCAGGAAAAGGCTAAGAATGGTTCTGAGTTTTTAATTGCTTTATTTGTGATTATCTACCCTTAAGAAGTGGGAAGAAGGCCAGAGATGTGACTCAGTGGTAGATCACTTGCCTTGCATGCATGACGCCCTGGGTTTTATCCCTGACACTATCTTGTTCCCTGAGCTCTGTACCAGGATGATCCCTGGGAGAGGAGCCAGGATAAATCCTGAGCGCCACCAGATGTGACCAAAAACCAAAGTTTTAGAATAAAGAAAGTAATTACTGATTCTCTGCTCTAATGGACACTCTTTTAAAGAGCATTGAAGGGAAGGGTTGAGCCACACATATGGATAACTTCTCAAATCATGCCATTTTTTTCTCCCATATAGACTTCAACCAGGGGTTCCGCCCATTAACCCTTAGCCCTTTAGGCTGGTGGTTCTATGTGAGAGTGTGAGGATGTGGCCTGCAGTGTTGGGGTTTACCCAGACAACCCTGCAGGTGCTCAGGGTACTCCAAGGCTGGAGCCAAAGTACCTGGGAGACCATATGGTACCTGGAAACAAAGTGGGGTTGTCTGCAATCAAGGCATCTGAGAAAAAGTCATATTTTCACTTTTGCTTATTATTAACTCTGCTAATATCTTAGTGATTCTTCCTTACCTTTTCTCTGGGCTTATATTCTAATGATTTGTGGTGGAAACCTGGCCAGGTTAAAACTTTTGACTATGTGTTTCCCCCCCATCAAACAGTGAGAGTGTTGCCTCACTCTTCTGCTTCTTCTACCACAATCACCTTCTCATGATTCCCTATCTTCATTTGGAAAACCGCTTCATTCTTCAAAAGCCTACGTCCCTTGAGTTGTCTGTAAGCCTACCCTGGAAATACATGAGGAATTATTTTAAACTGTGCCTGACATCTAGCAGATGTCATCAGAAAGATCTGGGGGAGTTGGACATTGGGAGATGAGGTCAAACATCACCCATTTCAACTTTGCTTCTTCTATATCCTGATTTCTCCTATATATGTTGATAAAATACAGTCAAGGCAACTGTATTTGGAAAGAGAAGCCATAATAAAATTCTAAGGAAGTCATAAGCATAATTTTACGCAGAATAAAAGTATAAATAAATACTTTGAAAGTATAAATAATCAATAGTAAATAAATAAAAGTAATAATACTTATTTAATATAATAAATAAGTAATAAATAAAATGATAAATAAATACAGCCATAATAAAATTCTAAGGAAATTGTAAGCATACTTTTATGCAGAAATATTTTGCTCTCTTATCCTACTCTCTGTTACATATCTTCCCTTTGTTCACAAAAATACCAAGAATATACTTGGTTTTCTACCCACGGGCTGTTTCTGAAATAAATGTAGGGAAATGTGAAAGCAGTTTCATCCTTCCTCTTCATTCAGAAACAATAATTCTCAGCCTCCCGAAAATATAAAGAGAAAAATATTTGCTCTTTTCTCCGGGAAACTTAATTTTCTGTTTTCCCATAAGGGCTAAATATCAAGTTAAAGACCTTGATTATCTAGTAATAGATTAAATACAAATACTCTCTTGCCCAGGAAGATGGAACTAAGGGTTAAATATCAAGTGAAAGACCTTGATTATCTAATAGTAGGTTAAATATAAAAACTCTCTTGGCCAGGGAGATGGGACTAAGGGCTGATCTACTTTGTATACAGGAGTCCCAAGTTCAATCCCTGGTAATCACGGTCCCCAAGCTCATCTGGTCTAATCACACTGAGCATTAAGCCAGGAGTAGTTCCTGAGCATCACCAGGTATATCTCAAACACTCTCCCCTGACAAATATGTATACACAAATATATATCTCCCCACAAATACATATATACATGTATGTATGTAATATACAATAACATTTAGGTGCTACTCAACAGTATATTTTAATGAATTCATTCTGAACATAGTCTAAGAAAAAGCTAGGCTGGGATTGGGGAGCTAGTACAGGGGGAAAAGTACTCCCTTGCACTTGGCCAACCAAAGTTTAATCCCCAGAACCATATGTGGTCCCCCAAGCCCACCAGGAGTGATCCCTCAGCTCACAGCAAGTAGTAAGCCCCGAGCACAGCCAGATATGGCCCAAAACAGAAACAAACAAAAAATTTATCTAGGCTATTGATCTGTTTTCCATAACATATATTCAATCAGAATGCACAATCTAAAGCAGCAAAGCAAGTGATTAGAATTTAGACATGAGCTGTAGATAAAATATAAAAAGAAACAATGTCAAAACAACTGATTACCAATTTCGAAGCTCCCATTAATAAATCCAACAAGAGATGTTGGGATGTTGAATTGTCTCTCAATTTGTGTAAGCATGGAATTCATATACGATCCAGAGAGAGTTTTGGATATATAAGCACATGTTATTGCCAGCAGAAACATCTAAGAAAAAAAAAACAAGAAAACATTTAAAATTTTGTGTTTGGTACATATTCACAAAATAGCTTTACCACAACTGTCCCCAATTTAAGTAACTCTTGAATGAGTAGGAAAATTTTAATTTGGTCTGTTCTTCAGATCTTAATGCTACGCTCTTTTTAAAAATACGCAAGTGGCTCAGTCTTTAACTAGAGATACTGAATCTTCATTACCTTATACATACATCTTATACAGACATTTTAAAAAAGTCATCCTAAATAAGATCAAGCTGTTTAAATAGACCTGTAGCATAACAACTCCATCATACTAAAGGATACAAAATGAATAAAAAGGATTCAGTATTACACAAAGACATTTCTCTATCCAATTTGCCTGTGTTCTTTCATCCAAGTAATAAACAAATTATATAACAGTAGGGGCCGGAGAGAAAGTGCAGTGAGTAGGTGGCTTGCCTTGCATACACCTGGCCCTGGTTCCATCCGCAGCATGTCCTATGATCCCCTAAGCCCTCCAGAAGTGATCCCTGAGCTCAGAGCCAGAAGGTGAGCCCTAAGTACCACCATGGCCCCCAAACAAGAAAATTAAAAAAATTATGTGACAGTAGATAGATACTGACTTTCAGTTCATTAATTCAAAACAACACTTTGATTTCAAACTGACAAAAAATATTTATAAGCTGAGCTGATATTTTCTGTGCTAAACAATGTAATATATATTGAATTTCTATATAATGAATCACATTTCCTTATCAATATTATAGTTCCACAGAAAGAGCGGTTAATACGATCCATAATAAAAATTAAGGACAGCTTCACAAAAAGGAACTGTTGCATTCAGCAGGAGCTAATATGTTTTCATGGAAAAAAATGCAAAAGATAAAATTTGGACAGTTTTTATTAATCGGAAAAATGCATTTTATAAATACCTTTACAAAATGGATTAGGAAAATCGTCATTGTATACTGAATAATAGTATAGTTAGGTGGATTCATTATTGCTTCCATGACAGTTATAAATAAATAAGTGTGTCCGTCTGGATGGGAGTCTCCAATCCTACCCCACATATTGACCCTAAAGATATTTCTTGGTGATGCCTCCATCCAGGAAGACCATTCAATCTACTCTACCAGTAAATTAAAATTAAAGTCTCAGCCCTGCACATTCCATCACCCAATCATTAAGCAGCCCCACAATTCATATTGTAATGCGTTATTCCCCTCAAGATTTCTCATGGTCTTTTCTATTTCTCAGTCCCAACCACACACTCCTCATGACCAACTGCTGAGAGCAGCAGCGTCACCTTAGCACAGCTCTCTCCTCACCCGTCTGACTTCCCTGTCATCAGCAGAGGAGAGGAGCACCTTCTGTGTAACAAAAACCCACCCATGCTCATTCCTGCCCACTGAATGCTTACCCCATTGAACGATTGTCCCTCGCCTCTATTTTCAACCTCACACGTCCTTTCTCCCACTAACTTCTAAATATACCCAAGGTATTTCTGTCTTTCAAATAGATAACCATTTTCTTACCCCTAAGGTAACTACTCCAACCTACATAGTTTTTTCGTAAGAGCTCAGATTTCTGCCTACACCATTGAGCCTTCCACTCATTCACCCTCCAGTCTACAAGACTCTGAATTTTCCTATAGTAATTTCATGTTGATCATAAATAACTCCTTTGTTTCCAAATTCCAGAGAAACTTCTTGGTTTACCTGATGGCTCTGAGTCATTTGAGACCACTCATATCTCCTTCCTTCCTGAAATTTTCTCCCACTCTCCACTAATGCCAATATACCTACCTATCACTATCACTATCACTATCTTCCCGTTCATCATCTATTTGCTAGAGCGGGCACCAGTAATATCTCCATATGTCCTGTCTCATGCCAGTAGAACCCAAAGGCATCCGCTTGCTCCAGGAACATAAAGAGCCTCAAACCATTATATTAGGCCAGGGGAATGACCTAATATAAATGTTACTGGTATTTGGCATATCAAATACTACACGAGCAGCTTGCCAGGCTTACCATGCGGGTGGCATATCTGCCAGATATTCTGTATAGTCTGTTTGACTTTTGCCTTGCTTTCTCCACTTGTTTTGCTACACCTGTCTCCTCCGCAGAGAATCTGCCATTCTCAGGGTCTTAACTACCACTCACTTATTGTAATCTCTCTACTTCATATATAATTTATCTTTGACAAATGTGAGCATTTTCAGTCTTAGTCCTAGGGACCTCCAAAATCCCTCCTACCTGCCACCACTGCTACTTTAGCGCTTAGGAAAAGATGTCTCAAATTAATTCATAAAATGCGTAGTTAATATGCAGTTCCACTCCTCAAAATATTTTGTGACTTTCTATAAATCAGAATTTCTGCTTCCAGATGACAAAGCTGCATCCACAGCATAACAGTACTCCCATTACTAGCCAGAGATGTTCTGCCACTACTTGCAGATCCTTGGATTCACTATGTCATTTCAAATCTCACTGCCTTCCACAAGGTGATCCTCCACGCACAATGTTGTTCTCCGTGTGCATATGATACACGGTCAATTTTTAAATCCAACTTGATGATCATTTCTATTGTGAACTCTTCTTTGTCTCCTGTCCCCAAGGTGGCCTTCCTCACTCACTCACTATATCACCCTCCTATATGCCGGCCTCCACCAAGCTCTGATCACTGCGCCCTTTACCTCGGGGTCTGCATCCCTCTCAACTCAACCCCTCACTAAACTCAGAGAAATTCAAAGACAAGTGCCATATATTACTGACTTTTGCTTCTTTGGTGTCCTGTAAGTATCTCATAAAGAATAAACACCTGATACTGTCACTGTCACTGTCTTCCCGCTCATCATCGATTTGCTCGAGCGGGCACCAGTTACATCTCCATATGTCCTGTCTCATGCTAGTAGAGCCCAAGGACATCTGCTTGCTCCAGGAACATAAAGATCCTCAAACCATTATATTAGGTCATGGGAATGAGGTCTATAATTGTTACTGGTATTTGGCATATCAAATACAACACGGGTAGCTTGCCAGGCTTGCCATGCGAGTAGCATACTCTTGTAGTCACCTCTAAATACAGCATTTATTGATGCAATTTTATACAATTTTATAAAATTCAGGTTATCATAAGCATACAAAATCATCTTGAAGAAGTAGTCAGAATTAAAAGTAATCTGAGTATAAGCCAATATCTAAAGTGCCACATATACATAACCAAGAGTTATATATGTGAAATATGAATAGAAAATCATGTGGAAAAGTCTTGGAAACGCAACACCAAACACAGCATAAGTTGGAACTGCTCTGTAACTATAAATATTGTTATATCACTAGATATTTATCATTTATATTAATATCATTTAAAGAAACTCATACACTATAAATAGTGGCAGAAAACACAAAGAAAAAACATTTTACATGGCTTTGTAATTCAGATTTATGTTTAAAAAACTGAACTATTCAAATAAGCTACAAGTCATATTTGGGAAAATACTGTATGTAGCATTTTTATATGAGTCTAAATGAATCACTGCCCCAGTATGCTCTTTTTCTGAAATACTGACTGGATCACCTGAACTTGTTCTATTCCCAGAGTAAGAGCAACCAATCACTATTTTGACTCACATCTAGTGAAAAATAATCTCTACATTCATAGAGTGGGGTTTTAACAGTAATATTCCAGAAGGGCCATAAAATGTGTTGAGGCTCAAAACCCGTGGAGATTGCTAAAGAATTTTGCTTAATAAACATATATCTTCATAACTTCAGAGCAGCAGAAGTCTGATTGTTAACCAGCTGCCTCTCAGTTACATGATAAACGTGAGCTTGCAATAGTTTGCTGTGACAGTCATAAATTTCCGATCCTGTACATTTCAAAGTAATCAGAAATGCAAGACCAATTGTTTACAATGATACCTGGCTTGATTTTAGATACAAATGCTTTTATTAACATGAACCAACAACTATTGAGTGATCACAGTTGCTACTCAAGCATATAAAAAGAGAAGAACTGTGTGAAAAAAACAACAATTGCTATTGCCCTTTCTTAAATGAGAACCACAGCTCAGAGGGTAAGCGGTTGTCCCAGTCACAGAAAATGACTGTGACAAGTGACCTCAGATATAAACCAAAAAGCCTGTTTCTTTATTCTCAACTTTAACAACTAACTGATGGGCCACATAAGGTAACCTCCCCCCAATTAGTACAGAATTTCAGACTGAACTTTTCTCAGGTTATATTAGAATTCTCCACTTTCATATACAAGGATATAGTGTACATGAATATACATTGATATCCCTGTATATCAATCGAGGCAAGAAAAACTGTTAATAAGAGAATTGGTGGCAGTGTCGTAGCTTGAAACTGCTTTCAAGCCCCTTGTTATAAAAATCAAGGCCAATATTCTGATCTTGGGTTTAAGGAGAGAATTCCTTTGTAGTGATACCAAAAAAGAACCTGCTCTCAAGTAGTCAGAGATACCAGAAACAGCTAGCAAAATGGGCATTTTCCTTACAGAGAATGATTGTTATTTTGCCAGGTTTTGAAGCAAACGTTGTTTTACTGGGTCATTGTGAAATAACACTTGCATACAGATTGACAAAAACAATGTTCAGTGAGCCCTCTTCCCAGAGAAACACCTTTTCTTCTTGCCTAGATGATCCAGAAAGGTGAGCATGAAATTGTCTCAGAAAAATAAATCCTCGTGCAATTTGACGTGTGCCTGAAAAGTTTCCAGAACCTGTTTGCATTTATTTCATTCTGCAAAACCATTTGATTGACTTGCTGAAATCAATAATCCTACTTAGATAAACGCCCTCGAACAGTTTCATGAAAGCAAGAAATGAGTGAGATATTAGGTACAATATACTTAATTTATACTAGATGAATAACTTTTCAAGGTCTAAGTTAAATACATACAGAGATATGTATACATTAAAAACTGCATACCTTTAACTTGGAAAGACATCTTATACTATGGATATCAATTCTTTTGTCAGTTCCTCCCATGTTGTTCTTCAGAGTATTCCGAGGTTTTGTTTTAAATCTTGATATTTCTTAATCCTATCCTTTTAAGAAGACAGAAATCTAGTAAATTACTGGCAAAACCAAAATTTGTCCTTCTTTTGAAGAATAACTGATTGTGAGTAACACACTCAGAATCCATTCCATTACAAAAATACTTGGAATTCTGTCCTTCACTTTCCATCGAAAAGACTACATTAAATAATCTTAGTTACTTTTTAGTTACTAACTTCGGTTGCTCTTTTGTTAGATTAAAGATATTAGAACAATTTGTTCTGATTCCCTTATGAAATAATGACAAAATAAAGTGAAAGAGAGAGAGAGAGAAAGAGAGCAAGAGAGAGAGCTTTTCATTACTTTCGCCAAAACAAATAGAAGCGAAGTGAGGTTGTAAGACTTACATGAAATGCTGCTTTTAAGAATACACAGACTTTGATTGTGTTTATGCTAGAAATCTGCTCCGGAAAGCCTACCAAGGCTCAAAAGTCTGTTTGGCTAGGCTCCCTCTTCAAGTTCTTTGCGTTCCAAGACTTCCCTGGAGTCTGAAGAAGGGAAACACTTTCTGGGGCACTGCTGCTGATTCACAGAAACCTGGGGAGACATGGAATTTTAATCATGGAAATAGCCTAAGTCAGAATAACAAATAATTCTATGATCTCAAAAGGAATTCTACAATTTCCAGTTAAGAGGTGAGACTCATAGAAGACGAAACTTGCAAGAGCACATCTATGTGTTTCCAAAAGCAACAGAGATATACGACAGCTATGGATATGTATAAATAAAGAGCATATAGAGTATATATAGAAAGAATATATATATAGAGAGAGAGAGAAAGAGTGTATATATAGAAAGTATATATATAAAGAGAGAGTATATGTATATAGAGAGTGCATATATAGGTATATATATCTATATATATTTATATATATATATATAGAGAGAGAGAGAGCAATACACATTTTTTATTTGCAAAACAAAGAGACAACATAAGGTCTATTCAGGTTTTTTTCACCCCTGGTCAAGATTTTATCTTATCTAGGACAACATTTTCTGCCAAAACTGAAGTTTATTTTATTTTTGTTGTTGTTGTTGCTTGGCTTGGTTTGGGGGCCACATCCAACAGTGCTCAGGGATTTCTCCCGACTCTGTTCTTGGGGGGTTGCTACTGCTGCTGCTCGTGGCACCACATGGTGTCAGGGATCAAACCCAGGCCTCCCACATGCAAACCCTGTACTCAGCCTATATTGAGTGATGTCTCCAGCCCTAAAAATGAAGTTATTTTACTCCTGCAATACTTATTTTAGTAATCAACTTCAGGTTGCCAGAGAAATTTCTTAATAGTAGCCCCAATGTTAGTTTATTAAAAACCTTCTGAACAATATCCATTTAACAGGCGATACTGAATGGCACTGATTTCCCAAGCACTTTTAATCCAGCCTGTTCCATCTCTGTTTTTCTTCTCTCCCACCTTGCCAATATTTGAGTCCAAACAATAAGGGAGAGACCATCTCCCTCTTAAACATCAAAGTCGCTCACTCTTTTATTGGCTGAACACATGTCTGTTCTGAACGTTCAGTTTCCAAGGCAGTTTGGGGACCCCAGGGGGAGACAGTGCCACCTGGAATCCTCACGGAGGGCACTTCTGACACTGTTAGTGGCGAGCAGGTTTTATTAGCACGCCGCAAGGACTTGTTTTAAACTAAGTTTAACACCTTGAAGGAAACTTTGGTTGTCTTGACTGAGGTCAAAGGAAGTGTTTGAAGTGTGAATGAATTAAGTATGATTAATCATATACATTCTTTAATGTGCCCATTTAAAAGCATTTTAAGATTTCATATATACTTTTTGATTTTTAATGAAATAAAATAAATGAATCAATAAACTGTGTCATACATGTAACAAAATTCTTGAAACCTGAACGCTAATGTCCCCCTCACTGAGGAGCATTTTGGCCCTAGATCAGGGAAGGCACAAGAGCTTTCTTCATGCCCCAAGCAAGTGCCAGCCAGGGAAACAGTCCCCTTTTGTTAGGACTGTATTGTTTACATGGTGACTTCTGCTCCTGGGATCACAGTGTCACCAACAAATCCTCGTCAATCATCACTCCTGATGGAAAAATAACTTGCCGAGTTTCATGAAGTGAACACACCTATGACTTCTTGGCTCTCTCTTCATCCTTCCAATGGGAGCCTCTAATATGTCTGTTAGCTTCCACACAAGAAGGCAACATTTTCAGCCCTTTCTTCCGGCTCCAACTATGGATTGGTTGCTCAGTCGTTTGGTCGTAAGTTGGTTGGTTGGTTGGCTGCTTGGCTGGTTGGGTGGGAGGGTGGGTGGGTGGGTGGGTGGGTGGGTGGCTGACTGGTTTTTAGTCATGGCAAAGCACATTATAAAATTGCTCATTCACTACAGTTGTTGGGCAGTTAATCTCTAGAACTTCTTGAATTTTTGCATAACTGATACACTCTACCCATGAAACAGCAACACTCCGGCATCTGACAGCCTTTTTGATAGCTGCCCTTCAGGACATACCTCAATCACAAGAGGATGCCACTTTTTTTCACAAATAGAAGAGATTTTTTATCTGTGCTCTTTTCCCTGGGTAACATATATAGATGTAGTCTATTACTGCTATCAGTCATCCAGGGAAAGGCACGGATTTAATTTTAGAATACTCAATCTCACAGATTTAACAACAACAATAACAACAACAAGAAAAGCCTTACTTTATAGTGGATAACTAATGGTACATACATGAAGAAGAGTTAGAAGAACATCCTTTCCCTGGGGAAAAAGAAGGGGTCACACCAGCAAAAAAAAAAAAAAAGAAAGAAAAGAAAAAGAAAAAGAAAATTTTTTATTTCCAGAATGGTCAAGTGGCTCCTAATCTTTGCAAAAAGAGATCAGCCTTTGTGGTGGACTCCTGGGATAATTCCACTGAGATCATTTCAACCAATACCCAGCTGAGGCAGTAAGTGCCAACGAAACTCAGGCAGAATAAACAATGACTTTTTGTAAGATGTCTTCCAAATTCTTTTGCTTCTGTTAGCTGAATTTTATCAGAAACCAAAAGTGTAACATTGAATTCTGGAAATATGGCCTAGGTATTTGTTTACTTCCTATGTTTAGTGAAAGTGATTATTATTCATTAATTCTGCACATTTTAATACGACTATCACTGTCTGTATCACTGTCTTCCCGTTCATCGTCGATTTCCTCGAGCGGGCACCAGTAACATCTCCATATGTCCTGTCTCATGCAAGTAGAGCCCAAGGGCACCTGCTTGCTCCAGGAACATAAAGAGCCTCAAACCATTCCATCAGGTCATGGGAATGAGGTCTATAATTGTTAATATAGACCAATACGACTATTGGTGAATAGTCGTATTCATCAATACGACTATATTTCAAACAAAGTAGTTAGTGTAGGGAGACAAAAAAAAATGAAACGTATATTTGGGTTGGGTAGTCAGCTGCCTGGCACATGTCTAACCTTGATTCAATCCTCAGCCCCTCATATGGTCCCTAAGCTGTTTCTCCCTGGGGAACGTGTCTGTGTGTTTCCTGTTGTGTTCACTTAGATAACATATCTAAGGTCCTTAAAACTTATCATCTCTGCATAGATTCAAGTTGATGTTTGCCTTATTTTTCTTTGGAAATTTCTGTGCAGTTTTCCCATGAGGACTGTTATGTATCTTTTCCAATTAAGAAATTCAGACAGAAAGAATACGATTGAAACTGATTTTCTAAAAAATCTAATTAGAATGCAGCACACTTCTGATTGATACTACTGTTATATTCTCAACTACTTTTGCTTTCTTATTTCTCTACTTTGCCTTCACTCGAACCTTTTTTTTTTTCAGTCTCTACAGCATCAGTCTTATCTGGTTATTTGGCCTTACACTGAGCACTGGCCTGCGACAACCAGATGCCTCCAGAGTGTTGGTGTGAGAAAACACTTGGACTTTTCTTACAACTTCCCCACTGGCTGTTCATGGCTACAGGCCATCGTGGTAGCAATTCTGATGAGTGCTTTATTATGGGTACATGAGGCAAAAGTTTAGTTTATACAGAAGGAATGGTTTGGGGTTTTAAATAAACAGCAGGCAAGATGTCCGGCAAGCGTTCATCAGAGAGTGTGTGCTTGCATTAGTGATTCATCTCTCTTTCCATTCACCTCTCAACTGAATCCCATTCGTCAGCATGTGGTTTGGTTCATTAGGCAATTTTCAGTGATCTTATTCCTCAGCATACACCGCTGTATTTATGCTTCTAATGGACCATTAGCTAAAGGTGTGGACACATGACCATCGCTGACATTAAGTGAAAACAATCTAATGACGAGCACAGGGAGAGAAAGAATATGAAGTTTCCCGGGGTTACATTCATCTCTAAAGATAATTTCACTCTTTTGTTCAAAAGTTGCTATTTACTACTTCGTAATCATGGTTATGATTCTTGAGCGGATCAATGGAATAAAAATGGTAATTTTGAGGGGTTTTGTTTTTTTAATTAATATTTTATTATACCACCATGAAATATACAATTACAAAGTTGTTCATGTTTGGGGGTTTTGGTCACACAATGTTCCAGCACCCCGCCCTCCACCAGTGCCCATTTCCCACCACCAATGTCCCCAATTCCCTCCCCCCTTCTCATAGCCTGCCTCTATGGCAGGTTCTTTACCTCTTTTCTCTTTCTCCCTCTCTCTCTCCCTCTCTCTCTCTCTCTCTGTCTCTCTCTGTCTCTCTCTGTCTCTCTCTGTCTCTCTCTGTCTCTCTGTCTCTCTCTCTTCCTTCTCCTACATATAGTGGATTGCAATGCATACACTTAGAGACCATTATGTGCAAAAAAATGGTAATTGTTATTACCAATTCTTGAAAAGGATCAATGGAATAAAAATGGTAATTAAATGGTTTCTCATATTCAGAAAAAGACAAATAATGGTGAAAACACATGCTCTTGTTTGCTTAAGTTTAAATAAAATTTTAAGAACATCAAAAACCTGAGTGTAATACTTAAAAAAAAAACAGAATTTGGGTGGTGGGGCAGAGACGAAGTACAAGGATTAAGGCAGGTGCCTTGCATGTGGCCAACCCTAGTTGACTCCCCGCACAATGTGGTCCCTCGAGCATCACCAGCTGCACCTCAACACTGAGCCCTGCTAGGTGAGCCGGGAAATCCCCAGAGCCACTGAACCTCAGCCCTTGCATTGAACCCCTGAACCAGAAGAGTGGATGTTGCCAGGAGGGGCCCGTGGGCCTCTTAAACGCTGCTTGGCACTCCCCACCAAAATGAATGAATGTTTTTCTATAATAGATTTTGACTCCTAAACCCAATACAATATATCATGTTATCGTTGGATGAATTGGTCAAATATTATACACAATTCTTAGTACACTAATTCAAAGTAAAACTAAACTTTCAAAAAGAGCTGCCACTGTTGTAATTATTACCTATGGATAACCACTATTTTTATTTGCAGTTGCTTAATAATTTGCTCATCTCTACCAGGTCTGGACTCTCTGGCCTCTGGCCGATTGCCTCTGAGTTTCTGTGCTGGTCACCAAGCTAAAGTCATGGAAAGGTCTTTATTGCACTGGGTTTTGTTGCATTTTTGTATTTATTTTGTTTTTCGGTTTTTTTATTCCTTTTTTTTTTTTTTTTTGCTAGAGTGCAGTTCTAGACCAGATCTAAGACCAACATTTGCTCTCATTGAGCAGAAGCATAAAGTCCACATAACTCTCCTGTGAACATCAACACCACCCCCATGTTGCTGTTTACCTCTTGATCACTTATCAGCAAAACCGGATGCACACATTTCTGTAAGTCTTTTTACATGCCTGTTTATGAGAAAGGATACATTATCTGCATGAGAAAGAACAAAGCTGATTGAAATGTGAGAAAATTAGGGTATAAAGAAGAGCGGATGCACAGAATAATACCATATTCTTCCTGATGGCAACAAGTGTGTAAGATTTCTGAGGATATGCTTGAAAAACACAGAAAATAAAGGAAGCTAATACAGGATCTGGACGACAAATGTATTGTCATAAAAGGGGATGCCTAGATTCTTCTTCTTTTTTTACAGTTACAAACGTGTTCATGTTTGGGTTTCAGTCATACAGTGTTCCAGTACCCATCCTTCCACCAATGTCCTATGATTTCTCCCCCTCCCCCAAGTAATTTTTACTTCTCTCTCTCTCTCTCTCTCTCTCTCTCTTCCTTCTTTTACACACTGTGGCTTGTAATACATGCAGTTAGAGGCTATCTTGTATATCCGTTTGCCTACTTTCAATGCTCAGTTCTATGCTGGTATTTTTATTTACAATAATTATTAGTACACTCTTCCTTTCTCTGTATTGCCTAACCTCTGACTCCTACACATTTGCAGTAGGTTCCACCCACTGACAAGACCACCTGATTCATGTTTTGTCTGCCCTTGGATATTGGTATCATGCTATTATTTTCATATTCCGCAAATAAATGCAGACATTCTATATTTGTCTTTTTCCCCTCTGGATAATTTCACTCAGCAAGATCCTCTCCATGCTCATTCATTTACAGGCAAATTTCATAACTTTGTTTTTCCTAACAGCTGCATAGTATTCTTGACCTCAGTATTTAGAGCAGAGATGGCCAGAGAAGGAAAGGAATCGAGGAGGGAGGAAGAAAATGAGAAGTGGGGGTGAACAGGCACAGGGCTGCAGTTGTCCCAGTGACATGAGTGAGGGGCACAGCGTCTACCCAAACACAGACCCGCAGAGCTGAAAACATGGGATCTACGTGGCAACCACTGGAACTTTGTGTGTGTCTGTCAAATTGACAGGCGGGGTGGTATGAGGTTGGGATAGGGAAGAAATCTGGGAATACTGGTGGAGGGAAGTTGACAATGGTAGAGGGATTGGTGTTGAATAATTATATGCATAAGACTCAACTATCGTAACTTTGTAAATAATGGCTCTTTAATAAAAAATTAAAAATTGCCATCATGGAGATTAAAATAGGAGGTGAAATGGAACTGAGTAAAAGGGTTGGTAAGTAGCACGATTTGTTAGACTAGATCAGTTTAGATATATGAATCTGTTCAGAAGAACTCGAGAGTACAATGTGATTTATGCCAGAAACGATCTGCAGGAAAAAAGGAGAGATAGATACATTTGTTTGTCTGCAACTGGAAATTAGTCATTTTAAAACAGCAGTGCATTAAGAAAGCGAATTGATGTAATCTTTTTCCACTCTGGAGGAATTTCACAATCTCTCTCTCTCTCTCTGTCTGTGTGTCCCCCTCTCTCTTTACTCTCATCTCTCTAAATTTCTTTCAATAAAAACTATTTTTGCTTCACTATTTCATCTCCTCCTGAAATTCTTTTCCATGAGGGCAGGCGACAGACCTGAAACATCTGTGCCAAGATTAGGACTAAATTCCAAAGAAAGAGAGAAAATCTTGTAATCCAGTAAGTACAGAATGAAAATTATGGGTCACAAGTCAAGTTTGAATTCAGAATAAAAAGGAAAAACATGGGAGATGGCAAACAACAAGGAGGGTCTTTTATGTGTAAGTTGACACAGTTGAAATATTGACAAACTGAAAAGGTTAAGGAGTTAGACAAAGTGTTGCCAGTAAAGTAAAATAAATTCAGATGCATTTCCTGGTAGAAAATGAGATCAAGGCGTTGTTTTTCAGGGTTAAAGGCACCAAATGTTCTAATACATGGATTGTTAAACTAACAGTGGAGGTGAAAGTAACTGAGATGGAAGAACAAAGGTTTAAATATTTGATACTCGATAGTATGATGTTTACTTAGATTTAGTCACACTTTAGTTAGGGTGAAAGTCTTCAAATGTACTGTTTCTAAGAATTTCTGATGCGGTTAGTATTTTGCTTGTTTTGATAATGAAAAAAAATTCCTGTGTCTTATATTTTTAAAACTATATGTTTTCCCTTGCCTTTACAAATATGGAAAGGTTTGTTAAAATTAGTTTATCAGGAGTTAAGCTAACATGTTTTGAGGATGCTTCTTGGAAGTTTTAAAAAAGCTTCTTAAGGTCTTCCAGAGAGGACATCAAAAAAACGCCGAGGTCTAAAACGAAGTAAGTGGGGCTCTTGTTGGAAGCTCTGCGTTTCTTTCACAGACAAGAAACACTGTTGATAACTTAAGGTAGGCAGTTGGTGACAGACTAAATAAATGATGGTTTTAACTCCTCTGGATCCTTCTCTAAGCTCTTCTTTTTTTTTTTTTGCAGCTTCCAATCTGATGTTTTATCTGTGTGTAAAAAGACTGGTGATCCATCTGATCGCTTTATTTTCCATGCGGGAAACCAAAGTCAATCTTGAAGTGATCAATTTAAGGGAACATGCTACCAGTTGCAGTAGAAAAGTATCACCTCCCGGACTTTTAAAGCAGTTTTCGCCTTCACTTTCTTTCAACCTAGGTCTGCCTTCTCCAACCCAACACTTATGCTTCTTGATTTTCCTTTGCTTAAAGCTAAATACATCTCAGTGTGAATCTTAAAGCTAAATACATCTTAAAGCTAAATACATCTCAATGCGAATACATCTTAAAGCTAAATACATCTCAGTGTGAATACCTGAAAGTAATGACCCAAGTTTTGTCTAGAGTGATCAAAAGAAGTGACTAGGTTTCAGGCCAAATTGAACAAAAAATCAGCTTATAAAGGGCTGTTAGAGCATTTTCTTTCCTTTTTCATCACACACGGCAATGCTCAGGGAGGAGTCCTGACTCTGCAGTCAGGAATTACTCCATATGGGACGTGGGGATTGAACCTGGGTCAGCCATGTACAACGCTATCACCTTCCCACTGTACCATTGGTCCAGTCCCCAGAAGCATTTTTTTAAAATGAAGGCAGAACTGTCACATAATCTTTGTGACATAAACTGTCATGCAATCCCTTGATGGGACAGAACTGTCATTTTTCAAGAGAACAGTGCCAATGACAGTCTGGCTAGTCTGTTCCACAAAAACAATGTCGATAATCTGAGCACAGAAACCATTACTCAAGGGGCTGGAGCCATAGTCCAGTGAGTAGAACATTAGCCTTGCATGCGGTCGACCTGGGTTTGATCCCCAGAATCCCTATGGTCCCCTGCACTGCCAGGAGTAATTCCTGAGTGCAGAGCTAGGAGTAACCCCCTGAGCATTGCCAGGTGTGACCCAAACAACAACAACAACAACATTATTAATAATAATAATAATAATAATAATAACCATTCATCAATGCAGAGAAAGCCAAATAAAAGTTCTAATTAAAAGTTCTTACAAAATATTTAAACAAGGTCACTGCATCAGGAATTAGTAGATCTTTAATACTTTGGCCTTTTAGTTGGTCTGTGTATACCTGATATCAGTATAAGCATCAGGGTATTATCTGAAGTGAGTCAAGAAAATTTTAGGCAGTTCCATTAATAATTTTACTATTTAGGATAGATATCTATGTTAAATTATAAAGTGAAATTCTTTTAAGTTTACCTAAACATCTAAGTTGCTTGCAAATTATCTAGTTACAAACGAATTTGATTAATGCAACTTAAAGAAAGAACTGTGACGTATGTTAATTCAAAGATTCATTTTTCTAAACTTTTTACAAAAGGTTAATTATGATTCATCAGTCACTGGCTTACATAACTAAAGAACATTTTAGTTACATTACTCATCAAACCATAATTCTGTTTGTGGAAACGTGCCTTTCTTTAAATCCATTATATGTTTGCTATCATACAATGGCAAAAGAGTTCTCGGGTGGCTAGTTAACGGATGTGGTTTACTCAGATACTTTTTGCTGCAAATACCACTGGCTGTTTCCTATGGGCGAAAACGGAACCTCCCAAGTGGTGCTCAGGGACTCAGGGTTCATGTTCAGCAATACTCTCCTCTCTAGACTGGCTGGTCATTGCTAGGGCCTGAGGATGTGGCACTGCTCTGACCCTGAACCTCAGCATTGGCCTGTTCAGTATAAGAAGAGTTCACTGGGGTCCTCGGCAATCCATTGACTTCCTTCCAGCTAGATAGAAGAACTGATTTCCTGGTGGGCTTTTAAATAAATAACTACAGGGGCCAGAGCAATACTACAGCAGATAGGGTGTTTGCCTTACACACACCTGACCTGAGTTCAATCCCCAGCATCCCATATGGTCCCCTGAGCACCACCAGGAGTAATTCCTAAGTGCAGAGCCAGGATCATTACCATGTGTGAATGAATGAATGAATGAATGAATGAATGAATGAATGAATGAATAATCCAAAGAATCATTCTCTAAGGTCAAAATTTCATGTACTCCAGAATAGAGCATACTAAAGAATTAGATTCCTTTTACATTCAGCAGGGCAATAAGTTGAACAATCAATTACAGGTTGATTGGTATTCTATCAGCTACTAAGAGGTAGTTCTGTGCATTATAACATATATACTTGGTGAACAGAGTTTATATAATTGTACCTATACACCATAAAGTGTGCATGCACAAGGCCCATGCACACATACACACGCACAAGTGCACACACACACACACACACAGAATTTACTACCTACTATCTTGAAGCAAACACTCCTTGTTATTTCCTTTTTTTCTATAGTCACATGAGAGACGTCAGGTTTAAATCAAAGATGAAAATATAAAAATATTTTTTCAGTCCTATTTTTCCTTTCCTTGTTCTTTGATAAATTCTTGACTCTATTCATGAGGGAAATAATCATATTGTTAATATTATGCTTATAAGAAACCATACAGAGAAATATTTAATGAGCTTATGCAGACTAATCCTTAAACAGTATTTTTGGTCGAGTCACACTGTGAGAAGCCGGCATTCCCACAAGCAGTTCAGTGCCTTGGTCGTGGAGATGCTGTCTGCTTCCTTATAACTCTGACAGAAAGTATTGCAGAACAGACATCATTTTACTAAGCATGAGAGCACATTACTGTGACTAAAAAGTACGTACAGTCAATAAAATCAAAACTGATAGCTGACTTTTTATTAAGAACTAAAGATCCTCGCAAGAAAACATATAAAGCAATAATTGTTTTTTATCCTTCAGCAAAAGCCCTGGGCATCATTTTACAACATTCCAACTACCTACAATTTCAAAAGCATTTTTCTCTTCGGTGGAAATGTGGCCTGTTGTGTGACAAGACTTTAATGTCATCAACTCCTCCTATATAGCTAGAATTTGCGAAGATATGTTTTGGGGGGTCAGGCATTGCTCCTGACCTACCCACCGTGCTACCATTCTGGGCACTGAATTTGCAAAGATATTGCTAAGGCTGTCTGCTGTCCACTGCCCTCTGCTATCAAAGAGACACCCACATTGTCCAATGCACTTCATTTGAACACGAGGTGAACTAAGTCATACAGACTACTGTGCCATTAGTAATAATTGCAATTTTGGGTGGTAATTACTAATGTAAGTCTATCCACATAAAGTAGATTCTTTGAAGTTCCTTGTGAAAAGCTATTGTAATATGATTGATATAATTCTGATTTATTTTAAACAATGGGGGAGGCCTTAATTATAGTCCATCTGTTAAAGGTTTATCATCAGATATATTTTAAGACAAAGAGATATTGTCATTCTTTTGGTAACTTGAATTGGAAAAAAAATTGTTGAAGATGAAACAACCAGAGAAAACTTGCTTAAAATTTCATTGTTTGTGGAACAATGAAATGAAATGTTCACTGATACTTCATTGTCAATGAATCTGAGTTGATCTTTGTGTTTGAGTGCTACTTATTTTTTGATAACTACAAGAATAAAAGTGGTACACTGGTTGATTAATTGGAGTTTAACATATACTCGGGTCATTTCATCAGCTTGGCTAAGTCCATTTGCAGTAATTGTCTATACTTTTACCATTAGCAAGTATTAGAGCTGATCACACACATTTCTTATTTTATGTCCCCAGGTCACAGTAATGTGTTTCCCTGAAGCTCAGCACTATGTTTGTGTCTTATTTTTATGCTCACAATTCCTAGTGAGTTCTGAGTCTGGTGTGTTTCCCACACGTAAGAATAAGCAGTACAATAACGTAAAGAAATTTACGTTATTGTAAATTTAGGTTAGATGTTACTCCTCCACCTTTAGGTTAGATGTTACTGAGTTTTGCTTTACAAAAGAATAAAATGTGTCTACTCACAATTAGAAGGCAGAATTATCATGGGAAAAAATATATTGCATAGGGGCCAGGAGCTAGTACAGTGGATAGGGCACTTGCTTTCCACACGACAGACAGGTTTGATCCCCCATTACTCCATATGGTCCCCCAAGCCTGCCAGGAATGATCCCTGAGCACAGAGCTAGGAGGAAGCTCTGAATGGTAACTGAGTGTGCCCTCATTCAAAGAATCTACAGCATATTCTTTTCTCTTTTTAATTTATTTTTGCCCCACACAGATATGCTTCAGTTTTATTCCTGAATCTGTGCCCAAGGAGGGCTCCTTGGGGACCATATGTTATTCTGGAGATGAACTTCCTGGAAGGCAAAACCTTACAACCTCTGCTGTCTCTCCCACCTCTATAGTACATTTTTTATAAGAAAACACATGCTTCAAAAAATATTATAAATGGTATGAGGTCACTTTAAATCTATTTACATACAAACAGGTATATAAAATCAGTGTTGAGGACATTCATTCCAATGTTGTGTTTATTATTATCTCTGAGAAGGAAAGTTGGTTGTACTTTTATTTTATTATCTTCTTAACTTATATTTTCTATGTCATTTTAATGAGCAGATGCTGAGTGACTGAAATTTTTCCCATAAAATTTCTACTATATATCAAGGACGTAGGATCCAGACTCTTGCAAAATAATATATAGGCATTGTCATTAAATTATCAAATAGTAGACAAGATGACTATTAATATCCAATATTATAAACGAGAAGAGAGCTTGAGTTGCTCATTTTCTCACGAAAATGCAACCTGATTCCAGGCCAAATTTGTCAGTCTCCAAAGGCATGGCGTTTAATCAAAACAGGATAATAGCAAGGTACCTAATTATGTCCAAGGTACTCTGCTAAGAGGTACTGAGTAAAAGAGGAGTTAGCAATTACTAGCACTCACTTCCACACAGGTAGAAGCGGGGGTGAATTATGGAGATAACCAGCTGGCAGGACAATTGGGTTCTGTAATATGAGAGGTGCTGGCTGGGGTTACAAGTTCAGGCCTTAACTTGTACTCATTTTACATTGGCCTTTGGACGTTTGCCTCTAGGTTTTCAAGGAGATTTGACAGTTTAGCTAGTGAAAAAAAAACCTTAGAATAAAATCTGGTGTCAATAGGGATGAAGTCCTGATGCCCACCCTCTTTCTTAGGGAAAAGGTGGGTTCCCCAGTTCCATCAGCCTTTTACTCACTCCTTTTAAAAGTCTATTGGGGTGCTTTGCTCATCCTGGTGATTTTCAACAGTCCACATTCTGAGCTTGTGTGTATGTGTGTGTGTGTGTGTGTGTGTGTTAAATAACACTTTACATGAGATCTACCTCTTGAATTTCTAAGTACACAATATAGTAGTTCTATACAGAACCCATGCTGCAAAGCAAACTCCGGTCCTTATTCAAGTGGCCTCACAGAAACTTTCCACCAGATGAACAGCAAGTGCCCACTTCCCTGCCTTCCGCACCCTTTTGCACCATATTACTCTACTTCTGTGAGCTGAGCTCACTTCAGAGCAGCTACTCTACTTCAGAGACTGTGGCAGAGCAAAAATAGTACAGGCTGTGTCCTGTGTGTCTCAGGTCTCTTAGCTCATCCACATGGTTTCCATGGAGAAAACGAATGGACTAAAAGCCCTTTGGGAACTTTGTATAGCTCAGATAGTTTAGTTTTGCTTTTTGCTGCCATTCACCCTTCCTGTTCTACAAGCGTACTTTCTGCATTTTCTAATTGGTGCTCAGGAAAAAAAACAGCCAAGTCAAAGTTTTCCTTTCCAAGAAAAACAGGGGCCAGAAGGACTGGTCAAAGGTTGGACGCTTAACACAAGTGTGTGGTGGGCAAAGGGCAGGTAGGCTAGAGAAGGGACCAGTATAATACTTAACAGCTGGAAATGATCACTCTGGACAGGAACTGAGTGTTGAAAGTAGGTAACGGGATATACCTGATAACCTTTCAGTATTTGTATTGCAAACCATAATGCCCAAAAAGTAGGGAGTGATCAATAGTACAGTGGGTAGGGCATTGTCTTGCATGTACTAATCCTGATTCTATCCCGAGTATCTCATATGGTCCCCTGAGCACTGCCAGGAGTAATTCCTGAATTCAGACCCAGGAGCATCACTGAGTATGACACCCCTTCCAAAAAAAAAAGGAAAAGAGAGGAAGGAAGGAAGGAAGGAAGGGAGGGAGGGAAGGAAGGAGGGAGGGAGGGAGGGAGGGAGGGAGGGAGGGAGGAGGAGAGGAGGGAGGAAGGGAGGGAGGAAGGGAGAAAGGGAGGAAGGGAGGGAGGGAGAAAGGAGGGAGGGAAGGATGGAGGGAGGGAGGGAGAAAGGGAGAAAGGTAGGAAGAGAGGGAGGGAGGGAAGAAGGGAGGGAGGGAGGAGAGAGGGAGAAAGGGAGGAAGGGAGGAAGGGAGGGAGGGAGGGAGGGATGGAGGAAGGAAGGGAGGGAGGGAGGGAGGGAGGGAGGGAAGGAGAAAGGGAGAAAGGGAGGAAGAGAGGGAGGGAGGGAAAAAGGGAGGAAGGAAGGGAGGGAGGGAGGGAGGAAGGAAGGGAGGGAGGGAGGGGAAAGGGAGGAAGAGAGGGAGGGAGGGAAAAAAGGAGGAAGGAAGGGAGGGAGAAAGGGAGGAAGGGAGGAAGGGAGGGAGGGAGGGAGGGAGGAAGGAAGGAAGAGAGGGAGGGGAGGGAGGGGGGAGGGAGGGAGGGAGGGAGGAGGAAGGGAGAAAGGGAGGAAGGGGAGTAAGGGAGGGAGGGAGGGAGGGAGGGAGGGAGGAAGGAAGGGAGGGAGGGAGGAAGGAAGGAGGGAGGGAGGGAGGAAGGAAGGAAGGAAGGGAGGGAGGGAGGGAGGAAGGAAGGAAGGGAGGAAGGGAGGAAGGAAAGAAAGAAAGAAGGAAAGAAAGAAAGAAAAAAGAAAGAAAGAAAGAAAGAAAGAAAGAAAGAAAGAAAAAAAAGAAAGAAAGAAAGAAAGAAAGAAGGAAGGAAGGAAGGAAGGAAGGAAGGAAGGAAGGAAGGAAGGAAGGAAGGAAGGAAGGAAGGAAGGAAGGAAGGAAGGAAGGAAGGAAGGAAGGAAGGAAGGGAAGGAAGGAAGGGGAAGGGGGAGAGGAAGGGGGGGAGGGGGGGGAGGAGGAGGGAAGGGAGGAGGGGAGGGAAGGAAGGACGGACGGAGGGAGGAAGGGAAGGGAGGGAGGAAGGGAAGGGAGGGGAGGAGGGAGGAGGGAGGGAGGAGGGAAGGAGGAAGGAAGGGAGGGAGGGAGGATGGGAGAAGGGAGGGGAGGAAGGTAGGGAGGGAGGGAGGGAGGAAGGAGGTTATTGAAAGATTGAGAAAAATTGAATGTCTTTCTCAAGACAGACTGAGAGAAAACCCACATTGGTGCTTTTGTTGGAGAGAGGGGAGGACAGAAAGACGAGTCATGAAACTTACCTGCAAATGGATGGACATGGAGACTATCATGCTGAGTGAAATTCGTCAGAAGGAAAAGGACAGATATAGAATGGGATATAAATGTACACCAGTGTTCTACTAATTGTGGGAAATGGTAACACCAGACTAGAACTCAGCATTGGCTATACACAGAGACTTACATGATAAGCCCTAAATGTCTATAAGACAAGCCACAATGTGTATGAGAGGAAAGAGAGAGAGATACAGAGATAGAGAGACGAGACAGAGACAAAGAGAGAGGAAAAGAAAAAGTGCCTGCTATAGAGGCAGGCTGGGGGTGGGTGGGAGGGAACCTGAGTCTCTCCTGCAGCTCCTGGTCCCTGAGAGCCTTGGGAAGGACCCTTGAGCACTGCTGGATATGACCCCTCAAAAGTATGAGAGTTACCAGAAAACTGCTATTTCCGTTTGAATGACTTATCCATGCAGTTCGTAGATTAATGCACTAATAATACTTTAATGGACCCATACTGGGAATTTCAGCAGATGTAACTGATAGAGGCTGGGAGAGTTTGCCAGAATGGTTTTGTTGCAGGTGACTGATTGTGAATCAGCCGGGGGGCGGATTTGGACATGGAGACACACTCATGGGTGAAACGGCAAGTGGAAAGGGAGACATGTCCAGGCACAGAGAACACAGCGAAACCAACAGCTGGTGGAGAGGCACCAGAACTGGGCCACTGGTTCTGCTGACCTGCTGGGTGACACGCCCCTACTTTAAGCTCCAGATACACTTAGCTTGCAGCTCTGCCCAGCTCAGCTAGGAAGATTTTGAATCAGCTCTGGCATTTGTGAAATGCACCTGAAGTTCGAGGCTCTGCTGGGATGATGGGCCAGGGCTAGAACCCACCTTCGCTCCTGGGTGCCTCATGATTAGCTGGGCACAGGGAGAGCCAGTAGCAGCTCTGCCCTGTGTATCTGAGTCTCCACACCATGAGGGCCGCCATTTTTTAATATCTGGCATCCACAGCTCACCAGAGCTCCACCCAGCAGAAGTGCTAATCACAAGCCCTGCTCATCAGAGTCCCACCCTACAGCCATCTATTTCAAGCCCAGGTATGCCTGATCCAGAGACTCAGAGTCATGGGGCAGAGCTGCTACTGGCTCTCCCTGTGCCCAGCTGATCGTTTGCAGGTGAGGCACCTTGGAGGGAAGGCGGCATCTAGCCCTGGCCTGACATTCCAGCAGAGCTTCCGCAAGAAGCCAGAGAAACCCTCACACCATGAGGGCTGCCATATTTTAACATCCGACTCCGCACTTCATCAGAGCTCCACCCAGTAGAAAAGCCGAGATAGGGAAAGATCGGCCATGCAGTTCATCATTAAATGCAAGAGATGAGAGGCTACTACAAGAGTATCCCACCCGCATGGCAGAGCCTGGCAAACTACCCATGTCGTATTTAATATGCCAAAAACCAGTAACAATTATAGACCTCATTCCCATGACCTGAAGGAATGGTTTGAGGCTTTTCATGTTCCTGGAGTGAGCAGATGCCTTTGTGCTACACTAGCTTGTGATAGGATGTATGGAGATGTTACTGGTGCCCGCTCGAGCAAATCGATGAACAACGGGAAGGCAAGTGATACAAGTGAAGTGATACCTGAAATGCATCTCAGACCCACCTGAAGTGAACCTTTTGGCTTCACAAATGCCAGAGCTGATTCAAAATCTCCCTAGCTGAGCTGGGAGGAGCTGCAAGTTAAGTGTAACTGGAACTTAAAGTAGGGCGTGTCACCCAACACTACTGACCCCTGACCACAGTCATCTGTGACCGATTCAGCTGAGAGTCCAAACACTCTCCCTGCTGAGTTGTCGTGGGCGAGGCAGGGTGGGGAAATAAGACACAGAAAGTCCCAGCTCATGGGTCCAGATGAGGAACCGTGGGCAGCCTTGTGGTTACCAACTTCCAGAGCACACTTTGGAAAACCGGCTCCAGCCGGCTCCTGGTGCATCCTCAGTGAATAGAATTCTAATTCTGTTACACGTTTCTCCTCGTTGAGCCCCAAAAGGCTAGTTATCGCACACGCCCTGTGGCTGCAAAACCAGAGATGCTCAGGGCACACGTTGCTCGTTTGCAGGCACACAGTACTCGGCGCAAGCTCTATCCTAGGCAAGGTTGCTCTTTGGTCCCTGCATCTCCTCCCCCAACATCAGCGTCGCCTCCTCAAAATCCTGTCCTCTGAGCCCAGGATGGGATTCTCTGTCTCTTTCTAAGTATCGGCACTGTCTTGCCCTGGAACTCTGTCTCCAACAAAGCGTGTGGGAACTGGCCTGCTTTCTGTTCCCAGTGGCCAAGGTCTTTTCTTCACTGCATCCTATTATCTCAGAGTACAGCTTTGACTCCTCACTGAATTCTCTCCTTCAGGGATACAAAAATTTAGTTTCTCTGAGACCAGACCTTATCTTTTCCTCGACTGCAGAGTTCAGTCTCATCCCACTCACCTGAAAGTGAACTCCCCGAGATGTGTGTGTGTGTGTGTGTATGTGCGCTGTGTGTGTGTGTGTGTGTGTGTGTGTGTTGGGGCTGGGGTGGGGAGTGATGAGTAAAGCCAGTTATCCTGCTTTTCCTTTACTGATCTCAGACTAGACCAAGAGTTCACTAAGTTTTCCTTTGCTGAAGAATTTCAGCTGTTAAAATGTAAAAGGAATAATGAAATTAGACTATCACTATTGAAACCAATAATAAAATGATTTAAGTGATTACTTACTAATGGCGCTAACCCCATTGATGTCTGGCACAACTCTGATGCAGAAGCCATCTGCTCTCACAGATCAGACTTTCCTTGGTTATTTCTGACATCCCGGACTCAGCTCCACAAGACCACATTTCTTTTTTTTAAATTTTATTATACCACCGTGAGATATACAATTACAAAGTTGTTCATGTTTGGGTTTTTGGACTTCCAGTGTTCCAGCACCCATCCCTCCACTAGTGTCCATTTCCCACCACCAATGTCCCCAATTACCTCCCTTCTCCCCTAGCCTGCCTCTATGACAGGTTCTTTATCTCTTCTCTCTCTTCTCTCTCTCTCTCTTTTTTCCTTCTCTTACACACTGTGGATTGCAATACATACATTTAGAGGTTTTCATGTGTATCCATTTACATCTGGCTACATTTCTGTGTGTGTGTGTGCTGTGTGTCTGTGTGTCTGTGTGTGTGTGGAAGCAAACTAATTTTATCTGGAGGCTCTTTGGGAAAGGGAAGGAGCCAGAGCAGAGTAACGCCTCAAGAGAGAACACGGCTCCTGCGAGGAGACCAACCTTGTAACCGTGTATCGGTTGTTCTGTCCTTCCACCCCGGCTGTCACTTGCTCCAGGGTGCTGCTCTCCTGTGCACTGGCTTATTTGCTCTCATGCCTAAACTATTCACTTGCTCTTGTTTACTTGCTCTCTTGATCATGTAATCACTTGATATCCCATTATTCGTCGATTTTCTAGAGTGGGTGCCAGTAACATTTCCATTTGACCCTATCACGTGCTAGTGTAGCCCAATGGCATCTGCTTGCTCCAGGAATACAAAGAGCCTCAAACCATTCGTTCAGGGTCTTGATGAAGAAGGGTCCTGGTCATCCCAATGGAGCCTCAGAAGAAACCAGAGGACACCCCCCCCACACACACACCTGGTTGGCAGTATTTTTCATCATCCAGACTGGGACTCCACAACTCGTCAGAGATCCACCCTAGAGTCTAAGCCAATCTCAAACCCAGCTTGTCAGAGACCCAACCTACAGAGACCCACCTTTACTTGCTATCATATCTGGAAAATTCCCTGTCAGAGTAGGCCTTGAATGGGTGCTTATGAGCAATGACTAAATAGTGTGGAAACTTGGTCTGTTTTTCTCAAGCTTCCACAGGCACACTATCCCTGAGGAAGCCTTTTTTAAATGCCCAAAGGGATTTAGCAGATTGGGAGTCGGCACATCTCCTAGGCTCTGAGGTGATGGCAGAGAAGCCTAGACTCTGGAGTCCACATATGGGGCGGGTAATGCCTTTCCTGTAGGAAGGAGCTTGTGGTACAGCACTGGGTTGCCTCCTAAAAAGGACCTACGTCCTCATAAGCTCATTCACCTTCACCTACCTGGAAATCGAGGCATCCTAAAGCGATTGGAGCCAGGCATACATAGGAGCTGCTTTTCCTTGTCACGCCCAGCGATGCTCAGGAGTGATTCCTGACTCTGCAAGCGGGGATTACTCCTGGCAGTGCTCAGGGAACCATATGGTTCCCATATGGATGCTGGGGATCGAACTCAGGTCTGCTGCATGAAAGGCAAACGCCCTACCCACTCTGCTGTCACTCCAGCCCAGATGTTGATCTTACCAAACAGCATGCAAGGTCAGCAAGTTATAGCGGTAACAAAATCCACCAGTGTGAGGTTAGAGTCCAGGATTCCCAGGAAACAGGGAATTCAAGGAATAGAGATCCTTGTGAACAGATCGGGGGGGGGGAACCTAGACTGGAACTGAGACATGAGACTCTGAATTTCGCTTTGCTCCTAAACAGTTGTGTTAACTTAAGCACTATAGATGCCTTGAATCTGCTTTGTTGCCTATGGTACCACCCTGAGGGACAAAAAAACAGAGCAGGGAATCACACATCAATTAAATCAAGGTGCTAAGCAAATGCAGTACTTTGAAAGTATAGGGTCTCCTGGTTTTTCCTTAGTTATAAAATTTTCCTTGCATTATTGGTCTACTCTGGGATGTAGGGAGGTGTGTGAGAATCGGTTTCTGGATATTATGTCTAGTACCTTAATATCTCAAAGGAAATAAATTGACAAAAGTAAATATCAAGAATATGTAGGTTAAAAAGTAGGTACTTGGATGTAAATGAAGACTGGACCATGAAAAGCAGAGTTTTGGTCCAGAATTCAGAACAAAGCTGTGTGATACTGAACAAATTGCTTGGCCTCTCTGGGCCTTTGCATTATTTCTAAATCTCTACAGGCACTCTGTCAAATACATTCATTTCCCCCCTAGAGCAAGTCATTACTCTTACAAATCATTTTATTTTGTTTTTTTTAACCCTTGGGTTAGATCAGTAAATCTTACAGAAAAATTAAAACTGCAAACTCCCTGAATAATGAGAACAAGATTTGAAAAAAAGTTGGGCCAGAGTGATAGCACAGCAGGAAGAGCATTTGCCTTGCACACGGCCCACCCAGGTTCGATCCCCGGTATTCCATATGGTCCTAAGCACCGCCAGGAGTAATTCCTGGGTGCAGAGCCAGGAGTAACCCCTGAGCATTGCCGGGTGTGACCCACAAAAAAAAAAAAAATAGAAAAAAGAAAAAGTTTGTTTCTTTCCCCATCAGACTCCTTTACTAATGTTGAAGAAGTGCATGAAATCATTAAACTTTCTGCCAGAACTTAAGACGTTTTCCCATGAAACAGATCGCCACTTGCCTTTGTTTCCATAAATGGCACCAAGTTGTTGCAAATCCAAATACCAACATTAATGTAATGTAAGTAACTATAAGTCCCCAAGAAAGAACAATTTTGAGGAGAAAGAAGAGTCCATTCCTTGAAAATAAGGGGGGTCATTTAAAACAAGCTGCTTTGCCTAATCATACAGCAAGGTCTATTCATACACTAACAAAAGAGTCTGTGGATTAAACACGGCTATTACACCAGAACTCATGCCCTTCGTGAGCAGCTTTCCGCTTCTCTGATAGATCCTTTTTGATACACCTCGTCTCAGTAACTCAGTCTGCTGTTGAGTGCGCATTGCAGGGAGTTCTTGGGGTTATTTGAATAAAGAAGGAAAGGAGATAAGCTAATTAACAATTACCTTCCTCCTTACATCAAAAGCTATTTGCTGCTAGTTTTAATCATCTCCCCCATTCTTCCCTAGAAGGTTTTATTGAAACCTTGAAAGCGCACCCTGGTCTTTTTCATCAAGAGGCAAATTGCCTCTTCTCCAGCTGCTGCTTGCAGCCTCCCAAGTGAACCTGCTCCCTCACGCAGACACCCACCGCCTCGCGTGATATTTACTGATACGAGCGTGTCATGAGGCCCATCTGTCTCTGCTGTATGAGGCACTTTCTATCTGCTCGATGGAAACAATGACACAGGCTCTCGGAGCTGCCTGATGTCAGAGCGGGGAAGGTGGGGAGGCGATATAAGGGCTGCCAGCCTGGGGAGGCTGGGCATAACTTCTGCAGGGGAGAGAGAGAACTTGGGCATTTCTCGGGAAGCTTTGTGCTCTCAAAAGCCTTTTTCTGACATTGCCAACCCTGAGAGATTGAGAGGTAGAGAGTTTCCTATTCAGGAGGAGAGCAGAGCTGGGGTTCAATAGATGACGTCTCCCAAGGATAGGATAAAAGACAAGGCTGTCTTACAGGAGGAAGGGGAACATGAATTAGAAAATTGAACAGCTTAAGGGGCTAGATCCATAAGATTAAGATCCTAAGAGATTATGGGGGTTTTTTTGAGTGTGTGCGTGTGTGTGTGTGTGTGTGTGTGTGTGTGTGTGTGTGTGTAATTTTCTAAGTAGGGTCCAGCTTAAAATTCTACAAACTAGAGATTAAAAGAAATTGCTTGATTTTGTACTGGAGAAATAGTAGAGCAGGTAAGGCGCCTGCCTTGCAGGACTGAACTAACCCAGGTTCCATCCCCAGCACCATGTATTGCTCAGCACTGCCAGGTGTGGCCTAAAAAAAATGAAAGGAGAGAAGGAAGGAAAGATGGAAGGAAGGAGTGAGGTAGGGATAAAAGGAATGAGGGAAGGGAGGAAGGAAAGAGGGAAGGGAGGGAGGAAGGAAGGAAAGAAGGAAGGAAGGAAGGAAGGAAGAAGGAAGGAAGGAAGGAAGGAAGGAAGGAAGGAAGGAAGGAAGGAAGGAAGGAAGGAAGGAAGCAAGGAAGGAAGGAAGGAAGAGGAAGGAAGGAAGGAAGGAAGGAAGGAAGGAAGGAAGGAAGGAAGGAAGGAAGGAAGGAAGGGAAGGAAGGAAGGAAGGAGGGAAGGGAAGGAGGGAAGGAAGGAGAGGGAGGAGGAAGGAAGGAAGGAAGGAAGTAGGTAGGGATGGAGGGAGGGAGGGAGGGGAGGAGGAGAAAGAAGGAAGGAAAGAAAGAAACTGCTTGGTTTCAAGACCCAATTATTCTTTTCAGACCACTTGAGCCATGTACGCCCTGAAGCTGCCGGTGGCCCTGGCCGTGCTCTCTGTGGCCCTCAATCATCTGAAAGGTACCCCCATTGAAAGGTTAGTACTTTTTAGATTCTGCTTCTTTCCTAGAGTGGGAAAAAGAAAAATAAATGCAGCAACGTTATCTAACAGTCCTTGTGCCATTAGACTGCTGATTAAATTGCGCTTAAGTGTAGTATCTGGACTGCTGAGCCACTGGCTGAATTGTACATTCTTGAAAGAGCAATGCCTGTAACTGGTGGATTTCTTGCATGGGACTTCTGACAGAGACGGATGGACAGCTCCAGTGTGGACGAGAAATATGCTGCTGGAGCTTCGTGGGGCCAAGCCACAACATGAAGGAGGAAGGTGCCAAAAGGTGATCTCTTCTGCTTTATTAATCTGACTCAAAAAATGGAGAAAATTAACGTATACATTTTGGTTCAGCCAGAAATTTGTGGTATGTTTACATAGCTTTCTTTCTTCCTCAGAGGGTTCTGGCAATACTCAAACTTTTCTATCTGTTTCTGGAAGTTGAAATAGATAGAAACAATGGGGACAGGGGTGTGAGGGAGGGAAGTTTTTTTAAGTTAAATTGAAAATATCTATTGAAAAACTTTGCATGAAGGGGATTCTATTTTGTTAGCTGTTCTGTTAACTGAGCAAAATTATTAAGCGATTTTTTATAAAAATTCTTCAGAGTGTCCCCAAATGTAACTTAAAATCTCTTCAAAATGTTTTCAGTAAGGATCAAACCTATCAAAATTTCTTTCAAAGCTGGACAGGTAGTACAGTGGGTAGCCTGTTTGTCTTACACAGAGGCAGGCCAGGTTTGGTCCTGGTATCCCGTATGGCCCCAAGCATCACGAGGAGTAATTCTTGAGTGCATAGCCAGGAATAACCCCTGAGCATCGCTGAATGTGGTCCCCAAACCAAAAACAAAAAAAAATCTTTTAAAATTCAAGATCAGTGTATAAATCAAACGGTTTAGTCCTAAAAAGTACTACTTGTTGGAAATGCCCGGTGGACATGCTTCCTGCCCATGCACAGAGAAATAACACAAGAGACACATGAATAAGATTGATACATATGAATCCCAAAATGAATTTTCTGTGTCTGAATACCTTAACAGCAGACAACTCATTTAATTATCCAACTCATTTAATTTGATTCCCAACAATTTAAAAAGGAATTTTCTATATCAGAGAGGAAGCAACAGACCGAAATTCAGAAAGTTTCAAGAAAATTCAAAAGCACTTGTTTTTAAACTAAAACTATAAAGAGATGAAGATTATGAAATGAGCACACTGAGATAAAATTCATTCTTTTCTCCCCAATTTTATAGAGAGAGAGCGAGAGATACATAAACCCACAACTGTATCTCTTTGCCACATTATACTTAGTCAAAATTTCACCAACAATTTGATTTCAGTGGAATTGAAACATATTTTCCTAGCTTTCCTCATTGTCAGCAAAAGGGAAGCAACATTATTATTCTGTATCTATTTTCAATACCATGTTATGAAAACATTGTAAGTGATAAGACAAAATAAAGTACTGATATAAATATATTCAGAAAATAGAGAAGTTAAAAATTCAGATTAGTTATTTAATCATGGTAATCCATTTATACTAACCTAACAACACATTTCTGCAATTGCTCCAAGTGGGATAATGTAGTGACTATTAATACCATTGGGGGGAACAAAAAGTCTTGTAGCTTTATCATTGAACCTGATCTTAGCATTGAAATAGTTGAAATCATAGAAATGAAGTGGGTGGGGAAAGAAACGTAATGTTCCAGCATTATGCAGAGTAATAAAACCCCACCTGCAGCATTCAGTGTGAGCACATAGTGATACATCGGATTCCTCTGAGACTTAATAACACCTGACATTTATCTCTTAACACTGATTCAATGAGCCCAGGTCACTCAATACGACTCAACTAGCTCTGCTTAAATTTTGTCAGAAAAATGTGAGAAATCAATAGATGTACCTTACACTTCACACATTCCCAGTTATATATAAATTTTATTTCTAAATCCCTGTAGTAGATCAAGAAATACGTTCATCAAAAATATATAAATGTATAAGACAAAGATGTCAACCATTATCATCATTTGAAATGCAGTGGAATGTAGTCTAAATGCCCAAAGGAACTTCATGTGAAATTCAATGTTGGCTACATGGAAAGCTTGTTATAAATTGTTTCCAAGCATCGATTTCTTATTTTTTTAAGAATTTTATTTGAGGCACCGTGATTTATAATCCTGTTGATGATAACATTTTCTGGATTTCATGTCCACCACATGCTCCCCCCAGAGGGTCAGCGGCCTTGCCACCCCATGGTCAGTTCAATCTTACAGATCAGTTCCCACCTTCTATGGTCTTTGCCCATTTCTTTTTTGTCCCACATATGTGTGGATCATTCTCTGTTTGTCCCTCTCCTCCTCATCCCACTTAGCATGATACGCTCCAGATCTGTGCATATAGTGGCAAAGTGAATATTTTCATCTTTTCTTGAGAGAAACTTTTGTTTGGAGGTAGAAAGAGGTGGGCCCACATGGATGCCAAACAACAAAAACCCAGGGGTCCTCAGGGCTTATTCCTGACTCTGTGCTCAGGAATCACTCCCTGGCAAGAGAACTATATGCCGGGATCCAAACTAGGTGGACTTTCTGCAGGACAAGCACTTTACCTGCAATATGTTGCTGGGCTGTTAGACAGTTTTCTAGTTAAACAATTGATTTTCCCTGCATCTTCAGCCTATCCAGAATTTCTATGTCACTCATGCCCAAAAAACAGAAAGTTACTTATGTGGAAATGGTCCATTAATGTTTTCATGAATATGGTCTGTTTGATGTCACCTGACTCTCATCCTTGGTGTTACTAGTTATCTGATGGAAAAGAGGAAATGCAACACAGCCACGTGTGCAACTCAGCGCCTGACAAACTTCTTAACTCCGCTCCAGCAACAACATTGGTGCCATTCCTCCATCTACCAATGTGGGATCCAATACGTATGGCAAGAGAAACACAGTCGAGATTTTAAACAGAGACCCACTGCATTACCTGCCCCTGTAGAGGTGCTGTTCCCTGCTGCTCTTGCTGTCTTGTGTAGAAGGGCTTCGTGATTTCCTCTGTAATTCAGTAGTGCCTTTGGACTTCATGGCTCTGTGTGTGCTAAGCTCATGGTAGTATGTACAAACTATCATGTTAAGAATTGCTTTCAACGTAATTAAGACCCCATTACTAAAAGGTGGTATCATTTAAGATAAAATGTTCTTGCTATAGATGTTTTTTAAATTTTTTTTACAGAGTAATGTCTTTATAACCAGAGTTTGGACAATAGAGAAAATGGTAGTTGGCAACTTGGTAAATTAAAAACTGAGAGGAAATATATGATTCTAAATATATCTGGATAGTCTGCTATTATAAGTTCCTGATCTAAGCAATGACATTTTTATACCAGGTTTCTGAAATGATATTAAATGCTGATATCTTATCTCTGTGAGGGTTTTGTTGCATGCTATCACGAAGAAGCTTTTCTTCAATGTCTGTGTCCTTTATCTGCTTAAGTGCATTTCAGCAAGCCCTGTGCCTATTGTTCCAAGGGATATTTCAAAAGTGACTTGTTTATTTGCTACGTATGTCTTGGATTAAAGGACTATATGGAATCTACATGCTGAATGGTGCTTACATTCGTTGTTTAACTAACTGGCTCTTTCTAAAGAGGTTATAGGTTGACAACATTCCATTTTTCAAGAAGTTGTGAATGCTTTGGGGTGCCACGAGTCTTGTCCCCATGACTCATGAAATTTAATCACTGAATTTGTGTGGTTTGTGAAGACTGCTGCCAGCAAGGTGTGGGGGTTTCTCTGGGCTCCTCCAAGGCTCCATCGGGATGGTGGACTCGGGTCGGAAGTTGCTCTCGTGGTCCATGGAATGCAGGGGGTTCAACGGGAAAGCTGGTTTCTGCTCTGCAGGGTGTACCTGTGTCTTAGGCTCAAGCATTCAAGAAATAGTAGATTGTCATCCAACAATCTACGATTAAAGAAAACTGCCCTGACCCTCAGCCACAGTCCTCCTGCAGTGATGAGGGCTGCATCTCTGGCCCCTCCCAAGGCCACTTCCCCACTCACCACCCCCAGCAAATCCCCCTTCCTGTGACTTGCTCACCAGAAGGCCGAAGCCTTCCCTTTCCCTCTGGGAGCCAACTCTCAGGTTCTGCTCCAGTGCTCTGTTCTCCAAGGGTCTGCTCACTTCCAGGCTTGCCTCTGTGGCCACCTGCTAGGATCAGCACCTCCTCCCTCAACAAGCTGCCAATATTTTGCTTTTTAATGAGCAGGCATTAAGGGTACCTTGGATTAGGAGAAAGCATCTGAGCTAAGGCGCCTATCCAGGACATCTTGGATCATGGCCCAAGGGACTGCCCCAGGCTTCCCGAGAACCTCATGGGAACCGGTCCACCCCAAAAAGAATACCTTGCAAATGTTCCACTGGGGAGCTGGAGCTAGAGTAAGGCAATTGACCTGCATGCAGCTAATTGGGGTTCAACCCCAGTACCCTATATAGGGTCAAGCCCAGTACTCTCTGTATTGTCCTCAAGACGTCTCCTGGATGATCCCTGAGAGCACAGCCAGAAGTAAACCCTGAGCACCAGAAGTTGTGCCCTCCACTGAAAAAAAATTCATTTATATTTCCATTATGGCAGGGAACATGCACATCAGTACTTGAGAGCACCAGAGGCGGGGTACATGGGGTAGCAGGAACTGGATTCGGGGCCTCTGTTCTACTCCGTCCCAACCCTGTAAGTTCCCTTTTGTTGCCGCCTTGGTTGTTGCTCTCGGGGACTGTGTCCTTTCTCGCCTGGAAGCTACCTGTGAATGGGATGACGACGCCAGGGCTCATCTCCGAAACCCCCAGCCCAGCCCAGACAGGTGGTCAGTGCCTGCTGCCTGAATTAGTGAGTTCTATGGCAAATGAGTGAGGGAATCAATGGGTGGCCTTTAACACAAAGCCATGATTTAATATGGCGCCGTGCAGTTGCTAGTACAGCATTCAAGATGGCAGAACAGAGCCGGTCACCGTAGAGATTTGATAACCACCAGAAAGAAAGCACAGCAGGTGCTCAAGTGACATTGGTTCTCTCTGTAAGGAGGTTGATGAAAGGGGTGAGAGACAGCACATGATTCAAGCTCTTGCCTTGCATATAGACCATCCAGGTGTCGCGCAAAAACCCCCCACCTCCCCCTGCCCCAAACCCCTTCTGGCCCCTGTGCATGTGTGGAGGGGCACATTTATGTTCCCTCTAGGGACTGCAGCTTTCTCCCAAGTCCCAAAGGTCTGGGGGTGTGGTTCATTGACTTAGTTCTTATCTCAATGAGCCTGTGGTCAGCTGGCTTTCAGGATGCCCATTTCCTTTCGTCCTGGCAGCTTTCTAGAGCCTGTCAAGAAGGTGAAGTAAGAGCGCTCTGTATGTCAAGTACCTGGCTTCATCCCCGGTGCTCGGTCCCTGTAGGCAGTTAATGTAGCCACAGAGGAATTGCATCTATCGCCAAAGGACTTAGTTATTGAGAGCAAAGAAGAAGCAGCTACAGGAGGTGGGAGGAGACGAAAGCAGGTTAGAAAAGTGCACACGAAACAATGTGGGGTAAGTTTACAAGACACAAAGGAAAACCAAATATTCACACTAGCCTCCCCTAATCTGCACTGGGTGTGTTGCACTTGATACCCTTCTCTGGTGAACAGAACACAAAGGCGCTGGCCCTGCCAAGCACCTCTAGAATTACAATATTTTCAGGATGGTTCTGAAATATCCACCTCTCCCTGTGGGAACATTACTTTTGTTACTTAGCACAAAGGTTGTGATCAGTGAGAAGAGGCACACAAATTCCAAAAAAGGAAACCGCACACGATGTAGGAAGAGCACCCCTGGTGGCAGGCTCCTGCCATTGGTAAGCAGATTAGAAGGAAGGGAGCAAGTTCGAAAATTCTACAAGGATAGGACTGGAGGAGCCAGAAGTTCACCACATAGGCAATAAACTCTGTATTACTAAAACTGGGACGCTGCTTGAGGCCGAGTGATGTACAGCGGGAGGTGTTTGCCATGTACACTTCCCACCCAGGTTCAATCACCAGCATCCCAAATGGTCCCCAAAGCACCACTAAGAACAATCATTGAGCATAAAGCCAGCAGAAAACCCTCAGCACTACCAGCTATGGCCCCATCTCCTCCCCCAAAATAGCTACATTTCACTCTTTCTTTTCTTTGCTTTGCTTGTTTTTTTTTTGGGTCACACCCAACGACGCTCAGGGGTTACTCCTGGCTCTGCACTCAGGAATTACTCCTGGCAGTGGTCAGGGGACCATATGGGATGCCGGGATCGAACCCGAATAGGCGGCATGAAAGGCCAACGCCCTCCCTACTATACTATCCCTTTGGCCCTTCACTGTTTTCATCTGGAACTTTGGCTCAGAAAAGCTAGGAATTACTACTACCTGCACGTTTCTTTCTAGCCAGGAACATATTTAAAGCTTCATGTGACCTACAGAAATACCTACAAAAGTGATCAACATTTTCAGCTACAGATGAGGATTATAACAGACTAAGAGTCAATGTTGGATTATGGTGATAGTATGGTAAGAACAGGTGAGGCACTTGCCTTGCATGTGGTCAAATGGGTTCAATCCCTAGCACCCTTTATGGTCCACTGAGCCTGCCAGGAGAGATCCCTGGGTGCAGAGCCAGGAAAAAGCCCTGAGCACCACTAGGTAGGGTCTGAAAACCAAAAAACAGAAGCAAAGTTGTGACTGGTCAAAGTCCTAACAGGAAGAGAAGCTGTTGTTCTGCTCTGGAGACTCTTCTGAACCTCATTTATTTTTCCAGGAAAGGAGGACAAAGTGAATCAGCACAGCAGATGCAGCTGTTGCTTTGAATGAGACACACCTGAAACATGTGATCCAATGCAATGGCAGACCCTAACAGCTGTTGTTAGGGGCCGGAAAGATAACACGTATCTTAGCATGGCAACTCTAGTTCCATCCTTAGCACCACCTATGGTCCTCTGAGCATCACAAGGTCCAGCCCTGGAGGGCCCCAAGTACCGCCAGAGTGACCCCGTAATCCCTGCACCATATTATAATCTCTGAGAAAGTCAGTGAGTCAGGGGACTGGAGCAGTAACACAGCAGATTGGGCATTTGCCTTGTTTGGTCGACTAGGGTTCAATCCCTGGCATCTCATATTGTTCCCTGAACACCTCCAGGAGTAACTCCTGAATGCAGAGCCAGGAGGAACCCCTAGGCATCACAGAATCTGGCCCCCAAACCAAAAAACAAAGCCAATGAAATTGTCACACCAAAATTCTAATTTTTAAGATAAAAATATAGGTGAACTATATTATACGCACATTACCAAACTATGTTATGAAAGTTTTATTTTTTTTAGTCTTTTTTATTGAATCACTGTGATATAGACCATTACAAAGCTGTTCATGATGGGGTTTCAGTCGTACAGTGTTCCAGCATCCAGCACCATCCCTCCATCACTGAGCATTTCCCAACACCAATGTCCCCAGTTTCCCTTCCCACATCCACAACCTGCCTCTATGGCAGTCACTTTTCCTCTCTCTCTCTCTCTCTCTCTCTCTCTCTCTCTCTCTCTCTCTCTCTCTCTCTCCTCCCCCTCTTTTGCACATTGTGATTTGCAATACTGGCATGTTTATCCATTTACCTAATTTCAATACTCAGTTCTAGTCTAGCATTACTATTCCAGGGAGTTTTACTTTAAAAATTATATCAAGTGTTGGGGAGAGAGTTCAGGGGGCTGAAGCACACGAAGACACGGGTTCCGTTCGGACACCACATGCTCCCCAATACCACCGGCAGGAGTGGTCCGTGAGCAACACTGGGTGCGACCCTCCAAAGGGAATTTGATTCATGAGCATTAAGTGTCAGAAGGTAGGCAGAGCACCCAAAGGTGAATGCAGATTGTGGTGGGTACCTAGACTCCATTCAAGAGCTTTGCAAAGTTTGAATTCGTTATGGACTTGAGTCGTTAATGTCCACCAATGGGATAAAATGTAAATTTGTCAGAGATAGTTCCCAAACTTTCCAGCGTGATATGTTTGTATTTAAGGCAGTAGCCGGAGTGTCTGCAGGCAGAGCAGGAGGCAGTGGAAGAGGGAAGCGGGTCCTATCCCCCACCACTCCCACACTCTCCCAGTCTCCATGGTGGAAGAGGGAGCGGGTCCTATTCCCCCACCACTCCCACACTCTCCCAGTCTCATGCTCCCAAATCCTACACCCTATATATGGCGGAGTTGTGGGGACCACAAGCCGGTGCTGCCATAGCTGAATCAATGGCACCTCTGAAACCCAAATAATCAAAACAGCTCAGCCTGCTGGCTGCAAGCTAGCACGGAGGGGAAGGGCCTGTCCTGCACACAGCTGTCCCGGGTTTGTTCCCTGGCACCGTGTTCAGTCCCTTGGGCCCCACCAAGAATGATCCCTGAGAGCAGAGCCAGGAGTAAGCCCAGAGCACTGCCGAGGGTGGCCCAAAAAGAAAGAAAGAAAAGAAAGAAAAAGAAACTCACCTCCTGAGGCCTGGTCCTGGGGTCAGCTCGCTCTAACGCTGCCTTATGTGTTTGCAGCAAAGCTTCCTATGAAAACTTTCCTCTTCAAACCAGCCCGACTGATGTCCAGGGTAAGAACAAAGTCTCCTGCAAAGCCCTCCAGGTAACCAAATGCCCCATACCTTAGAAAACCAGTTTCATTTCCGGTGCTTAGGATTAATGCTTGCTCCTACTCAGAAAGCAGAAGCACCCTTTAGTTCCAGGAGGTGCGTTACAGACGACTCTTTTCCATCCTAAGCTCAGGCTTGATGATCAATATAAATATGACATTCTCCAATACCCATTAGAAACAATGATGTGTCTGATGGGCTTGGGGTGAGGGACGCCGGGGAGAAGTCCGCACTGAATAGACTTTAAGCCAGGGTTTAAGCTTTATTTTCAAATCAAGGCATGAAATACAACTTCACTGCAAGGCAACTGGGAATGAAGAACCAGGTGAAAAGAACCAAGAATTCTTTTAAAGTCTCCATTGTAGCTTTCTGTCTGTTTCTCGAGGTCAAGAAAGTGAATGAATGATTCGAATAACTTGCCGACAACTTCCCCTCTGAGAATTGGATTTGTCTCAGTAAACTTGAGGGTTCACCCATAAGGTAATTTTCGGTGTTGGAGCACTGCTTGAATTCTTGACACAGAACTCTGTTGGCACAAAAATCTGACAATAGCCAGAATCTAGAAACAACCTGAGTGCCCGAGAACAGAAGACTGGATTAAAAAAAAAAAACTATGGTACATCTACACAATAAAATACTATGCAACTGTCAGGAAAACAAAGTCATGGAATTTGCCTACAAATGGATGGATATGAAGATTATAATGCTGAGTGAAATTAGTCAGAAGGTAGGAAGGGAGGGAAGAGGGAGATAAGGGAGGAAGAGAGGGAGGGAGAGGAGGATGGGAGGGCGGGAGAGAGGAAGGAAGGGCCCAATTTATTTCAAAAAAGAAATAAATTACAGTGCGTTAAAAATTAGAATGCAGGCTGGGGAGACAACTCAGTGGACTAAAACACATGGTCTCCTGAGCACCACCTGCAGTGCTCAGGATTGATTCCAAACATGGAGCCAGCCAAGAGTAGTCCCTGAGTACTACCAGGTGTGGTTCCCAAAGCAAGTAATAACAAATTATTAGCTGAAGAGATAGGCAGGAGATAAGGTATGTACCATGCATGTGGCTGACCTCGGTTCAAACCTCCAACACCACAGAGTAATCCCCGAGCCGCTCTAGGGGGTCACGCCAGAACACAGAACCCAGAATGAACCCTGAGCATTGCTGGATGCAGTCCCCAAATTTAAAATAAAATAGTTAATGTAGGGTGTTGAAAAGATAGTACAGGGTTTGGGCATTTGTCTTATATGTGACTGACTCTGGTACAATATCTGACACTACGTAGACCCTAAGCATCATAGGAACCGACAAAGTTTCTTGGACTCTGAGAGTTGCATAAAGCAGGTTATAGAAAAGATGGATTACATGCAGTCATGAGTTCCTCTTCTCCCTTGTCGTCTGAGAGTTCACATTCCAGGACCACTTCCAGGACCACTGGATTAACCTTCCCGACCCGAGACCCTGTGAACAAGGGCTTCCTGAACGCCAATAAGGTCATATTATCTGACTTACTCAGGCTCACTTTTCTCCTTTTCCTTATGATTAATATTTTAACAAGTCTTGTAAATCAAGTCATTTATTGACTTACTCGTTGAGCAAGGTGCTATCACAGGGGCATAAGATCGATTTCTGTTCAGCTGAATAAAAGAGAGGCAGGGGTGGGAGATTTTCGAGCCTGTTCCCAACAACAGACGGATTTATTTTTATAAGAAAAATGTAATGGGGTCGTGGCTTGGGGCAGGGGTTGTCCCAGAGTCACTCCCACAATACTTCATCAGCCCAGCCAAGAGCTCAGGATATGGAGCTGCTTGTAACCTGTGGTCTCAGAGTGGCAGAGAAGGCGCTGGGGCCTCCAGGCTGTACCCAGCAGACGTTACCCTATTTTAAACTCGGGTCTCACTGAGTGAAACCACATGCTCCAAATCACAGAAAGAGCGCCCAGGCCCTGCTCACCGAGTTTTCTGAGCGCAATCAGAAGGTGTGAGAACAGCAGTTTGCTGATTCTACCTGTGGCAGGTGCACTTAACTGAGCAGAAAGCCAGAACCCGTGTCAAGTGCTCCCGTCTTGGCAGGGCATGACTAGAGAGATTGTTTGTGTGGATACTTTCAGGAGAAAACTGTGGTTCGGATGCTATGGGGTGGCTCTAGCCTGCATTTCCCTGCAGTTTGTAGCACTGGACACATCTGTCACCCTCAGCGTTCATCTACACTGTCTATCTCTATCATCTACACCACACCCTTCTAGGTGACTAACCACATTAGGTCCAAAGAAGAGCTAGAAGATGGCTCAGTGACTTGAAACACTTGACTAGCAAAACAAAGGTCTCGAGTTCAAACGTCAGCACACCACATGCGTCTGAGACTACCCACGAGCTCCGCAGTGCAGGAGTCCCAGAAAGGGACTGGAAGCGCCTAGGAAATGTGGGGTGTCCTGATGTCCCGAGCCAGAAAGTGTGGGATGTCCTGTGCTTAATCCCTGCTTGCATGTGGGGTCCTGGCTGTCCAGAACCGGATGTTCCAAGCAAGGGGGGTGTGGAAATCAATCAATCAATCAATCAATCAATCAACACATTTAACCCACCTGTTTAATGGATCCATCAAAGACCATATGGTCCCCAAGCACCTCCAGGAGTAATTTTTGAGTGCAGAGTCAAAAGTAACCCCTGAGCATTGCAGAGTGGGAGCCCCCCAACAAAAAAGAAATACTTTGATGGATCCAACCTGGGTCAGCCGTGTGCAAGGCAAATGCCCTCCCTGCTGTGCTATCACTCTGTGCCCATCATCAAAGAGTTTCAGAAATGACCATTCTTCAGTTAGCAAATCTTTGTTGCAGGCCCAAACTAGGAACTCAGGGTTTCCTAAGAAGCAAAAAGGATCCATTATCTTGATTTCTTTATCTATTTTGCTTGATTACCTGGAAGGAAGAGAGTAAGGCAGTCAGCACAGGAGGAAGATGGGGGGATTGTTTCCCTTCCAAGGTGTTGTTTCACGTGAACAGGCTGCCGTCATGCTGATGGTGCTGGCAGGGTTGGAAACCTGTAGTTTTGGCCCTTCCCAGAAGAACCTTGGGGAGCAAAGGCTTCTGGTAGTGGTGACTGCTCGTCAGCAGTCAAATGGGCGCTGTTGGGATAAAGACGGTATTGAGAGTTCAGGACAGGAGTGACCCAGCCTTGCCTTCACAAACAGCCCCCTGAGGCCCTCCTGGGTGGGGGGCTGGGGGAGGGGCCCCCCACACACCCTTCAGGCTGACCAGACAGTCAGACCGTCACCACTCCTGCAAACTCAGATGTTCCCTCCAGCCCAGCGCACAAATAATTTCCTCTCAGTGGACACACATTAGTCAGGCCTGGCTGCTTGATGCCACGTCCGTCATGTGGAAAGTCAGCCTGCCGGCCTCCTGCATCTGGAAGACCATGTTTGTTTTATGGACTACGGGAACACAGGATGGGATTAATTAGACTCGTGGCCTACAAGTTGTTCCCGTCCTTTCTCATACATGGTGGCCATTTGTTTTTAAAGCCCAGAAGCTTGTGGGTAAACTACATCTAACCACCTGCCGTCCCCTCGCTTCATCTCACTTCTGCGTCTCCTCCACCAGCTCCCTCGGGAACCTTCAAGAGCCTTGGAGTATGTTGTCTCCCTTCTGTGCATCTTTCCCAGCTTCCGTCTCTACAGAGTCCAGCATTTTTGCATATTTCCTAAGAGAAAGCTTGTGTGCATGTGAGTATGTATGTGAGTGTGTTTCTAATTATTGCAAATTGGACAGTTCCCACTAACAGTTCTCAGTCTTGTTGATCAAGGCCTTAGACAGAGGCTATGAGTCCTATTGCTAGAAACTTCCTTCCTTCACTGCTTCCCCAGAACACCCTTTATCTTGATCTCCTGTCAAGGACCTTTTCCAATCTCTTCTAGGGGGTTTCCCTTCTGCAGGCACTTTGAGCACTGACCCTCCTGACTCCTCCTGGCTTGGTCCTCGTTCTCTCTCCACTATAGGATCAAGATGACCGCCCTGAGACGCCCTGATGGCTCTATCACCTTCCAGAAAGGCAATGGAGAAGATTATCCAGGACTTCTACTCAAATCTCTTTGATAGCCACATTCACTTGCCCACATACCAAATTCCGCAGGATGGATATGTCATTCCCAACATTCTCCCTTCTGAAATCCGACATGCCATTTCGCGGTAAAGAAGGGAACAGCACCAGGTCCAGACAAAGCAGACCTGAACACCTGAAGAATCTGCCGTCGGTACTCATCAATACACTGACTCGACTCTTCACACGCTACCCGTCCAAATGCAAGGTGCCCTCCCAATGGAAAACCAGCAGGACAGTTCTACTGTTCAAGAAGGGAGACATCCACGACATCGGCAACTATCGCCCCATCTGCCTGTTGTCCGTCATACTAAACATATATGGATCACTTGATCACTTCACTTGAAGTGAATATGGATATATTAAACATATAAATTGAGATATATTAAACATATATGGGGATATATTAAATATATATGGAGATATGTTAAACTTATATGGACTATATTAAACATGTCTATGAAGATATATTAAACATATATGAGGTATGTTAAACATTTATATGGAGCTATAGTAAACATATATGGAGATATATTAGAAACATAATATTTTGTTGTCTGAATTCTGTTGACTCCTCCTCCAGAACACTTGAAGAGCCCAGATACCTCTCCGAGCCAGCAGCCGCGGTGCCCGGCACTGGGCATTTGTCCCTCGTGGTCTTATGGTCTCAAGGGTCAGGACGGCCCCCTAGACCTAGGCCCTGCTCCAGCCTGGCTCGGCTTAGAACCCCCTTCTTACAGGCCTTCCAAGTCCCACTGGCCCCGTGCCCTCCCTGCTGCTCAGCCGGTGTGGCCGCTCTGCCCCCAGCCCCAGCCATGCACACCGTCACCCCTGGGGTACTGGATACCGCCTCCGGGCACCCCCACCAGCTGCCCCTACCCAGCTCCGGCTGCAGCTTTCCACGGGGCCCTTCTTGGACCCACTCGCTTTGTCTGTTCTCTGTATATTTCGTATTTTCAACCTGGAACTCTATTTTGTATTTCCTTTTTTAGGGGGTCACACCTGGCTCTGCACTCAGGAATTACTCCTGGCCGTGCGGGAGGGACCCTATGGGATGCCAGGGACGGGACCCGGGTCGGCCACACGCAAGGCACACTCCCTACCGGCTGTCTTTAAAAGGAAAAGATCTACAGTCCCCGCAGCCACAGGACCTGGGCGCCCTCGCAGGACTTTGCGGCCCTGTGCCCATGTCGCCGGGAAGCCGGCGCGGCAGTCGCAACCCCACGACGTGCCGCCAGGTGGCGCCGCGCGCGCTCAGTGCGAGCTCTGGGCCCCAGCTCGGCACCGGAAGTCGCCGCGCCGGCTTCCCTCGGGGCTCGGAACCTCCGGACCTCCGGACCGGGTCGGGCGTCGCGCGCTCCGGCGGGTGCTCGGGTCCGGGACATGGAGGCCACGGCGGGGAGCTTCGTGGTGGTCGGCGGCGGCATCGCCGGAGTCACCTGTGCGGAGCAGGTAGGGCCCAGCGGCCGCCCGCGACCCTCCCCCCTGGGGTGCCGCGGCCCGGGGGCGCCCCCCGGCCCAGCGTTCTCCGCTGCCCCCGGCCGGGCCTGGGGCGACGCCCTGGGCTCGCCGCGGCTGGGAAGGGGCGGCCGGGGTGACCCCGGCCTTAGGGGATCCTGGGGGGCGGTGACCCCGCCGGTGACCGCTGGACTTAGGGGCCTCCTTGGGGGGCGGCGACCCTGCTGGGGTGACCCCGGCCTTAGGGGATCCTTGGGGGCGGCGACCCCGCCGGTGACCCCGGCCTTAGGGCCTCCATGGGGGCGGCGACCCCGCCGGTGACCCCGGGCCTTAGGGGCCTCCTTGGGGGCGGCGACCCCTGCGACCCCGGGCCTTAGGGCCTCCTTGGGGGCTGCCCCCCCCCCGGCCTAGGGCTCATTGGGGGCGGCCACCCCCGTGACCCCGGGCCTTAGGAGCTCGTTGGGGCGGCCACCCGGCCAGTGACCCCTGGCCTTAGGGCTGGCCCCTCGTTTGCCGCTGAGGGTGTGGGTGCTCCTCCCATCGCGTCCAACCCTGAGCTCCAGGCCTCGGTGCAACCAGGCTTGATTGAAGACCCCAGAAATAGGCTGGAAATGCAGAGGGGGAGGGCGGGAGAGTTGGGGACAGCCAGGGAGGGCACTTGCCTTGCAGGTGACCAGCGGGTTCCACCCCTGGCATCCCTTAGGCCCCCTGGAGCCCCTTCAGAGCGTTGCTCCGAGCGGAGCAGGGGGTGAGCCCCGAGGCCCCTGGTGTGTCACCCCCAGAAAATGAAGGAGCTAGAAAGGGCTGTGCTCTGAAGAAAAGTAATTTTTATCAGTTGCTTTCAATTTCATCTGTGTGTTTTCACTTACTTCCCCGCTGGATTAGGGAAGTTCTTCCTGGTGGTGTTTCCGGTATTCCAGGCCCAACCCACCAGGCACCCTCCCTCACCGCACCCGCCCTCCACTAGAAGAGAAGTTGTCAGTCAGCATACCTCTTTCTTCCCCTTTTCTTTACCAGATATTTGTTCGTTTCTCAGCTTATGTCCACAGCGTGTGAGCATTAATTTTAAAACTGGCATGGTGGGATGATTCTTACTGACTTGAACTATTGTATATTAAGTGCCAGGGTTACAATACCGTTACTCATACCGTCCCTGCATGCACGGTTCCCACACCGCGGTGCCCAGACAGCCCACCTCCCCCGCCAGAGACACCCCCCATGTAAGTTCAGTTCCATAGACACACTCTTCAGTTCGCTTGTCCTCTTACTGTCCGTATAGCACGTTTGAACTCACCTGCCTGCTCGGTTGCTCATATCTGGGTGTGTCTCTCACACTCCGGCTCTGAGTAAAGGTTAGCACACCTGGCTAGTGTGCAGAGGAGTCAGGAACCCCGACCGGCCAGGCTGCGCTCAGGACAGACTCTGGTGAGGGGCCATGCAAACCCGTTTCTCTGTGGGCGTCCCTGGCCGCCAGTGGAGGAGCAGGCAGTGAGGTTGAGAGGCTGCTTCTGTGGGCTCCTGACGGTCAGGAAAAGACACTTTCCAGGTCCAGCTTTGGGATAATCTCAGGGAACGCCGGGCTGAGAGCTCCTGAGCTTCTCCCCCTGAGCACTTGGGGAGGCTCTGGGCAGGAGGTGGAGAGGGGTGTCCTGAACCTCGCAGAGTGCTGTTCTGGACTGAGAGCGTTTGCAGAGGCGCTGACCCCGCCCCAAAGGTGGTGTCGTGATGGAGTTTCCAGGGCCCGTCTGCCAGCGGGAAGGGGAGGGATGGTTCTTAAGGATGTTTGGGTGCACGGGGTGCAGGTCTGGAAGGGCTGTAGGCAGAGCTCGGTGCAGGTCTTGAGCCAGGAAAGTGTTTTCTAGAAGCTTGAAGTGAGGCGGGCGATGAAGCCGGAGTGGCCGTGCGGGGCCTGACTGGAGCTGACGCCGGCGGGTGCGTCCTCCCAGAGCCGAAACGCTTAGAAAAAGTCACTGAGATTCTGGCGCTCGTACCCAAGACTTCCTCTCACTCATCCATTGAGTGCACATGAATGCGGCCCCGCGTGGTTTGAAATAGCTTTAGGTCATTAAGGTCTGTCTTCCTGGCGCGTTTATGCTCAAGTCGCTTCATTTTCACTTAGCGAGTGTGGCCCCTTCTGTCGACATCTCAGGTGCGACATCACAGCTTAGCGCCGCACACCACACCCGGAGCCTGAGCAGGCCCTGAGCAGGCCCTGGGGCGCTGGAGCCGTGGACGAACGGTTGTCTCCGTCCCTCGCCGTCCGTGTCACTGTTGTCTGAGGGTCTCCTTTTGTTTCCTTCCTGGTAAGCTGGCCGCTGAGTTCCCAGGGGAAGACATCCTGTTGCTAACAGCGTCTCCAGTCATTAAAGCCGTGACGAACTTCAAGCAGGTGAGACTCCTACGGCCTTCTCGGTGCCCACCGCCGGACAGCTTGGGGAAACGTGGCCACCGAGGGGCTCTCAGGCTGCTGACCGGTGTCCTCTCGATGGCTGTTTAAATCAAAGCTCAAACCTCGAATTCTTTAGATTGGAAACCAGCCGCGTCCAGGGCGATAGTCTCCTTTTTTCCTGCCCATGTTTCCCTCTGTCGCAGCCGTATTACAGTTACGCGCATCATAGATCTGGGCGGAACTGAGTAAGAGCCTTACGTAGGCTCAGTAAGGTATTGAGCGTCTTTTCTGCCCACACTTCAGTGAAGAAGATGCAGGTTTTCTCTTTCAGCGTCCTCTAGGGCCGCACCTCCTAAGTCCAGAGGTTATTTCGTACCATCAGTTAATGCAGCAACAGCCCCCAGGACTGAGACTCCCTGTTTTGGGGGTCACTTGACTCGCAGCCTCGGTCACTTTCCAGGGCTCTCAGCACTGCCGGCTGACTTCCTTCGGGTCTGACCCGGAAGTGCCTGTGTGCTCACATCGAGGCGGGCTTATGAAACCGGCCGGGACAAAAGGAGCTTGGGTTAGCCGTGTCCTTCATCCCTGCGGGGCTGTGTGTTGCTGTGTGGCAGATAGTCGTGTTACAGCACAGCTGTATTCAAGAGTTTCCGTGCTGTGTAAACACAAACAGAAGGTGGTTTTGTTATTAAAATCCCTGAGAGTTTTTGGTTTTTCCTTAAAGCTACATTTTTACCTCTTTGCTCTAATACAGGTGTCTAAAGTATTGGAAGAATTCGATGTTGAAGAACAGCCAGGTACCATGTTAGAACGTCGCTTTCCCAACATTAAGGTGATAGAATCCGGAGTCAAGCAGCTGAAGAGCGAAGAGCATGTAAGGTTCTCCCCACCTGTCCCAGCGCCAGAGGCCCTAGAGATCATACCATGATGGAGCACTGGCTTGTAGTTGATGAGTTGCAATGGGCAACACGCCTCTGTGGGTACAAAGCGCTATGTTATGTCATAAACCAACCCATCACAGCCATTCCAACAAAGTTTGGCATTTCTCAGAGCATAAGTACATAAGTGTATGTATTTCTGCTGTCTAAAATATGTTAACTTACAGATTCTCTTTGAACATAAAGAACAAAAACAGTTCCATGGGGAAATGTCCGGCATCCCTAATCATCAGGACGCCAATGAGAATCACAGGAATAATCCACCTGAAATCTCTTAGAATGGCTGTAATCAAAAGGCAAAAGTAAAAGAGTGTTGGAATGTGGGGAAAAGGGAACCTGGGCACGTTGTTGGTGAGAATATGAATGTGTGGTAACAGAAAATCGGTATGATGTGGTTATCATCAGGTCTTTTTATAGTGTCTTCCATGGAGAAGAGACATTTGTATCATATTCCACCCAGCAGAGACGCTCAGCTGAGAGCAGCCCGAGCTCTGCAGGCCCTCTGAGACACCTCTCTCTCTGATTAGGCACGCCTCCCGTGCCTGTCCGTCTTGTCCAGGTTGGATCTCGTTGGGGTGTGAGAGAGCCTTAACGTGATCAGCAGTCGCTGAGTGGAGAGTGCGTGAGGCGAAGCCTCATTCTTGCTGGAACAGGGCATTGGTGTCACCAGGAAGCAACTTTAACACAGTTTTGCTTTCGTCTTGTGCATTTTATCTCTTTTTTCTTTGTGTTGACTTTTGAATGGGCGGATTGTACCCAACCGCCCGCATCCTCATCCTGCCCTGCCGTCTCTGCAGTGCCTTTTCACGGAGGATGGCCGGCGGCACGTCTACAAGAAGCTCTGCCTGTGTGCCGGCGCTAAACCGAAGCTGATCTGCGAAGGAAACCCTTACGTGCTGGGCATCCGCGACACGGACAGTGCCCAGGTAGCGTCGGGGCAGGGCGTGTCTCCCACCTGTCCACGTTCGAATCACATTGGGCCACTGAGTCCTGGTCATTCTGTTCTTAAAGGAGCGAGAAAGAATCAGGCTTAGTGTCTGACCCACAGCCGAGAGTAGTTGCGGTGTTCCCTGACTCTGTTGCCGTTTAGTTCTTCATTGTTTCCCGCGCGCGCTGCCCCGAAGTCTTGCCGTTTTGACGCTGGATGTTAAGAGGTCAGGGTGTGCTGGACATTTCATCGCTCTGCATTCGGTGGGAACACGGAGATTTGCGCCCTTCAAGCAATATTTTCCCGACCAGGTTCCGTCTGTGATTCTGTATTTGGTCCCTGGAGCACCGCCCAGAGTCACTCCTGAGCACAGAGCCCGGTCACTCCTGAGCGCAGAGCCCGGGTCACTCCTGAGCGCAGAGCCTGGGTCACTCCTGAGCACAGAGCCGGGGTCACTCCTGAGCGCAGAGCCTGGGTCACTCCTGAGCGCAGAGCCTGGGTCACTCCTGAGCACAGCGCCCGGGTCACTCCTGAGCACAGAGCCCGGGTCACTCCTTAGCACAGAGCCGGGGTCACTCCTTAGCGCAGAGCCGGGATCACTCCTGAGCGCAGAGCCGGGGTCACTCCTGAGCACAGAGCCCGGGGTCACTCCTGAGCACAGAGCCCGGGGTCACTCCTGAGCACAGAGCCCAGGGTCACTCCTGAGCACAGAGCCTGGGTCACTCCTGAGCACAGAGCCTGGGTCACTCCTTAGCGCTGAGCCCGGGTCACTCCTGAGCGCAGAGCCCAGGGTCACTCCTGAGCGCAGAGCCTGGGGTCACTCCTGAGCACAGAGCCGGGGTCACTCCTGAGCGCAGAGCCGGGGTCACTCCTGAGCACAGAGCCCGGGTCACTCCTGACCACAGAGCCCTGGGTCACTCCTGAGCACAGAGCCCGGGTCACTCCTTAGCGCAGAGCCCGGGTCACTCCTGGAGCAGTGCCCGGGTCACTCCCTGAGCGCAGAGCCCGGGTCACTCCTGACCACAGAGCCCGGGGTCACTCCTGAGCGCAGAGCCCGGGTCACTCCCTGAGCGCAGAGCCCGGGTCACTCCTTGAGCGCAGAGCCCGGGTCACTCCTGAGCGCAGAGCCTGGGTCACTCCTGAGCACAGAGCCCGGGGTCACTCCTGAGCACAGAGCCGGGGGTCACTCCTGAGCACTGAGCCCGGGTCACTCCTTAGCGCAGAGCCCGGGTCACTCCTGAGCACAGAGCCTGGGGTCACTCCTGAGCACAGAGCCCGGGTCACTCCTGAGCGCAGAGCCCGGGGTCACTCCTGAGCACAGAGCCCAGGGTCACTCCTGACGCAGAGCCCGGGTCACTCCTGAGCGCAGAGCCTGGGTCACTCCTGAGCACAGAGCCCGGGGTCACTCCTGAGCGCAGAGCCCGGGGTCACTCCTGAGCACAGAGCCCGGGGTCACTCCTGAGCACAGAGCCTTGGGTCACTCCTGAGCACAGCGCCCGGGGTCACTCCTGAGCGCAGAGCCTGGGGTCACTCCTGAGCGCAGAGCCCGGGTCACTCCTGAGCACAGAGCCCCGTGGTCACTCCTGAGCACAGAGCCAGGGGTCACTCCTTAGCGCAGAGCCCATGGTCACTCCTGAGCGCAGAGCCCGGGTCACTCCTGACACAGAGCCCGGGTCACTCCTGAGCACAGAGCCCGGGGTCACTCCTTAGCGCAGAGCCCAGGTCACTCCTGAGCACAGAGCCTGGGTCACTCCTGAGCACAGAGCCCGGGTCACTCCTGAGCACAGAGCCCCGGCTCTCTTGCCCATCTCAGCGAACAGCCTGTCCTATTCTGTCACGATTTTTTTTTTTTTTGCTTTTTGGGTCACACCTGGCGTGCTCAGGGGTTACTCCTGGCTCTGCACTCAGGAATTACTCCTGGCGCAGAGCCAGGGTCACTCCTGAGGATGCCGGGGCTCGAACCCTGCCCGCATGGCGCCGGCCGGTTGCAAGGAACAGCCTTTCCTAGCTGGGCTCTCGCTCTGCCCCTAAAGAGCCAAGGCTTACGAGGTTACTGGTAGTTGCATTTTAGACGAACAGTAATTCAGTCTAACTTACCCCACCGGCGTCCCCAGACCCTCTCCCCGCCCCGAGCCCCACTCCACCCCAGCCTGTCGCCTTGACAGGCACGTGACACCGCTTCAGTGGCTGCCGCTTAGATCTCGTGTTCTCAGTGTTGTTGAGTCTGTCTGGTGCACGGCTGGGCCCCCTCTGCTGTCCCTGGGGTAGCTGCGGCCCTCCTGCCCGCCCCCACTGCTCGTTCTCGTCCACCCAGTTCCTTTCCTCCTCTGTCCTCCTCTCCGAGCCCCGGGGTCGAGGGTGAGCTCAGCAACCCCCTTTACAGCAGTGCATTTCCTCAGAGCACAGCTAAGTGAGCGCATCCTGTGTTTGTCCTTCTGACTTCGGTCAACATGGTGTCCTCCAGTTCCAACCATATTGGAGCAGAATGCATGATTTCATCATTCCTTGCAGCTGCATGATCCTCTCTGTGTATACACACCATGTCTCCTGACCCGTTCGTCTGGTTGGCCACCTAGGTTGATCCATGTCTTAGCGCTTTGCCGGAGGTGCGGCAGTGCAGAGTGGTGTGGGGCCGTCCTTTTCAGAGAGTATTTGTGGCGATGGGCAGATACCCAAAGTGGACTCGCTGGGTCAGACGGCAGTTCAGGTCTAAGTTTACTGACAGCTCTTCTACTGTTTTCCGCAGTGCTTGTACCAGACTATATTCCCACCGGGTGGAGAGAGTTCTTTTTTTCCCCCCATCCCGCCAACGCAGATTCCTACTGTTTTTGATATGTGCCATTCTCACTGGTGTGAGCTGGTATCTCGCCTTGACTAGGATCTCTCTGAGCATTTGCTAGTGATGCGCCTGGGGGCGATGCTGAGCATTTTTCCATGTGTCTCCTGGCCCTCTGTCGGCCTTCCTCTGTCTTCATTTCCTCTCCCCGTTTGTTGGTGGGGTTTTTTAATGGCTTTCAGTTGATCTTTGTGAGCATTTTATGCATACTGGATAGCAAAGCCTTCTGTGATGTGGCGCAAATGTTTTCCCCATTCAGTTAGCTCTCGCTTAATTTTAGCCACATGGGGGGTTGTCATGCAGAAGCTCTTTAACTTTATGTAATCCCATTTGTTTATTTTTTATTTGGTTTGCCAATATAAGAGATCATCGAAGGCACCTTTTAAGTCCAAATCTTCTATTGTTCTACCTCTATATTCCTCCGTGTATTTTGTAGGTTTTGGTATATCTCAAGGTCTTTGATCCACTTTGGTTTGACTTTGTGTGAGGTGTAAACTAAGGCCCAGCTTTAGTGCCTTCCATGCAGTTAGCCAAGTTTCCCGCCCCGTGTGTTGAGGGCTTCTTCACTCCGTTTCACATTCTCAGCTTCTTTATTAAAATTAACCGCCCGGATCTGGGCTTTTGTCAGAGGGTATTTGATGATGACCCGTTGATCAGAGGGCTTCTCTTCGTTCAGTACCTGCAGTTTTGAGCGCTATAGCTTTATAATGCAGTTCCAAATTAGGTAATGAAATGCCTCCCAGTTTCTTTTTTCATACAAACTTTATTACTGGCTTTTCTAGATCCTGAATAAATGTCATCTGAATTTGGATGGGGTTTGCATTGAACCTATAGAACAGCTTAGGTACAATAGTCATTTTTAATAACGATAGTTCTTCTAGTCCATGAGCATGGGATTCTTTTCCACTTCCTAAGGTCTTCCTCTCTCTCTTTAGGTGATGTAAAGTTATGGCATAGCTCTCCCACCTCTTGTTAAGCTGACTCCTAGATACTTGATGTTTTTGGATGCTACTTTAAATGGGATAGACACCTTGATTGGAGAAGTCCTCATCTTAAGAGGTGGAGCACATTAGAAATTTCCTGAGCTTGCGCCTCAGCAGAGAAATGAATATTCAGAAGATAGATCCTAGAAGAGTCGCGTGATTGCTTCTCGGAAACGCAGTCAGCCCTGGCAGCGCCAAGACGCTCTGGATCTTTGTTCCACCTCCTGGTTGTTGACTGTGGCGTCTCGGCCCGTGTTAAGGAGAATCTCTCCCCGCTTTCCCTCCACCTCACCTCAGGCTGTGCCGTGATCCTTGTGTACTCACATGATAAAATGTATATTCTTGAAATGGACCGTGCTTTCTTTCGAATTTAGAGAAAATGGGAGAACTTTGTTCTCTCTTGTGAGTGTTTTGGGTTCCTGTGTCCCGAGATTGATTCATGAGTGGGCTCCAGGCACCTCCACGTAGATTCCCGGACTCGCGGTTCTGTGCTCACAGTGATCACCCGAACATTACCCCCACTCTCTTTCCCCATGTCCCTTACACTGTTTCCAAGTCATTTCTTTCTTTTCTCCTACTTTGAAAAAGCATTTGGTGCCTCCTTTGGGATTTGGTGCCCCTGGTGCCGTGAATGACTTAGAAGGGAAGGTGGGGACTTGCCCTCAGGGTGCTGTGAGTGAGACTGAGGGCCACAGGACCTGAGGGGACAGGAGGAGGAGGAGGCGATTAGCCTCTGGGGCGCGCCCGCCCAGCAGGAAAGGGAGATTCCTTTTTGGTTGCTTCTTCTGAGGACATTGTCCTGAAGCCTCTTCACACCATGACCTCTTTTCCTTGGCCCGCAGGAGTTTCAGAAGCTGCTCACTGAGGCTAAGCGAATCCTCATCGTGGGCAACGGCGGCATTGCGCTGGAGCTGGCGTAAGTGTGTGCTCTTGGGGCAGCTTGTTCTCCACTCTCGTGTGTACGGGAGACCAGGGCCAGTCTGGCAGGCGACTGCGCAAAGACAAATGCTGTTGGTTCCCGTCAGTTTCCGGGGATAAAAGTCCACTTTCTGACTTGGCCTTTGTGGTGTCCACGCATGCGGCCATGTCCCTAGACAGGTTAGGGACCATTTTTGTCTCCTGGGTCAGGCACACCGAATGGCCAGATTGAGCCCCTGCGTGTCCCCAAGTGGCCGCTGTACTGGAGGCCAGGTGTCGCCGGCGGGGAGGATCCGCCGCTCCCGCCCTGTGTCCTGCGTCTCCCTCCTCCCCTCCCTGGCCGGGAAACCCCCAGGTGTCAGCGAGACTCATTCTAGGGTGAGTGATGCTCACACTCTCTGGGATTTATTTTGGGAAGTTTGGGAAGGATGGGCACAGGAATTCAGATGGAACCTGATCGTAAGGTGACATTTGTTCCAGGAAACAGGAGTGTCTTGCCATAGCGCTGCTGTACGTTCCCGAGACTTCCCTTCCGGCCAGTGGCTGACCTGCAATAGTCCGGAGCTTTCTTGGGCTAGAAAGTCGGGCCTTGGGAGTCAGGAGCCAGCCAGAGCTGTCTCTGCTCTCTCCAGAGGAGAATTTTGCTACTCTGAGGGGCTGGCGAGTCCCCATGTCGGGCTCCTTCAAGGGCCCTTTGCTCTCTCTTGGGCCCTCCCTGCCCCCTTCCTGCAGGATCCTCAGCTCACTGGAAGCTGCAGCTGTCTTTGCCTCAGCAGCTGGGAACTTGCTGATACAAATGGAATTAAGTGCAGGGTGCTGGCTTCTCCGAGGCACATTGAAAGCTTAAGTGTAGCCTCTAGTTCCAGTGTCTCCGTCACGGGCTCTAAGTGCAGGTTCACTGCTAAAGAATCAGCATTCAGTGATGGCAGTCAGGATCCTTCCGTCTTGGGGACACCGGCTCTGTCGCAGAAACTGAACGTTTTGTTGCACGTTTACCCCGATGGAAAAGCCCCAGATGATCAGGACACAGGTGTCGCAATGTCTTTTTGGTGAACTATTACATTTCTTTTGTCAATTAAAAACATTTTGTCGGAAACTTTTTAAATGCTCCACTATTGCGTTATTTCGTTTGAAATAAGTCCGAGAACTCTTTTGAAAACCCCACGAGAAACAGGGCCCGGGGCATCGGGCAGTCCGCGGCCAGCCGGGCTTGCCGAGGTGCGGCCTGTGCCCGTGGGCCGTGAGCGCCAGCGCTCCGCTCGGAAGCAGGGGCATCGTTAGTGATTCATGGAAATGGATTCGGATTATTCTGCTCGAACTTTGTTGCTGTTGACGGGTTTTGGTTTGGAGTCTACGCAGCAATTTGGGGGCCCTTGCAGAACTGGGGGTGCTGCAGCCCCCTGAATGCCGAGCTCCTGCCCCCCCAGCCCGCCCGGCTCATCCTGTCTCAGCTGGCCTCAGAGGGCTTCCCCGACTGACCTGACGGGTAGTTAATTGCCGACAGATTTCTCCTCGACTGGCTGTCGGTGACTGTCCCCGATTCCTTCTAGATACGAAGTCGAGGCCTGTGAAGTGATCTGGGCCATTAAAGATAAAGCTATCGGGAATACTTTCTTCGATGCAGGCGCAGCGGAGTTCCTGACCGCCAGCTCAGCGCCGAGAAGCCAGAGGCTGCCGGTACCCACAGAAGGACCCGGTACACAACGGAAGGTCAGTGGCCGGCGCAGAGACGCCGGCTGGCGAGGTCAGGTGGGGCACTCCAGCCCACACCCCGCTCAGGCCTCACCCGCTCCGGCTTCGCTCCCTCAGCTGAGGAACGCCCCTGGGAGGGCCCCCCCAAATTTTAACGTCTGTTCTCTGAAAGATGCAAATATCAGGTGATGGGGGTGTGGGTTACGTTCGCTTCTGTAGCCCGTTGTAAAGTTTCAGTTTTCCGTGGTCTCGGATTAGGGAAAATGGTTAAAACTGGGAACATCAAGTAAATGCAGTAATCCAGTTCATCTGCATCTGGTTAATGAACTTTTTCCCGTAAACGTTTGGCTTTTAAGATTCAGTAGGAAATTTTTTTTTAATTTGGGGGAATATTGTAAACTGACATATTTTCAAAATTTGGCTAATCTTCTTAATTCGTATTAACCAGTTATTACTCTGTTAATTCCTCTATAACCAGTTATATATATAAATAGGGTGGTTGTGTGTGTTTAAAACTGTTTGTTTTTTCGTGCTCTTGTATATGATATATATAGAAGAAATGTGATATAGTATATATATATATGACTCCCCGAACATGCCTTGACGTGTTTATATTTCGCCCTGCGGACAGTATTTTAGAGCTCTAATAAAAAGTCACCGAATACCGGTGCCGATGTCGCCTGCACTCGTGAGAGTCCCTCCCCTCCCTTGCCGTCCTGAGCTTCCGTCAGTGTCAGAGCGGGTACGTCGGTGCGGGCAGTGTTTCTGCCCTTTGCGTGTTGACCTGAGCTGAAGCTCTTCTCTCCAGGAGGCAAAGGGAAACCCCAGGGCAGAGCTGGTGCTGCACACACCGGGAGTGCCTTGGGGCCCGACTGGCACGAAGGCTTGCGCCTCAAAGGAGCAAAAGAGGTATGTGTGCCGGTCCTGACCCGTGGGTGTGTGTGTGTGTGTGTGCCGGTCCTGACCCAGCGTGTGTGTGTGCGTGTGTGTGTGTGTGCCAATCCTGACCGTGTGTGTGCCGGTCCTGACCCAGTGTGTGTGTGTGTGTGTGCGGTCCTGACCCAGCGTGTGTATGTGCGTGTGTGCCAGTCCTGACCCAGCGTGTGTATGTGCGTGTGTGTGTGCCAGTCCTGACCCAACATGTGCGTGTGCGTGTGTGTGTGCCAGTCCTGACCCAGCGTGTGTGTGTGCGTGTGTGTGTCAGTCCTGACCCAGCGTGTGCGTCTGTGTGTGTGCCAGTTCTGACCGTGTGTGTGTGTGCCAGTCCTGACCCAGCGTGTGTATGTGTGTGTGTGTGCCAGTCCTGACCGTGTGTATGTGCCAGTCCTGACCCAGCGTGTGTGTGTGTGCCAGTCCTGACCCAGCGTGTGTGTGTGCGTGTGTGTGCCAGTCCTGACCGTGTGTGTGTGCCAGTCCTGACCCAGAGTGTGTATGTGCGTGTGTGTGTGTGCCAGTCCTGACTGTGTGTGTGTGTGTGTGTGTGTGTGCGGTCCTGACCCAGCGTGTGTATGTGCGTGTGTGTGCCAGTCCTGACCCAGCGTGTGCGTGTGTGCCAGACCTGACCGTGTGTGTGTGTGCCAGTCCTGACCGTGTGTGTGTGCCAGTCCTGACCGTGTGTGGTGTGTGTGTGCCAGTCCTGACCCAGTGTGTGTGTGTGTGTGTGTGTGCGCCAGTCCTGACCCAGTGTGCGTGTGTGTGCCAGTCCTGACCCAGTGTGTGTGCGTGTGTATGTGCCAGTCCTGACCCAATGTGTGTGTGCGTGTGTGTTTGCCAGTCCTGACCCAGCGAGTGTGTGTGCCAGTCCTGACCCAGTGAGTGTGTGTGCTAGTCCTGACCCAGCATGTGTGTGTGCCAGTCCTGACCCAGCGTGTGTGCGTGTTTGCCAGTCCTGACCCAGCATGTGTGTGCGCGTGTGCGCCAGTCCTGACCCAGTGAGTGTGTGTGTGTGCTAGTCCTGACACAGCGTGTGTGCCAGTCCTGACCCAGCGTGTGTGTGCGTGTGTGCGCCAGTCCTGACCCAGTGAGTGTGTGTGCGCCAGTCCTGACCCAGCGTGTGTGTATCTGTTCCTGTACTGACCCACTGTGTCTAAACACTGCCCAAGACATCGTCACATGAGAGCTGCAGAGGACTTCGGGCACACCTGGCCCTCTACCCTGCCATTTTTGGGGTGAATAGAGATGCATCTAAAACTCTCTCAGCCTTTGTGTTTGTTTTGGGGTTCCCCGCTCCCGCCCTGCTCAGTTATTTCCTGGGTAGTTGCAGGGTCGGGCAGTGCCAGGAATCAGGTTGGTGCCATCCCCATGCCATTGTGCCCTGCAGCCTATTGCACACGCCTGTGCCCATCACTGATCGCAAACACCTCCGGTATAGCGAGCTTTAGGCATCAACGACAGTGAATACACGCTTGTATTTAAATCATGGCTTCTGCGAGGTGTGTTAAAACGGAAAGGTTGAATTCTAGATGAATTCTAAATAAAATACACATTTAATATCCCAATTGGATACACAGAAGACCTGATTGTATATTTTGCTGGTGTTTTGTTTTTACTAGCCAGTAGCCTTTCACAGTAAATGTCACAGAGGCACACGCGCTGTCTGTATTACGTGTTGCTTTTCCCAGCCTTGTTTAGTGCGTGTGGGACAGTTCATGGCAGAGCTAATGTTGGCCATGAACTTACTTTAAGTCATTTCTCATTGAGCACTCAGACCCTAAAGCTAAGAGGGCTTTGTTTTCTAATCATGGAACTTTAGCAGTTCAGTTAGAAAGTACTTTATTAAGGTTCTGGGGTAGAGGAAGCGGAGGTCACCTGTCTTCAGGAGGCTCTTAGGATCTCTAACGGGTGTGACTCTAAAGATTCTATAGGGACCGGAGAGATAGTCCAGGGTGAGGCACTTGCCTTCATGAGGCTCCCCCCAGGGCTCACTCCTGACACAGCCAGGAATAACCCCGGAAGAGCTCTGGGTGTGGCCAGCAACAACAAAAGATCCCAGAGCAGAGATGTGGGTTAATGAGACACCGCCCTGGCAAGCATGAGGCCCAGGTTCTGTCCCCCGCTGAAGGGGAATAGCGATATCTGATTATAACTATAATTATAGCTGATTATAACTGCTTTTACATACGAGCCTCTGCGTCCTGCCAAAGCAATGAGCCCCATGATCCTGCTCACTCCCTCAGTGGGGCTCACTCGGGCACCCAGCACTTGCATTAGTTTTCTCTGTACGCCGCAAGGGTATCATTTATTCCTTTATTGATCAGTAACTTAAGTCAGTTTTTCCGTAAGAACTTTGGTCACCAGTAATTTTGTATTTCAGTTCTCCCATAAGATTCACATCGAAACTTTATGTGAAGTAAAAAAATCTACCTTCAGGAAGAGTTTACAGCTGCTGGGAAAAGGTCTCTGACTTTCCCAAGGGGATGCCCGGACGACTCGGCTACAGTTGACACAGGTAAGTAATGAAAGGGGCGGAAATTAGTCCAACTATATTTAAAATCTGACACATGGAAAGTAAAGATAAAGCCACAGTTTTTGTCCTCCCCACTTGGGCAGCCGTCCTGAGCGCTTGGCACCGTTGTGTCTGAGGCAGGCCCTCAGTGTGCTGGCTAGCCCGGCCCTGTAAGTCTGTCCGTAGCTCCCTGACCAGGACAGAAAGTCCAGTCACTTGGTGCTCTCGGGGACGCAAGCGCTGAATTGTCACGGTCTTCCTCTCTCCTTCCCCTGGAGCTGTCATTCGCAGAGACTCAGCCGGACTAGTGGAGGCAATACTCTACTGGGCTGATGTCTTCGAGCTTCTTGATGGGAAAAGGAGCATTAGCTTGAATGTATTTTATATGGGAATCACATTGGAAAATGTGATTTAGTGTTGTATTGTACTAAACTCTCCGTAGACTGTTGCTATTTATAAAACGTTTGTTTTTTTTTTTTTTTTTTTGGGGGTCACACCCGCGATGCTCAGGGGTTTCTCCTGGCTCTGCACTCAGGAATTACTCCTGGCGGTGCTTGGGGACCATATGGGATGCCAGGGGATTAAACCCGGGCCGGCATGGGCCGGCGTGCAAGGCAACGCCCTACCCGCTGGGCTATCGCCTCCAGCCCCTATAAAACGTTTTAAGGAAATAACTTATAAAGTGATAGTTTACTTCATTAGAATTTCTGAATTCAAGCTGTTTGCCGTCATTTGTTGCTGGCGTCCTGGACGGGAGCCCGTGCTGGTGCGTGCAGTCGTCTTACACTGCGCCCCCACGGATCCGGGGCCTTCCACGGTGTTCGCCTCCCTCTAGGCTGGTTCTCGCTGTAGTCGGAGTGATAGGCAGGTGGCGGTGAGGGCATTGGAGAATAAGGTTCTTTCTCTCTCCCAGAGTCCTGGCCCGTGTATGTGGAGCTGACCAACGGGAAGGCCTATGGCTGTGATTTCATGGTCAGTGCTACAGGAGTCACCCCCCAACGTCGGCCCTTTCCTCTCTCGGCAACAGCGTAAGAGACCACCTGCCTCTTTAAAGGATTAGTTCCTGATTCTCAGCTCTCACGCATCTGCTTGCTCACTGTTCTCGTGTCAGACTTGGCGGGATCGGTTTACATTTCTGCACTAGCAGTTCACGTCAAAGCATAAGTCCCCCCTGGAGGGGCTCGGTGCCGTGCCTGTCGCTGAAGGCCCTCCGGGCGCTGAGATGGACCCTGCGGACCCTTCAACATGGCCTTGAGTGCAGACTTGACCGCTAACCCTGTGTGCCTTTGCGGAGGGAGGCGGCCAGGTTTCTCGGGTGCTGCCGGGAGCAGTGTATGAGCTGCAGGTGCTCCTGCGGTCGCTCGTCTGTCCTGGGACAGGCTAAGAGGGAACAACCTCTTGAGAGAAACCATCTCACAGTTTTATTTTTTCACCATTTGATCCTCGCGGATGAGGGAATCTCGTCATGAGTGAGTGGTCCCCCTCATGACTGGGAATTACCGATGTGGAGAGTAAAGGCTGTGTCTGGGTGTGTCCGCCACGGAAGCTGAGCCGAGGGTCCAGGCCCCTCTTCTGAGGACCCTTTTCAGTTTGCTCTAGGTGAGGACGGCGGCCTGCAGGTGGACGAGCACATGCGCACCTCGGTGGCCGACGTCTACGCTGCGGCGACATCTGCTCCGCCGCCTGGCAGCCCAGCGCCCTCTGGCAGCAGGTGAGCCGGCTCGGCTGTGCCAGGTCCCCGGCGGCACAGCACCCAGCTTTCCTGGCTTTCACCTTTTCCTCTTCCAAATAGAACAAAGAGGACAGGGGAGATGGGACAGTGGACAGGCACTTGGCTGGCAGGCACCCTGCACCCCATGCTGTCCCCAGGGCCCCACCAGGACGCCGTTCCTGACCACAGAGCCAGGAAGGAGTTCGGTGCTGAGTGGCGCTGGGTGTGACCCGATCCGAAACACAGGCGGCGCCGTGCTGCCACTGTCCCTTCACTCATGACTGGAAAGAATTCGGGGCCTTGTGCCATTTCCAGTGTTTCGGCACTGTCCAGTGGCACTGAAGGGGCGAGAGAAATGTCCTCTCCTTTCACTCTGTCCACTCCGAGAGCCACCAGCTAGTGCGTGTCTGTTGAACTGTGGCCTTCGGTTAATGTGGCTGAGGAACTTAACTCTGACCTTTTCATTAGCTTAATTTTAAATAGCTGCCCAGGGCTTCCATATTGAAAGTGCATTTTAAATCAAAAGCGAACTGCAAACATAGACCGTAGAGAGATATGCATTCAGCTCCTCTGGAAATAAGCACTGAAAAAAGACTCCTGTGAGCATCCTTCCTTGGCCAGACACGCCGTCCAGCTGGACCTGCCTTTCCTCCAGCCCTGAGTCGTGTCTCCTGAGGTGAAAACACAGTTGACCCTGGCCGACTCAGGGACGTCGGGCACGGTCCATCCCCCAGCACTCGCTAGTCAGAACTGTGGCGGCGTCCGGCCATGCCGCTCACGTGGTCAGTGTGCGGGGTCACGGAGGCAGTGCCAGGGACAGCACTTGTGGCCTCACACTTGCAAGGCAGGCGCCTCCACGCCACACCCCTGGGTCCCTCGAGTATCGCTTCTGGCTAGCCTGTAACGCCCAATGTTTGTTGTTGAACAGAGCCTTGCCATTAATAATCAGCACATTTTTATACTTTATTGTGTATAAGCAACGATATAGGAAATGCTACTGAAATCTTAAGGAAAGATAAAAGTGCAACTGTAGTACTGTATTTAGTTTTAACCTGATGACCCAAAAACCCAAGCTTTTATTTTATTGGGGTGGGGGGGCAGAGCCAGCGGTGCTCAGCGCTGCGCTCCTGGCAGAGGCGAGGGGAGTGATGGGGCGCCTGGGACCAAAGTGGGTGTGCCGCGTGCCGGGCTTGAGAGCCCGGCCCACTTCGTCAGCGGCTCGCGCCCCCAGGTACAAGTCCACCCACTCAGCTCAAACCATGTTCAGGCTTCGGTCAGCTGTATATGGAGGCTGCTTAACCGTAAGTGACGGTCTTAGATGTGCCAGGTGAAATCACTGGCTGACTCTTAGTGAACCAGCTCCAGCAGGCCGGGCGCCTTTCATGCAGATTAGCCGCGAGAGTTTTAAGAGCAGCTTCTGGAATGGCAGAAAGCCTCCAGAGCAGTTACTCTAAAGCACTTGATCTGACCAGGATCACAGACGGTAACAGACATAGAAGGCCCTGCGCGCCTGTTCGGGTTATAGCTACAAAACTGTGTTGAAAGCGCAGCCGCGATGTGACTGGTCTGCTGGATCAATTTCAGATGAGGCTGTGGACCCAGGCCAGACAGATGGGCTGCTACGCCGCCAAGTGCCTAGCCGCAGACGCTTTGGGACGTTCTATTGACATGGATTTCAGTTTCAACTTTTTTGCTCACGTGACAAAATTTTTTTAACTACAAGGTAAGAATGCCTTAATTCCTGCAGGCTTTTGGCGGGCAGAGGGTGGTGTGTGAGCCACACCGGCAGTGCTTAGCCGGTCCTTCTTAGAGGCCCCTCCTCGGGGTGCTTGGGTTGGCCTGGGGTCAGACGTGTGCAAGGCAAGCACTGCCCGGTCCTCCCTCCTCGGCCTAAATTCTTACTGTCATGCTGATTTCAACTAATTTCCTCAACAGTAGAATTGCAATTTTGTCATCTTAAGAAAAACCCTTTTCCGTTTCTTGCAAATCTCAGTGCTTGGTTTTTTTTTGTTCTCGACTGGCTCCTGTTTTCAGATTCATCTGAACGAGGGAGTAACCGTGTCCACGAATGAGCCAGGGCCTTTCCCGTGCGGCTCACCTTCACCTGCTCTCTCCCCGGGAAGGCTGTTTGCAAGGAGCTCATGTGTAAATATTTACCACCCAGGGAGAGGAGGCCCTCACCCAATTCCTTCTACATTCTCTAATCGAGACTGGAGGCGATAATGGAGTGCAGACTTGCTAGGTGGCCTTTATGGCCATGTGCCACGTGAGCATTGCAGCGCCTGGTCCGTGCTGACGTGGCCGTGAGCATGTTCCTCTGCTCCTGGTCCGTGCTGGCGTGGCTGTGGCGCATCCCTCTGCTCCTGGTCCGTGCTGACGTGGCCGTGGCGGCGTCCCTCTGCTCCTGGTCCGTGCTGGCGTGGCCGTGGCGCGCGTCCCTCTGCTCCTGGTCCGTGCTGGCGTGGCCGTGGCGCGGCGTCCCTCTGCTCCTGGTCCGTGCTGGCGTGGCCGTGGCGCATCCCTCTGCTCCTGGTCCGTGCTGGCGTGGCTGTGGCGGCGTCCCTCTGCTCCTGGCTGTTGCGGCATGGCTGCTCAGTCTCCTGTGTCCTCCTCGTTTAGGTCGTGCTGCTGGGCAAGTACAGCGCGCAGGGCCTGGGCTCCGACCACGAGCTGCTGCTGCGGTGCACCCGGGGGCAGGAGTATGTCAAAGCCGTCCTCCAGGACGGGCGCATGCTGGGCGCCGTCCTCATTGGCGAAACGGACTTAGAAGAAACATTTGAAAACCTGATTTTAAACCAGATGAATCTTTCTTCATATGGAGAAGATCTACTCAATCCAAATATTGATATCGAAGATTATTTTGATTAAAAATGCACATTTCCAGAAATAACATGTTCCAGAGAACACCAAGTAACTGATTTAATGATGACTACATGGATGCTAAATGCAGGCAGAGCAGTAACAGCGGGAGAGCACCGAGACTCCAATTAATACTAAATACAGGAGAGCACTGAGATTCCAATTACCGCATCAGTGCAATGACTTATTTTTAATGCACGATTGACTACCTATGTAAGAATTTTACCCGTCAGTAAAGAACTGCTCTTTGTGAGCTGCTCTTGAGGGCCGACTTCCAGAAACCTTATCTATTTTAGAGATAAGACAGTCTCAGTCTGTTTATATTGATACTTTATTCCTCTCGGTGGCTTCTACGACTTGTATTACCCTGACATTACTGTGATTGCCTTAATTATGAATGTAATATTTTGTGTACAAAAGGCATAAACGGGGCTGGAGATAGCACCGGGCACGCACGCCTTCCCAGGCGTGGGCCGCACTCCTTCCTGGAGTGCGCAGCCGAGGGTGAGCCCCGAGCACAAAGATTCGCTTTCCCCGCACCAGGACGATAGTACAGCAGGTAGGGCGCTTGCCTTGCAGGCAGCCAAGCTTAATCCCGGAGCCTGCCAGGAGTGATTCCTGAGCGCAGAGCCGAGTAACCCCCTGCCAGGAGTGGCCCCTCCCCTGAAAAACGGTTTTGTTTTTCTGCTTTATGTAGTTTATACAGTTCTTGATGTCGGGTTTTTCAAAGGCCTCAATTTGTCAGAATGAAGTTTGTAAATAAAGAATGAATGACTATCAACATTGATGATGAAAATTGTGTGCATTCGCCCATACTCAGTCTCACACGCGTCGTCGATCTTCCTTTTCTTGGCTCCTTTAGACTGTTGCGTCGGCTCTGCGGCTCTCTTCTGGAAGTTTCCTGAGTTTCTCTCTCTCTTTCCGTCAGCCCCTTCCGGGTGGCAGGCTTGAGAGGGTTCCGTCTGCAGAAAGACAGCAGAGCGACACTCAGCACCCTCTCCCGGGAAGGAGGCCTCGGAGGCCTCTAGCTGGGCGGAGCGGAGCAGCCGGGGTCAGTCACAGGTTCCCACCGCTGCTGTCCACCCCACTGGGCCACGCGTGCCACAGAAAGTGACAGATGGGTCCTCACACTCGAAGGGAACCCGGCAGAACAGGCCAGGCCGAGACCGGGGCTTTGCCTCGGAGGGCTCGAGGGCAGACTTGGGGGTCCCGAAGGGCTCGAGGGGCAGACCTTGGGGGTCCACATTCAGGCCCAGCCCCACACAGGACCCCCAAAGCACCATGGGTATGGGCCCAAAAACAAAAAGGATCGTCCAGTCTAAGTTCTGTCGGTAGGAAACAAGGTATGCTCGGTTTCCCATGCCCGAATGGAAGGGAAATGGACTGAACGTTGAGCTGCAAGTAGGGGAGCACAGAGAAATGCATTCCCAGGCTTGAAGTATCCTGCTTCGCTTGGCCAGGGTGCCCCAGGGCTTCCCTGCGTGTAAGGCAAGGCTCAGCCTCACATCCCGGACCCTGTGACAGTTCTTTCCATGAGCAGAAAGCGGAAGCTGGTGGGGCCGGAGCGATAGCCCAGCAGGTAGGGCGTTTGCTTTTATACTGCGGCCAGCTTGTGCCAGCCGGGTTCGATCCCCGGCATCCCATATGGTTCCCGAGCACCGCCAGGAGTAATTCCTGAGTGCAGAGCCAGGAGTAACCCCTGAGCATCGCCGGTGTGACCCAAAAAGCAAAAAAAAAAAAAAAAAAAGCGGAAGCCGGTCATTTACCCTGAGACGGCTCGGCGCCGATTTCCCAGCCTGCATGGTGACGACATGTGCCGGGTTCTTCAGGAGATTCGGCTTCGGGCCTATTTTCAAATAGGAAATGGTCGCATAAGCTGTGAAACTGTAGTCTTCTCTGGAGGAAAGAAAGACCAACAGAAAGAGTGTTGAGGATTACACAGGAAAGTGGACATTGCTTTTAGAAATTCATTTTAAAGTTACTTTTAGCATTTTAAAAAACATTGATACCAGACTTTTATCTTCAGCGAAAGCAGGTTTGTCTGCTTGGTTTTCTGATTTTTGGGTCACACCCAGCAATGCTCAGGTTACTCCTGGCTCTGCATGCAGGAATTACTCCTGGTGATGCTCAGGGACCATATGGGATGCCAAGGATCAAACCGGGTCAGCCGTGTGTGAGGCAGGCGCCCTCCCCACTGTGCTATCACTGCGGCCCCAAAAGCAGGTTCCCGCCCTGTGTGAGCATCCAGCGGTCAGTTCCAGCTGGAGCTGCTGTAACGCCCGACGGCACTTTCGGAGTCCCAAAAGCGAGAGGCCGCCCGCTGAGGTACTGCTGGAGAAGGATGTGGACGATGATTCTCTCCATGTCCTCCCGAGGGAGCCCGGGGAGGAGCAGCCCGGCCACTCGGAGCTTGGGCGCCCCCTTCCCCCATCCAGGAGTCCATCAGCTTCAGGGGCGTGAGCTTCTCCTGCAGCTCCTCTGCGCCGCAGGATGGCGGTCAGGTCTCTGCAGTGCTGCGTGATGTTCTTTCTCTCGGGCGCTGCAGTGAGACAGGCCAGGAGGCAGGCAGTTGGGTTTAGCAAAGCAAAATACGGTTGAACCAGTGAGTAGGAGCTGCCACAAGTGTGTGTGTGTGTGTGTGTGTGTGTGTGTGTGTGTATGTGTGTGTGTAGGGGCTACACCCTGCGGTGCGCAGGGCTGGCTCGAGTGCACTCGGGGATCACTCCTGGTGGTGGGCTTAGGGGACTGAATGGGTGCTGGGGATTGAGGCCAGGTCAGCTGCGTGCCAGGAAGCGGCCTCCCCCGCTGGGCTCAGCTCCGTGCGTGCCCCTGCCACACTCGCTCCTGACCCCCGTGCCTACTCTTGGGAGACGGCGGTGGGGTCCCGTCCTAATGGACACTCACCGGTGTCTGCACAGCAGTTATCGCACATGCGGTCGCACTCTCCCGAATCCCACACTTCATCAAAGTGCTGCGCTATCAGGGCACGGCGACACCTGCAAAAGACCCGGCAGAGCGGCGCCTTAGTCTCCGCTGACTAATATTCCTCGGTGGCTCAACAGCTTCAGAGGCAGGTGAGAGGGCTGCGTGCCGTGCATGTGAGGTCCCGAAGTTTGACCCCTGCACTGTCCAGCCCCCCCCCAAGCCCACTGTGCGCAGCTCTGGGAGCCCTGACCTCTGCTGCAGCGGTACTGGGGGACCCTCGGGACCCTACGGCGCAGACAGCTGGGCCTGAGCTTGCAGGGGTGAGGCCAGCACTGCCGTCCAGAGGGCGAGTACTGCTGGGAACACACGGGGCTCTGCAGCTGCTCGGGAGAGGTGGGCTTCGGGGGCTGGCATGCGCTCAGACACAAAGTGCCCGGCACGAGAGTGCCCAGGTTCAATCCCTGCTACCACGGAGGAAAAATGCAGCGTGGGGTGGAAGCACAGTATAGTGGGGAAGGCATTTGCCTTAACACAGCTGACCCAGGTTCCGTCCCCAGAGCACAGGCGTCATTCCTGAGCACAGAGTCTCAGGAGTAACCCCTGAGCATCTCCAGGAGAGAGAGAGAGAGATAAAAAGCAGAAAGCGCAGCACACACAATTTCTCTTCCCACTCCCGTAAGTGCAGGCAGACAACTAACTCCCGGGGCTGGTGTGTGCACTCTGCCTGCAGGAAGCCTGGACCAGCCTCAGCACTGCACAATCAGCCACCACTGGGGCCACACCGAGGCGGGAGTGTCTCCGGTCTGCAGCCCTGCTCCGAGTGAGTGCAGAGGCATGTCCCGACTCAAGCAGAGCGCCCGGGTCTGTGTGCCGTGCCCACCTTTCAGGCATCTGCCCTTCCGGTTGGCAAAGACCCCATAGTCTGCTCACTTGCAGCAAGTGCTCAAACAGCGCGGCCTGGTTCATACTGAGCCCCGTGCTCGTGGTCCTGGCAGTGGGAGCCCGACTAGGCGTCACAGCGGCGCGGCTTCCGTGCTCGTGTCCTGGCAGTGGGAGCCCAACAGGGCATCACAGCGGCCCGCGGCTTCCGTGCTCGTGGTCCTGGCAGTGGGAGCCCGACTGGGCATCACAGCGGCCGCGACTTACGTGCTCGTGTCCTGGCAGTAGGACACCATCTCGTACAGCTTCTGCTGGCCCACGTTCTCCATCACCACCATCGAGCTGATTCTGAAGATGTCTCCCGAAGCCGTAATAGAGAATGCAGTCCGCCTTGAGATCATCCGCGACCTGCAGTGCGAGAGAGTCCTGAAATAGCCTACATTTTCTTCTGAAACTTTCAATGCATGCAAAAAAAAAAAAAAAAGAAAATCTCTCCGAGCTTGCAATAGCATTTCCAGGAATGTTGCACCCAGTTCTTCAGAAGGAAGGTAAACCTCGACAGCTGTCCCCAGAAAGGAAAGAGTGAGGAGACTCAGCTGCCTGCTGTGTTTCTCACTGTATCCGTGGGGGGCGATGGGGTGGGGCGGGCAGGGGGCGCCCCAAAGGGCTGCCCGCGCGTCCGTATGCGGGAGCCCCAGATCTGAGTCCCAGCACATGGCCCCGAATGTCACCAAAGACAGAAGGTGCCCATGAAATCTCTCGGTTACTCAGAGGGTTGAAACCGAGTAAACATTTAGAATCCAAAGAGCAAAGATGAACATGAAAAAAGAAACAAAGCCCTGCCACTATCGATATTGTAAGTCCTCACTGTATCTGTCTCACTGTCTTCCCTGGACCATCGATTGGCTCGAGCGGGCACCAGTAACATCTCCATACGTCCTGTCACATGCGAGCTAGCCCAAGGGCATCTGCCCTCTCCGGAACATAAAGAGCCTCAAACCATTCCATCAGGTCATGGGAATGAGGTCTATAATTGTTACTGGTATTTGGCATATCAAATATAACACGGGTAGCTTGCCAGGCTCTGCCGTGCGGGTATCCAAAAATTTAAAAAAAAAATTAAAAAAGAGAAAAAGTAACATATAACATTTCGATAGAACCAAAGAAAAATTTCTCCATAGGCAAATAATCCCAGAAGCACAGACACACACACACACACACACACACACACACACACACACTCTCTCTCTCTCTCTCTCTCTCTCTCTCTCTCTCTCTCTCTCTCTCACTCACACATGACTTTCTAATAAGATCTAGTTGATAAAGATTGAAATGCCTATTATTAAGCATCATTTATGTTTTCTTGCCAAAGCCCCTTTTTTAATTATATCACCATGGGTTAGACAATTTACAAAGCCGTTCCTGATTGCTTTTCAGTCGTACAATGCTGGAGCACCCGTCCCTCCACCAGTACACAATTCCCACCACCAGCGTCCCGTTTCCCTCCCACACCCCATCCCGCCTGCCTCTATGGCAGGCACTTTTCTTCTTCTCTCTTTCAGTCTCTCTCTCTCTCTCTCTCTCTCTCTCTCTCTCTCTCTCTCTCTCTCTCTCTCTCCCCCCCCCCCTCTTTGCACACTGCGTTTTGGGCAACCCCCTTTTCAACCTGCATGTGGACCTGCGTCTCACACGCTCTTGCGCCGCCCGCTCTCCTGGTAGTAATTTTCCATGGATTTGCTCATTGAGTGATGAATGACGAATCTCACGTCCGGCTTATCAATCCCCATCCCAAACGCCACGGTTGCCACGACTACCTAAGCGTGAACATTTCGCAGGTTACTCTGAGTTTATTTACTTGGGGACTGGGGAGCCCCCAAACAGTGCTGAGGAGGTTCTGGGGCCCGCTGGCAAATCTGGGCCAAATGGGTCAGCAGTTCATGGTAAGGGCCCAGGGATGCGGCACTGCCCGGCCCCTGCTGTGAGGAAGAAGAGCGGGTCACCCGAGTCACACCTGGCACATGCAGGCATCCTGGACCACATCGCTGTACTAGCCCTGGGCCCCTCTACTGAAGAGAAGTTCTTCACCTGAATCTCATTGACTGACCATCTCCTGTGAACCCGGCTTTTGTCTTCGGGTTCCATGTTGGCATGGTAGGCACCAGCGTGGATTCCCAGTTTCTGCAAACTGATGGTGACCTGCTCGGAATCTTTCTGAGAGAAACAATACACGATTCCTGTGGGAGAAACATGCCCGGCTGTCAGACGTGCACTGTACATTCCTGTTACAAGTGCACTGTACGATCATGCCAGGCACGCACTGCACATTCTTAGATACGCACAGCACATTCTTGTCAGACTGTACGTCCCTGCCAGACACGCACTGCACATTCTTAGATACGCACAGTACATTCTTGTCAGACTGTGCGATCCTGTCAGCAGCGCACAACACATTCTTAGATCACGCACAGTACATTCTTGTCAGACTGTACGATCCTGTCAGGCAGCACTGCACATTCTTAGATACGCACAGTACATTCTTGTCAGACTGCACGTCCCTGTCAGCCGCGCACTGCACATTTTTAGATAAACACAGTACATTCTTGTCAGACTGTGCGGCCCTGTCAGATGCGCACTGCACATTTTTAGATACGCACAGTACATTCTTGTCAGACTGTACGTCCCCTGTCAGACGCGCACTGCACATTCTTAGATACGCATCCGACCCCTGCCAGACGCAGCACTGCACATTCTTAGATACGCACAGTACATTCTTGTCAGACTGTACGTCCCTGCCAGACGCGCAGAGGAGCGCACTGCACATTCTTAGATACGCACAGTACATTCTTGTCAGACTGTACATCCCTGCCAGGCGCGCACTGCACATTCTTAGATACGCACAGTACATTCTTGTCAGACTGTACGTCCCTGCCAGGCAGCGCACTGCACATTCTTAGATACGCACAGTACATTCTTGTCAGATTGTGCATTCCCTGCCAGACAGCGCACTGCACATTCTTAGATACGCACAGTACATTCTTGTCAGACTGTACGTCCCTGCCAGACGCGCACTGCACATTCTTAGATACGCACAGTACATTCTTGTCAGACTGTGCGATCCCTGTCAGACACGCACTGCACATTCTTAGATACGCACAGTACATTCTTGTCAGACTGTACATCCCTGCCAGAGCGCGCTCTGCACATTCTTAGATACGCACAGTACATTCTTGTCAGACTGTACGTCCCTGTCAGAGCCGCACTACACATTCTTAGATACGCACAGTACATTCTTGTCAGACTGTACATCCCTGCCAGACACGCACTGCACATTCTTAGATACGCACAGTACATTCTGGTCAGACTGCACATCCCTGCCAGAAGCGCACTGCACATTCTTAGATACACAGTACATTCTTGTCAGACTGTACATCCCTGTCGAGCGCACTGCACATTCTTAGATACGCACAGTACATTCTTGTCAGACTGTACATCCCTGTCAGGCGTGCACTGCATATTCTTAGATACGCACAGTACATTCTTGTCAGACTGTACTTCCCTGCCAGACGCGCACTGCACATTCTTAGATACGCACAGTACATTCTTGTCAGACTGTGCATCCCTGTCAGACGGCGCACTGCACATTCTTAGATATGCACAGTACATTCTTGTCAGACTGTACATCCCTGTCAGGCAGCGCACTGCACATTCTTAGATACACACAGTACATTCTTGTCAGACTGTGCATTCCTGTCAGACGCACGCACTGCACATTCTTAGATATGCACAGTACATTCTTGTCAGACTGTACGTCCCTGTCAGACGCGCACTGCACATTCTTAGATAAACACAGTACATTCTTGTCAGACTGCGCGTCCCTGTCAGCCGCGCACTGCACATTCTTAGATACGCACAGCACATTCTTGTCAGACTGTACATCCCTGCCAGATGCGCACTGTACATTCCTGAAAGACACTTGTCCACACCCTGCAGACACAGGCCTCTCCTGAGCTTCAGGGGTCTGGTTCTGGGGACAATTAAGGGTCCTGAGCCATCGACCTCCGCCTCCTCTTTCTCCGCCTTTGCCTCCTACTTTAGTGTTCCAGCCATGGCAATGCCACACCAGGACGGATGGGAGCCAGCGGCTGCGGAGAGCTCTGTGTGCAGGCCAGCTGGGGCTCCACTAGGTACCCACACTCGCTCTGCTGTCAGCAGCACAGATGGCCGTGGACCTTCTCTCTCGGACCCTGGAGCCCCTTCACGCAAGGCCCGTGTCCTCCCACAGCCCGGAGGCTCTGCTTGCCTCAGAGACTCCACATCAGCAGTGGCCGATCCTTGGGCCCGGAGCACAGGGGAGGACCCACCTGGGTGGACTGTCCAGGGCCACCCCACACACCCCCCCCCCTGACAGGGCCCGTTTGTCCCTTTGCTCTAAGGCACTGCTAGGCCTGTCTCCACTGGCACACAGGACAGGGCACTCAGGGCACCTCGAGTCTCCACAGACTGGCCGAAGCCAGAAGGTGCGTGGACCGGGGGTCTGCCCCCTCAGGCCACCAAACGTCGCCCGCCACATTTAAAGTTCTGCCGCACAGCGACATCTTCGGTGCTAACGGCTGCTCGGTGAGTCCCTGCAGAGCTCCCCAGTCGCTGCTGTTACCTGACTGTCCTCTGTATCGGCCGTTAATGAGCTTAACGGCGTCCTCAATGAAATCTTCAGTGCTGGAAGGTTTCTGCCGAACCTAAGGGAAGCAGCCGTGTCAGGAAGTAAAGGAGCGAGCGCCCAACTCGGTTCCCAACACCAGGTCCCCGAGCCGCGCCGTGTCTCCCCTGCTCCTCGCGTGCGACGGCACGCACCACGGACCAGCACCCTCTGCCTGGGACTTCCTTTTAACTCATTGGCAGTGAAGAGGTGCAGGGAAAGTGAATAACTGATAAACAGCTGTTTTCCCGAAGCTCCTTCTCAAAAAACAATAAGCTGGGGGAGAAAGCAACTAGCCGAGAAACTTCGGAAAACTCTTGCCTGTTCTCGAGAGGACTTAGGGAGTACGGGAGAAGCTGCTGGCTGACACAGCCAACACTCAGGGCACTCACGGCCAGGGACCTCAGGCAGCCTAGGCAGCTTTGGAGCCACACCCGGCGGCGCTCAGGGGTTTCTCCTGGCTCTGCACTCAGGAATTACTCCCGGCGGTGCTCGGGGACCATATGGGGGAAGCCGGGGATCGAACCTTGGTTAGCTGTGTGCAGGCAAACACTCTCCCCGCTGTGCTGGCGCTTGGCTGCTTGACAGCACGTCTTTATGGCACATGAGACCAAGCGAGAGGCATTAGGGAGCCCAGCATCGCCCTCAGCCTCCGGCACAGGAAGCATGTGTGGGAACAGATCCGGGGTCCCCAGTCTGACGGGCCAGCGAGCAGGGAGGGCCGGGAAAGCATCGTCCTGCGTCTCCTGATCTTCCCCCACAGCGCTCTGGTGGTCGCAACCCACCGAAGGGCCCCTGCACTAGCTCCATCTTACAACTGCAGCAGGTCGACATCCAAAGCTACGCACCTCATAGAAAGATTTGGCCGGTTGAAAGAAGCCGTGAAAGTGAGACATCGCTCAACGCCGAGAATTTTCTGGGCGTCCTTGAGGACGTGGTTGGTGGCGGTGGCCGCCAGCCCGATGAGGGAGGTGTTGGGAACTGCCGTTTCAGGATGCCCAGGGCCTTGTAGTCTGGAAGAGGGGGCGCACAGCCGCCTCAGTCTCCGCTCACGAGCAGCCTCGCCTCCCTCACCTCTCCTCCCACGATGGGCACCGACCAGGCTGCCATCAGTGGACACCGTCCCCCCTGTCCATCTGCAGCTGCTGCCTGGCTGGCGGGTCAGGCCAGCCCGGAACACTTATACCTGGTTCCTGGGAACAAGGTCCTGGGACACAGGTGGGCCTCTGGGGAAGGGAGGGACACCCGACACCCGCAGGGACGCCCGCAGTGACCTCCACCTGCCCAGCTGACAGGACGGTCCCTGCAAACCCATCCGTCCCAGAGTGCTGAGTTCGGAGACAGGCCGGGTCTTCCCCGACCTCCTGCCCCGCCCTCCACACCAGCAGACACGCCCACGCTGCCTCCCTGAGCAGCTCATAGAGCACAGCTCATGGCTGAGGAAGATGCGACCGTGACGATGCAGAGAAGCAACGGCTTGGGAAGGCGAGAGGGCAGAGCAATCCCAGCACAGTGACTTTGGGCCAAGGAAGGGGCCTTCAGGAGTCGCTGTTCCCAGGAAGGGAAATCGGGCCCCGTCGGCAAAGGAATGTCCACACTGGCGCTCAGATACAGCCCCAGGGCCGGGAGGGAAGGTGCTGGGCTCAGGGGACAATGGGCAGCTCCGTAAGAGACCCAGATTCCCCCAGAGGTGCCGACTGGGCGCCAGCCCGCAAAGGGCGCCAAACAGAGGTGACACAACAGCCAGTCCCAGGGGGCCCGCGCAGAGGCAATGCAAGGGACAGCCAGTGCTGTCCTGCCGCTCCGGCCACTGCTGGGCTCCCGGCCATTGGCCCAGCCATCCGCAGTGGCCCCAGCAGCGGCTGAGAGGAAAGCGGCCTATGTAGGGGGCACTGGGAGCGAGCACAGGCACAGAGACCAGGCGGGGACAGGCGGGGACAGAGCGAGGATGACCGAGGAAGAGGAAAGCTGAGAGCAGTGGATGGTGTGGGGCGGGAGAGGGGGACCCTGGGGCTCAATCCCAGCACAGAGACCAAGGCGGCCGTGATCGCTCAGGTTAGGGGAAGTGAGGGGCAGGGACAGCACAGCAGGAAAGGCACTTGCCCTGCATGTGGCTGACCCGGTTTGCTCCCGGCACCTGTAGGGTCCCCGCCCCCTATCACGCGGGCCAGTTGGTCCCAGCGACAACACGGCCATCTGGGATCCTTGGGCCCCGGGCACAGACTGGAGCCCTGGCAAAGCATCGCCGCCGGAAGGGTGCAAGCCCCAGGCCACGAGTGGGTGACCCATACTGTCACGACAATGGCAAGGGGGCTCACAGGAGCCAAGAGGGGAGGGGACACGGGCTGGCCACATGCAGCATCTCCACGAGCCACCGCTCGGGAGGGGTCCCGAGCTGCTCGACTCAGCTGAGGGCACAGCAGGCTGGTGTCCAGCCTGGACGGGGAAATCAGACTCTGGCTAAGTCACCTGGTCTCACGTCTCCCGCTGGTACCCCTGGTGGTGAGCGAGACAAGACCCATCTGCCGGCACGCTGCGTTCCCCAGGGCAAAGGGCCGCTGGACGCTAATGAACAAACTCTCTGCGCCAGGAAGGGGCCATTTTCTGCCTCTAGACTCTGCTTTGTTGTCTACGGCCATACCACCCTGAGCGCCCGATCTCGGCACAGGGTCGGGCCTGGTTAGTACTTGAATGGGGGTGGGGGGGGGGGTAGACTCTCTTTTCAAAGGCCCAAGGAGGAAAACTGAGTATGAACACCTGAGGGGACTGTAACGGAAGAGGGCGGGCTCCAACCACTGGGCAGGAAAACTAATTTCCTAATCCACTGAGGGAAGAAAACGAATCTACAGAGCAAGAAAATTAATCTTCATATTTATGAGCTTTCTGCTAAGAGCTCCATGGCAGTGCGTGTTTCGGTACAATATATTTCGGTTGCTACTTTGTCGGATGTCTCTATTTTTTCTTTAAATTTCACAAGTATTCTTCCCAGACTGCTCTTCCCACCAGCACCCGATTACTTCCGCGACTCTCAGAATGTGCCCCCAGCTTCCGATCTCACGGGTGACCATCCGCCGGGGAGCAGCCCCAGCACGTACGGGCCTGAAGTCGATGCCCCCACTGGCTGCAGCAGTGCACCTCGTCCACGGCGACGCGGCTGAACCTCTTGGCCTGGTACGCCTTCTCCAGCCTCGACATAAACATCTTGCTCTTGGCGATCTTCTCTGGCGCCACGTAAATCAGCTTGAGCTGGGAGTTTTTGTTCACCATTTCCGCGTGTACCCACTTCACGTGCTCCTAGGAGAGGGAGGCCAGCAGGCCACAGCGCTCAGTGGCCACGGGAGGCCGTCCCCACCCAGAGCCCAGCCTCGGCTGTGCGGTTCAGGAAACCCAGACCAGCGTCCAGGGGGCTACACCGCCTCTGCGTGACTCCCTCCCACCCAGACGCTCCCGAGGCAGGACAGACCCGGGTGACCTCTCTCATCTGCAGGGGGAGGGAAGAGACTCAGTAGGGGCAACAGACACCAAAGAAGACGGAAAACAAAGAACTGTGAGAACTGAGCGTCAGAGGAAGCCTGGGGTGCGGGACTACACGCGGCAGCGGGAGGAAGGGGTCACTCGGGGAGGAGGCACGCTGGTAGGGTGAAGGGGGAGGCGGAAAACACCTGAGACTGTACCGTGAGCCACAGTGCCTAGAGAGACAGTGCCTGCCCTGGAGTAAGCCACGGTGCCTAGAGAGACAGTGCCTGCCCTGGAGTAAGCCACGGTGCCTAGAGAGACAGTGCCTGCCCTGGAGTAAGCCACAGTGCCTAGAGACACAGTGCCTGCCCTGGGTAAGCCACAGTGCCTAGAGAGACAGTGCCTGCCCTGGAGTAATCCCACGGTGCCTAGAGAGACAGTGTCTGCCCTGGAGTAAGCCACAGTGCCTAGAAACACAGTGCCTGCCCTGGAGTAACCACAGTGCCTAGAGACACAGTGCCTGCCCTGGGTAAGCCACGGTGCCTAGAGAGACAGTGCCTGCCCTGGAGTAACCACAGTGCCTAGAGACACAGTGCCTGCCCTGGAGTAAGCCACGGTGCCTAGAGACACAGTGCCTGCCCTGGAGGTAAGCCACGGTGCCTAGAGACACAGTGCCTGCCCTGGAGTAAGCCACGGTGCCTAGAGAGACAGTGCCTGCCCTGGAGTGAGCCACGGTGCCTAGAGAGACAGTGCCTGCCCTGGAGTAAGCCACGGTGCCTAGAGACACAGTGCCTGCCCTGGAGTAAGCCACGGTGCCTAGAGACACAGTGCCTGCCCTGGAGTAAGCCACGGTGCCTAGAGACACAGTGCCTGCCCTGGAGTGAGCCACGGTGCCTAGAGACACAGTGCCTGCCCTGGAGTAAGCCACAGTGCCTAGAGAGACAGTGCCTGCCCTGGAGTAAGCCACGGTGCCTAGAGACACAGTGCCTGCCCTGGAGTAACCACAGTGCCTAGAGACACAGTGCCTGCCCTGGAGTAAGCCACGGTGCCTAGAGAGACAGTGCCTGCCCTGGAGTAACCACAGTGCCTAGAGACACAGTGCCTGCCCTGGAGTAAGCCACGGTGCCTAGAGACACAGTGCCTGCCCTGGAGTAAGCCACAGTGCCTAGAGAGACAGTGCCTGCCCTGGAGTGAGCCACGGTGCCTAGAGAGACAGTGCCTGCCCTGGAGTAAGCCACGGTGCCTAGAGACACAGTGCCTGCCCTGGAGTAAGCCACGGTGCCTAGAGACACAGTGCCTGCCCTGGAGTAAGCCACGGTGCCTAGAGACACAGTGCCTGCCCTGGAGTGAGCCACGGTGCCTAGAGACACAGTGCCTGCCCTGGAGTAAGCCACAGTGCCTAGAGAGACAGTGCCTGCCCTGGAGTAACCCACAGTGCCTAGAGACACAGTGCCTGCCCTGGAGTAAGCCACGGTGCCTAGAGAGACAGTGCCTGCCCTGGAGTAAGCCACAGTGCCTAGAGACACAGTGCCTGCCCTGGAGTAAGCCACGGTGCCTAGAGAGACAGTGTCTGCCCTGGGTAAGCCACAGTGCCTAGAAACACAGTGCCTGCCCTGGAGTAAGCCACGGTGCCTAGAGAGACAGTGCCTGCCCTGGAGTAAGCCACGGTGCCTAGAGACACAGTGCCTGCCCTGGAGTAAGCCACGGTGCCTAGAGACACAGTGCCTGCCCTGGAGTAAGCCACGGTGCCTAGAGACACAGTGCCTGCCCTGGAGTAAGCCACAGTGCCTAGAGACAGTGCCTGCCCTGGAGTAAGCCACGGTGCCTAGAGACACAGTGCCTGCCCTGGAGTGAGCCACGGTGCCTAGAGACACAGTGCCTGCCCTGGAGTAAGCCACAGTGCCTAGAGACACAGTGCCTGCCCTGGAGTAAGCCACGGTGCCTAGAGAGACAGTGCCTGCCCTGGGTAAGCCACGGTGCCTAGAGACACAGTGCCTGCCCTGGAGTAAGCCACGGTGCCTAGAGACACAGTGCCTGCCCTGGAGTAAGCCACAGTGCCTAGAGACAGTGCCTGCCCTGGAGTAAGCCACGGTGCCTAGAGACACAGTGCCTGCCCTGGAGTGAGCCACGGTGCCTAGAGACACAGTGCCTGCCCTGGAGTAAGCCACAGTGCCTAGAGACACAGTGCCTGCCCTGGAGTAAGCCACGGTGCCTAGAGAGACAGTGCCTGCCCTGGAGTAACCCACAGTGCCTAGAGACACAGTGCCTGCTCTGGAGTAAGCCACGGTGCCTAGAGACACAGTGCCTGCCCTGGAGTAAGCCACGGTGCCTAGAGAGACAGTGCCTGCCCTGGAGTAAGCCACAGTGCCTAGAGACACAGTGCCTGCCCTGGAGTAAGCCACGGTGCCTAGAGACACAGTGCCTGCCCTGGAGTAAGCCACAGTGCCTAGAGAGACAGTGCCTGCCCTGGAGTGAGCCACGGTGCCTAGAGAGACAGTGCCTGCCCCTGGAGTAAGCCACGGTGCCTAGAGAGACAGTGCCTGCCCTGGAGTAAGCCACGGTGCCTAGAGACACAGTGCCTGCCCTGGAGTAAGCCACGGTGCCTAGAGACACAGTGCCTGCCCTGGAGTGAGCCACGGTGCCTAGAGACACAGTGCCTGCCCTGGAGTAAGCCACGGTGCCTAGAGAGACAGTGCCTGCCCTGGAGTAAGCCACAGTGCCTAGAGACACAGTGCCTGCCCTGGAGTAAGCCACGGTGCCTAGAGAGACAGTGCCTGCCCTGGAGTAAGCCACAGTGCCTAGAGACACAGTGCCTGCCCTGGAGTAAGCCACGGTGCCTAGAGAGACAGTGCCTGCCCTGGAGTAAGCCACAGTGCCTAGAGACACAGTGCCTGCCCTGGAGTAAGCCACGGTGCCTAGAGAGACAGTGCCTGCCCTGGAGTAAGCCACGGTGCCTAGAGACACAGTGCCTGCCCTGGAGTAAGCCACGGTGCCTAGAGAGCACAGTGCCTGCCCTGGAGTAAGCCACGGTGCCTAGAGACACAGTGCCTGCCCTGGAGTAAGCCACAGTGCCTAGAGACACAGTGCCTGCCCTGGAGTAAGCCACGGTGCCTAGAGACACAGTGCCTGCCCTGGAGTGAGCCACGGTGCCTAGAGACACAGTGCCTGCCCTGGAGTAACCACAGTGCCTAGAGACACAGTGCCTGCCCTGGAGTAAGCCACGGTGCCTAGAGAGCACAGTGCCTGCCCTGGAGTAACCACAGTGCCTAGAGACACAGTGCCTGCTCTGGAGTAAGCCACGGTGCCTAGAGACACAGTGCCTGCCCTGGAGTAAGCCACGGTGCCTAGAGAGACAGTGCCTGCCCTGGAGTAACCACAGTGCCTAGAGACACAGTGCCTGCCCTGGAGTAAGCCACGGTGCCTAGAGACACAGTGCCTGCCCTGGAGTAAGCCACGGTGCCTAGAGACACAGTGCCTGCCCTGGAGTAAGCCACGGTGCCTAGAGACACAGTGCCTGCCCTGGAGTAAGCCACAGTGCCTAGAGACAGTGCCTGCCCTGGAGTAAGCCACGGTGCCTAGAGACACAGTGCCTGCCCTGGAGTGAGCCACGGTGCCTAGAGACACAGTGCCTGCCCTGGAGTAAGCCACAGTGCCTAGAGAGCACAGTGCCTGCCCTGGAGTAAGCCACGGTGCCTAGAGAGACAGTGCCTGCCCTGAGTAACCACAGTGCCTAGAGACACAGTGCCTGCCCTGGAGTAAGCCACGGTGCCTAGAGACACAGTGCCTGCCCTGTAGTAAGCCACGGTGCCTAGAGAGACAGTGCCTGCCCTGGAGTAACCACAGTGCCTAGAGACACAGTGCCTGCTCTGGAGTAAGCCACGGTGCCTAGAGACACAGTGCCTGCCCTGGAGTAAGCCACAGTGCCTAGAGAGACAGTGCCTGCCCTGGAGTAAGCCACAGTGCCTAGAGACACAGTGCCTGCCCTGGAGTAAGCCACGGTGCCTAGAGACACAGTGCCTGCCCTGGAGTGAGCCACGGTGCCTAGAGACACAGTGCCTGCCCTGGAGGCCGGCGGGGGGGCAGGGAGACAGGAGAATGGAGAGGACAGCGCTGGGACACCGGAGGACAGAAACTGGGGAAGTTCGTGATTACTTAAAAAAGGTGTTTTCAAACTGAAAAAAGGGAGCAGCACTCCAGTTTAAAGCGAAGGAAAGCACAGGTGATGGCCCTGCTAAGCCTGGGTTCCGTACAGGTGATGGCCCTGCTAAGCCTGGGTTCCAGACAGGTCATCGGCCCTGCTGAGCCTGGGTTCCAGACAGGTGAGCGGCCCTGCTAAGCCTGGGTTCCGTACAGGTGATGGCCCTGCTAAGCCTGGGTTCCGTACAGGTGATGGCCCTGCTGAGCCTGGGTTCCGTACAGGTGATGGCCCTGCTAAGCCTGGGTTCCGTACAGGTGATGGCCCTGCTGAGCCTGGGTTCCAGTACAGGTGATGGCCCTGCTAAGCCTGGGTTCCGTACAGGTGATGGCCCTGCTAAGCCTGGGTTCTGTACAGGTGATCGGCCCTGCTAAGCCTAGGTTCTGTGCAAGTGATCGGCCCTGCTAAGCCTGGCTTCTGTGCAGGCTTTGCCTCAGTTACTCGCAATATGTCTCAAAATGTGTGCAAAGATGGTCAGAGCGAGAGCACAGCAGGTCGGTCATTGTCCTTGTATGTGGCCAACCAGGGTTCAATCCCCCAGAAACCCATAGAGTCCCCCCAAGCCTTGCGAGATGTGATCCCTGAATATTGCCAGGTGTGGGCAACACCCCGCCACCAAATAAGGAAAAGAAAGTCTAAGAGGAGCAAGAGATAGCGCAAAGGGCCCCAAGCGCTGGTGCCCGTGCTCTGTTACAGGAGCCCTGGGTCCGTCCCTGGCACTCGGTTCCCACAGCTGGAGGCCACCCCAGCACAGAGCAGGGAACCCTGGGCACCTCCACCTGACCCTCCCCTCCAAGAACAAAACAAATAAATACTGTGAGGACACGAGAAAAGCCCCAAAGTACTGTGACAGATTCACTGGCCCTGTGAGTTCACGTGACCTGCTCACCAGGTAACCAACACTGGCGTCTGATACAAGACATGGGAAGTGCTGTACAGACATTACAAACTCTAGACATTGAGGCCGGAGCGATAGCCCAGCGGGTAGGGCGTTTGCCTTGCATGCAGCCGGCCTGTGCCTGCATGGGTTCAATCCCCAGCATCCCATATGGTCCCCCGAGCACCGCCAGGAGCAATTCCTGAGCAAAAGGCCAGGAGCTCAGGGATACTATCCCCTGAGCATCACTGGGTGTGACGCAAAAAGCAAAAAAAATAAAAGAAAATAAAAAACAAACTCTAGACATTGAAAATACAAAGAACTGTGGAAAAGAAACGCGATCGCTCGCAGGCGCCGTGGCTTATGCGCTTGTTACCACGTCACTGCAGCGTGTTTAGATCCCCTGAGACCTGCGCTATCAGGGTCCACACACCAGGCAGGTTCACACACTAGCAACCGGGCCCGCAGACGCCTCCTGGGGAGGACAGAGGTCACCCATAGGGGGCCATGGCTGCGCAGTCCGGCTCCGGGCTCTGAGTGTGACGACCCCCCTCAGACAAGAGCGGCATCCCCACGATGCTTTGTCCCGGATCATGCAGGTGAGCTGTTTCAGATTCACACAGCGCACACCGATCGACTCACTCTCGATGCTTTGAAACGAAGTTAAAGATCCAGAAACTTTTGGGCTGGAGCAATAGGTCAGTGGGTCTGGCGGTTGCCTGGTATTCCAACCCACCAGGTATTAATCCCCAGCATCCCGTATGGTCCCCCTAACACCCACCGCCAGGAGCGATTCCCTGAGCAGAGCCAAAAATCAAGCAAACCAAAAGCTATAGAAACTCCTCTCCCAGACCACGGAAACGTTGGCTGAGGGGGGTCTGCGGCCCCAGGCAGAGTCAGTCACTGCCTAAGGCGACTTTGGAAGCCACTCGCTATCACTAAGTTAAAGCTTGCCTCAAATGTATTATTCTAACTACAGGGAAGTGTTTTAAAAAGCCGCAAAAGCATACCTTTGAACTAGAAGCATTCAACATGGTAGCCGATACTCCTAACTGTTTTAAAACCATCAGCTGATCTTCCATAAGTGAGATCAATGGGCAAATCACAAGTGTAAAACCTAAAAGAGAAAAAAAGGAAAATCAACTTTAAATTTCACACCACCACCACTCAAGTGAGTTTTGACCATTTCTCCTTCCTTGCAGGCACCAGGTCAGAGTGCCCTGGGAAGGGCCACCTATTCCTTGCACTCGCTAAGAAGGGGCAGAGATGAATACAGGAGCATGAGGACAAAAGCAAAGCAACTTACACAGAATTTTCAGTTCCATGAGAATACAGCTGTTGCCATTTGAGTTTAATTTACTTTCAGTAAAGTAAGTCAAGCCAGACACTGCCCAGTTGTGTCACACACACACACACACACACACACACACACACACACACACACACACATAAGTTATTCTGAGTTTTCCAAAGAGGACCTGCATATTCATAAGTTATTTTTCCACTTACCCACTAGATGAATTTACTCTGAACTCAGTGAGCAGCTTATTGAAAACTGAAGTTCTGCTAATATATCCCCTGTCTCTTAGAGGGAAACCACCTGCGGCCACAGAAGGGTGCGGACACTGAAGTCCGAGGGATGTGCCACACCCGCACTCCACCGCTGCCGCCACGCACGCTGTCTATCAGCCCAGCTTCAGAGACTTAGGATCAAGCCCTGAAAGAGATCAGCTAGCCAAGTTTCCCAGATACCCAGTCCCTGGCTGAAAACTCCAGGCGACCTCGGGACAGTGAGGGCCAAGTTCCTGCCCAGTGGCTCCCGTGGACGCCTCCAGCCAGACTCCTCTGCCTCCAACTGAGCTCCAGAGATGCCAAACTGCCAAAAACTTCAGGTTCAAGGGGGTTTTCTGGCTGAGAACTTGAGTCTTCTCAGAGGGGTGCGGGCGACAGATCCCCCACTCTCCCCATACTTCCAGAAGCCCCGCAGTCACACCTACATTCCACACGGCCACCATGGAAGCTCCCTGCTCCGTTAAATATTCTGCATTTTCCAAGCAACCAAAATCTACATAATTAACCAACATCCCAGAAGTAACACACCAGACCGGATGGGATGTAACGCAGAAGCCAACCAATCTCAACTAGCAAAACATCACACAGAGGCTTACCTTGCAACAACGGCTTAGGAAACCTCAGACAAGGACGTAATGTCCCCAGGAGAGATACAACAATCTTCACAAACTTTCTTTCACTTAAGTGTATTTTGATAATTCCATTAGCCATTTAGTGGTAACAACCAATATAAGATAAATTATTTTGGAACTGGTAAAGGGTCAGGTTTGAGGGGTGGTGAGGAAAATGGAGACAATGGTGGAGGGAAGGCGACAGCGGGGGGGCTTGGTGTTTGGATGCTGAGTGCCTGTAACAAATCTTCGTTGAACAGGGCATTTATATAAAGTAGAAAAAAATAAGTTAAAAAAAAAGTCGTAAGTGAAGGACCGGAGCAATAGTAAAGTGTGACGTGTGCAGGGCACATGCTTACATGTAGCCAGCCTGGATTAGATCCCCAGCACCACTATGGATCCCGCGAGCAAGTCAGGGGTCAGCTCTGAGCATCCTGGGTGTGGCGAATGAATGAATGAATGAATGAATGAATGATCTATGTGGAACCTACATTTCTGCAGGTGGTTCCTGCAGGTAACCTTGGACGTTGGGCCCAAAGCTTTGAAACCATACAGCCAGCCTCAGAGCTAACCTGGACTTGCCTCTGTCCTCGGTATTCTCCTCACTACCCCCAATACCGGGACCTTCTCGTGGACACTGAAACACAGTCAGACTTCCCCATCTTACTCCCAACCCAGCCTGCTCTTCCCTGGCTGGAATTCCTTCCCTCCGTGTCCCACTCTCTACCCCTCTCCCAGCAAAGCTCCTGGAGTCTGGGCTGTAGCGATACTCTGACCTCTGTGGACCGGGACGGTGCCCTCGGCTGCCCACGGCCTTGCCAGCACCCATAGCCACAGCCCAGCCTCCAGAGAGACAGAAGAAAGCGGGCCAGAATCCAGGGCCGCAGAGACCTGTCCTGGTTCCTTTACCCTCCTCTGATACGTGTTTTCCTTGTTTCAGGGACCACGTGAAAGAAGCAATATCCTTAACGGTCCGTAAATTCCCTCTTTGAATTTAATCTTCATTCCTCTTTAAGTTCCCGTCTTGAATTTAATTTTCGCCTCCCTCCCTTACATGAGCCCTTAGCGACTAATGTCGAGAGAAAGTCAAACGCCCTGGACTTCACATGAGCGCAGCGAAACGACTGTTTTTAACATAAGAGCATGGTTTCAGCTGAAGGGCTGGGGCTGCCACGCACCGTCCGAGCACACAGCGGGCAGCTGGTAGCAGAGGCTCTTGCCCCGCCCGTGGGCATCACCAGAACACCTCCTTGCCCGCCATGCTGGCGTTGATGGTTTCCAGCTGCAGCCGGGCGGAACTTCTGCAGTTTAAAAGACGTTCTGCAGCACATCCTTCACTTTGCCAGACCACGGGAAATCTGGAAGGAGGGAAACAGGCTCAGAAGAGCGAAGAGCGAACTGCTCGGGATCTCGGGTGGGACACATGACGGGAGAGATGGAGTGACCGGAGGCAAGGCTGAGGGACAGCAGGTATGTCCTGTCACCGACACGTACACACGGCTTGGTTACGCTAACTCTGAGCGCAGTTTACGTCACTAAGGAAAAGGAAGCGAGGGAGGAAGGAAAGGAGGAAGGAAGTAGGAAGGAAGGAGACAAGGAAGGAAGGAAGGAAGGAAGGAAGGAAGGAAGGAAGGAAGGAAGGAAGGAAGGAAGGAAGGAAGGAAGGAAGGAAGGAAGGAAGGAAGGAAGGAAGGAAGGAAGGAAGGAAGGAAGGAAGGAAGGAAGGAAGGAAGGAAGGAAGGAAGGAAGGGAGGGGGAGGGAGGAACGGAGGGAGGGAGGGAAGGAGGACCCAATGATATATCACAAGATACAGTATGTTAGGGAAAAAAATGAAAACCTTTGCCAGGTGAGAACGACCCACAAAGGTAACTCATTCTGGGTCTGCTCATTTACTGCTCGGTGACACCAGGGCCACACACGATGGTTTGTGTGTGGGGTTTGGCAAACTTGGGGGGGGGTCTCACATATGAGTCATGTGATCTATCACATGAGCCTGCCTAAGTTCTTTCACAGTTTAATCTGAACTACAAAGTTAGTTATAAATGAATGTCTTTCTTTCCCCAAGCACTGACTAATGTTGCTATCTAGAGAAATGATTCAGAAAAAGATGAATTAAAGTCCAATCCAAGTAGGGCCGAATAAAGAAATGGCCCCCAAAGCCCGCAATGTCCTGTGAGCCCAGGGAAATGCCAGCAGACTCAGCCCAACAGAAACGGAAGCGGCCAAGACACCGGGAGGGACACGAACCTTCTTTGTCCCAGGCGGCCGCCGAGGCGTCCCCTGCGCTGCCTTCGCGGGCTCCGAGGCCTCTAGGCTCTGCTTTATTCTCTGGTTCAGGTTGCGCTTCCTCTCCAGAAGCTCTTGCTGCCTCTCCAGAAGCTCCTGAATTTGAATGTCCACTGCATGGAGCTCGCTGGTAACCGAGTCCAGCTCCTCGGTGAGGGCTGCGAAGGAGAAAAAGAAACATGATCACAGAGCTCAGCTCCCTTCCCGACCTGCACACGCCTCGCCAGCCAGAGCGGAGGGAGCCCAACTATCCCTGCCAACGGGATCGCTCTAACACTCCCGGAGTGCTTCTGCTCCTCCTGAGAACACGGTAACGGGAGACCACAGCCACAGTGTGAGGGCAGGGCCCGGCTGCGGCAGTTTTAGTTTTAGGTTTATTTGGATTTTGCAGCGTGCAATCGGCTCTCAGGGTTAAGTGAAACAAGTCAAAAGAACCAAGACAGATACAGGATAACGCCTTGGGGAATATTAAACAGCAGCCTGGGTCAGAGATCCAGTGAGTGGAGCACATGCAAAGAATGCTCCGGCGCGTGCAGATGGCTGGGGTATGAGCCCCGCCACCGCAGGAAACCCCAAGAACATAGGCCACGTCCAGTGAAAACAACCCCTCCACTCTGACAACAGAACTGAGATTAGTAGGGAAGAGGGGAGCTGATTAGCCGGAAGGGGTTCAGGAAAGGACCGGTACCACGATGGTACACTTCCGTGGGCCACGCTGCAAGGAACATCAGAGACTCCATGTGAAATAGTGACCAAGCTGTCCCCATGGCACCGCAACAGCAAAACAGCGCAGAGCATCTTAAAAAGTTAAATGTATTAAGCGTATTTCGCGAGCAAAGCTGGGAAGACATTATCTGTTACCAGAACTTTTATACAAATACATGAAATCATTTTATTTTTAATAAGAATTTTTAAGCGCTTAAAGCTCACAGCAATACTGAAAAGTAGAAACAGAAAAAAAGGTGTCTTTTTTTCCTTAAAGAACATGCAATTAGAAGTAGAACAAAATAAACTCCAAAACACAATCATTTCCACTAACCTGAAACGGACGCCATTCTAAAACTGAATTAGATATCCAAATCTCTTTCTAAAAATAGAGGAATCAGAGTAACATTTTAAAAAATACAGACAATATTCAATCAATGTCAATACTAAGCACTTAAGAAAAAAAATAAAAGTAGATTATATACTTAGTGAACTTTCAAATCAGGACTACCGGGATTTTCCTATGCGAATTTTTATGGGGGAAGAAAAATCTCAATTTCAGAGACGTGCCCAAAGTCACATAAACAAAGGTAGTAAGTACAATATCAATAATACTTAATGAATAGCGGTTAAGACAAAATGGCATGCTACCAAGAGCCACAAACCTCTGAGGGCCCTCCCAGGAGCTGGTCAGGACTCAAACGCATGAAGCCCTGTGTTAGCCCCCAAGCAGCACCAACCCGGGCCCCCAAATCAAATGTTTTGGGTTAAACAGCTTTAACACCAGACTGCTGTGTGACCTTAGCAAAGCTCTACAGCCTGATCCTTTAGCTTGTTGCCCGATGTGTAAAACCAGGTTGGGTCCCAGGTTGGAGCCGGCAAAAGACCCCTAGTTAGGCCACACTCTGCAGCACACATCCAAGACCTAGAATTTCCACTGAGCTCCTGCCCAGAGAGTGACAATCCGGCTCAATCTTAAAGCCAAGAATTGATATCCCAGTTAGACTACACAGAGTGAGAAGTGAAAACGGTCTTCAACAAGGTCGTGTTAAGGAACTCCACAAAGGGCAGACACGTGCAAGGGGAAGGACACGCGGCTTGCGGGCGGGCTGGAAGGCTACACACCCTTAGTCCCCAGGCACTCCAAGCACCACCTCGATTCTAGAACGCTCGACTCTAGAACGTTCTCCAAACATAGCCTCAGCACCCCTTACCTTCCTCCAGACCAGACTTTCTACCCTGCCTGGGTAGAACTTGGAAGACTCCAATGAGCTAGAAACATGGGCAAGGTCTGTTTTTAATCATTTATTTACTTATTTTGTCTTGCTACGGAATCCGGAAGCGCCACCGCCAGCTGAAAGGTACTCTGGTACTTGTGTCTTCCTCTGATCACGCCACTCCTGCGAGGAAAGGGAATTAATTCTGATCTAGACTGCGGTGGGTCTCCGGTGGCAGGCTGGGGAGTCAATCTCTCCAGCTTTGTGCTCACACAACCTGGCGGAGTCTTTAAAGTACAGGCTCGGCTGCTGAGACTGAAAGCAGAGAGAGGCTTAGGTAAGAATTCCATCTGTAGCCACGTCCCCCTCTGGTGCAAAGGACTCCTCTGATTATGCCACTTTGAAAACCAAAACAACTGCTCATAGCCGGAGGAGGCGCAGCTCGCTGAGTGCACGTTCTGCAAGCAGAAGGCCCAGGTTTGACTCCCCAGGATCCGCTGGGAGCGAGCACAGAGCCTGGAGCAGTCCCTGAGCTCTGCCGGGTGTGCCCACGCCCTCAAGCACACCCCCGCATCCCCTACACACACGCACACACACGCACACACAGTCATACACACACTCACATACAGAAGCACACACAGTCATACACACACTCACACACACACACATACACATGCACACATACAGAGTCATACACACACACACACACACACACACATCAAACAAAAATTAAAGAACTAAGCTCCTTCACCAATGTGGCTTAATGGTAAAAGATGTCTCAACTTTAAATGTGTTTGGAAATTAGTGAGCGAGTTAGAGGCAAACACAAGCTGAAGATCCTGCCGGGTCACAGGTTGTTGTCGAAGGCGAAGTCAGTCGGACACACACAGACACACCTAGTTATTAAGGTGCAAACAGGGGCTTTGAAGGCTGTGCACACACACGCACGCACACACACGCACAGCACCCGAAGGCTGTCACACACACGCACGCACACACACACACACACACACACACACACACACACACACACACACACACTCAGCCCCGAAGCCGGGCTGCCTGGGAGCCTGCTTCCCCATGATCCATGCACCATGCAAACAAGTGATGTCCAATGGCCCGCCTCGCCATCAGGGCCTTCGGACGCCTCCCCAAGGAGCTTAACAACTGTCACTCGCCCACCCATTGCTGAGGGACCCCGTGCCCCCACCCGGAGCGCCGGGGGTCCACTGGGGTCCGCTACGCACCGCTTTCCAGCAGCTCTTAGACAAAACTTCCCGCCATGCGCCTCTCCCTGCAACCTAGACCCCAGCGTCCACCCTTCCGGGCCGGGCCGTTCAACCAATGACAAGCCAATGCCTTCGCTCATTGGTCAGGGGCGTGGCCGCCCCGCGCGTCACCGAACAAAACTCGAGCCCATTGGCTTATATTGGGTGCGGGCTTAGCCAATGAGACGCTGGCTTGGGCCGGGGCTCGCGGTGGCTGCGTGTTTCCGGAAGACGTGGCGGCTCTCGCCTGGGCGATTTCCCGGCTCCAGCGCCCCAGCCCTGCTGCCCACCCTGGGGTCCGCCACGTGCAGTGCCCGCCGTCCTCACCGCCGCAGCCATGATCTCCCTCACGGACACCCAGAGTAAGCGGCCGCCGAGGAGTCCCGCCCAGCCCCCGCTCCCCTGGGCCGGGCTCCGGGGCAATGAATGAAGGCGGGCGGGGCCGAGCGGGGCTGCGGGGGCGCGGGGGTCTCGGCCGAGGGATCGGGGCTGCGGGGGGTCTCGGCCGAGGATCGGGGCAGCCCCCGGCGGACACCCCGAGTGCACAGCCCCGCCGGCCACGCTCCGAGCTGGAGGCGCCCCGGGAAACGTGCTCGCACCGGGGGCGTTGGGCACTGGCCTGGCCACGCCTGGACGCCCCCTGCCCACACTCCCGGAGACCCGCTCACCCTTGCTCCGGGTTTCGGGTTGCAGCCTGGGCGCTCGCGGTGGGCGCGGTGGCCGGGGCTTTGTTGCGGGCACTCGGGCGCGTGTTGGCGCCTGCCCGCACCCCACCGCCGCCTGGGCCCGTCGGTGTCCATCCCGGGCAGCGCTTTCCCGTTCTTGCCCGGCTAGTGTTGTGCCCCCCTGGTTAATATTCAGCTTTGAGCTTCCCACCGGTTCTCGTGGTCAAAGTGGGGTCCCCCTCCCCATGCCTTATCCGCAAGCTGCATTGGCTGGCCAGCTGAGCTTGCATTGCCCTTTCCCAGGTGTCCAGGAGAAGGAAGTGGTCCAGGGGTGCGGTGGGGCTTCCTTTCCAAGGCCCTGCTGAAAGTGCAGCCTTAAGGCCCGGCTCCAAGTCGCGGCCAGGCGTCACGGAGCTGCCCAGAGCTCCTGCACGCGCGGGCCCCTGTCCAGTCCCTGCCCTCCCCGTGGGCGCTGACCCGGGTGGACGTCACGGAGCTGCCCAGAGCTCCTGCACGCGCGGGCCCCCTGTCCAGTCCCTGCCCTCCCGTGGGCGCTGACCCGGGTGGACGTCACGGAGCTGCCCAGAGCTCCTGCACGCGCGGGCCCCCTGTCCAGTCCCTGCCCTCCCGTGGGCGCTGACCCGGGTGGACGTCACGGAGCTGCCCAGAGCTCCTGCACGCGCGGGCCCCCTGTCCAGTCCCTGCCCTCCCGTGGGCGCTGACCCGGGTGGACGTCACGGAGCTGCCAAGAGCTCCTGCACGCGCGGCCCCCTGTCCAGTCCCTGCCCTCCCGTGGGGCGCTAACCCCGGTGGACGTCACGGAGCTGCCCAGGAGCTCCTGCACGCGCGGGCCCCCCCTGTCCAGTCCCTGCCCTCCCGTGGGCGCTGACCCGGGTGGGCCTGCCCGTTGCTCATTTCATCTTTGGCCTCGCAGGGTTCTGAGCAATGGAAATATCCGTATAATGCCTTTTATGTGCTGAAAACTCACCCCTTGACAAAAGCATCTTGTGTTTGGCTAAGTGTGCTTGTATAAAACCAGCGTTTCAGGAGGAGGCGCGATTTCTAAGTTAGAGGCTTCCATGTAGGGGCATAAGGGAAATAAGAGAACATGGGAACCAGACTTGTTCCCATGTTGGCTGACTTTAAAAACTTTGATCTATACGTTGTTTCCAGCCAGCCGCTAAGAAAACTTGGCAGAAACGATCAGATCAGCCTGTGAAGGATGACATTCTTCCTTAGGAGAAAAGGCTTTCACAGTAAATAGGCAGTGCTTGTTCTAAAGCATTACATGGTCACTGTTGCTGTGGAGGTGATTTGGATGGCATACTCAGAGTTTTTTTGTTTTTTTTGGCTTTATGATACAGTTTCTTTGCTGTCTTTATGATACACAGATTCTTTATTGAAGCCCCAAATTAAAATTAGATTGGGGAAATCTTAAGAATTGTGTAACCAGTTGTTTGAATTTATTCCAGGTTCTAATTACTCAAAAGAAGTATGTGATTACTGTGTGGTTTTCCAGTCAAACTACATATTAGAGTATGTGCCCTCCTCTTGGTAGGAGTATTGTAATAAATATTACATGCAAATACATGAGTGATGGCAGGCCGGAGAGATAGTACAGCAGGTTGGGCACTTGCCTTGCATGTGGCTGGCCCAGGTTTGGTCCCCAGCATCCCATATTGTCCCCTGAGCCCTTCGGTGTGATCCCTGAGTGCAGAGCCAGGGAGTAAGCCCCGAACACAGCAGATCGCCCCCTACCACGCTGCCCCCCCTCCCGCTAAAAAGGCAAGGATGGGCCCTGGAGAGTACATGGGTAAAGCTCTCGCCTTGCTGCAGCTGCCGGCCCCGGGTCCATCCTCAATCCGCACGAGGTTCCTAGGGTAAACCTTGAGCGTGGCAATCGGTGGCTCAGAGCCCCCCAAAAATTATAGTCAGGGATGTGGCTCAAGGTGTATCTGTGGGTGGGTTTCCAGCCCTGGGAGGGGCACAGCCACTGGGCATGTCCCCCACAACTAACAACATGAATCAGTTCTGTATCTTGTGTATAAAGACCGCTCTAATGGCTGTTTCTTAAAGGGTCGAGCACTTGGTTTATATCCTTCCAAAATCAAGAAAAGGAGGTTGGGTGAGTGTGGGCCAAATGGGAACGTTCTGTTCAGTTTATCCCATTGAAAGGAAGATGAAATTGTCTCTTTGCACATCTCTCGCCAAATGTTTCAGGAGCAGTTGACCAGAACCCAAAGTGATTAGTGGACTGAAAGCGCTTTTCGATTTCAAGTGATGCTTGTGGGTGTGTTGAACGCTGGAATTGGCCATCAATGATATCTGCTAAGGCCTGGCTCTGAGAAATGTGGACTAAGCACTGATCAGACGAATAGAAATGGGTGCCAGTTTCCGGGGTTCCCTAGCAGACCCTCCCCGAGTCTAATGCTTCTAAATCTTTCTAAATCATTATGTAGCATTGTCTAAAATTGCCTACCATTATAACTAAGTGAGTTCACTTCAGTTGCACTTAATTTGGTTCTTTATTATGACGTTTTATGTTTTTCTTTGTTTTCCCTGCAATGCTCAGGGAATGGCATTTGGTGCCTGGAATCGAGCCTGGCTTGGGTCCGTGCAAGGCAAGTGCCTGTCCCGGCGCACTGTCTGGGCCCCGCTTTGTGGTGGTTTTCTTTTGATTGAATTACCATGCAGTAGAATATTACAACGCTGTCCATGAGTAGGTTTCAGGCTTACAGTGTCCCAGCACCCACCCCTCCACCAGTGCACATTTCCCTGCGCCATTTTGTGGTTTTTAAAGGCAGTTGTAAGAAGGAAATACTGTTTATCAGTTCTCTAAAACAAAATTCCAAAATGTGAACAGTGATTAATCCAGTGTCATTGGATTGAGAGTGTTTTATAAGACTTCCACAACCTTTACACCTTAGCCAAGTTTGCAGACTGTTTTTAAAAAAAGGAAGAAAGAAAGAAAGAAATCCTTGGGCTGGAGAAATCGCATAGGGCCACCCTCGCTTTGATCCCAGAAGAGTGGTCCCCACTAGCACCTTTGGGAATAACCCCGGCACTGCCAGGTGTCGCCCACCAAGGAAGTAACATGCACAGGTGGTTTGTGTGCACAGTGCGGGAGTCAGGGTTGTGTCGTGCACAAGAACAGAAAACATTTTCCAGCGTGTGATTGTGTGGGCACTGGCTGTGAGCGGACACAGCGAGGCCTCTGCGAGATGTGGGCACCGCTGGCAGCACCACGCTGTTAGTCTTGGTAGAAAAGCCACAGGCCACTCCTGCTGGATCTCCAGGGATCGGGTCCGAACATTCTGGTTCCCGTGGGAGTGGTGGGAAGCGGTGGCAGAGCTCACAGGGACCTCGTCCGACCAGACAAAGCCCGCCCACTCCAGCCCACCCCACACACCAGCCGCCTCTGCCGGTGGTGACGGGGTCCAGCCCAGACTCCCGGCTCGATTTGCGTTTCTTTTTCTTTGCTTTTTTGACATTGCTCGGGTTACTCAGGAATTCCTCCTGGCGGTGCTCGGGGAACTGTGTGGGATGCTGGGGCTCCAGCCCGGGTCAGCTATTGCAAGGCAAATCCCTCCCCACTCTCCTATCTCTCCGGCCCGTATTTGTGTTTCCTGTCAGGGCTGATGGCCTTCCCTGAGCTGCTCACACGTGTCCGGCAGCTCCCAGCGAGAAAGGTGCCGCCCCTCACTCCGCCCCGCTGCCCACAGGAAACGCGTGGTGCTCCGCTTGCCCTTATGATCTTGCTTACGGAATTAAAAAGCCGTTTCTAGAAAGTGCTTCATTAAAAAGCAAAACCTAGCCAGACGTTGCTCTTCCTCCACTGCCAGCCGTTTCCCCTAGGCCTGACATCTTGCCTGACATCACTGGCAAATGATGTGTGGCGCTTAACCAAATTCAACCTGGGGAAACCTGCAAGCGGCACTGTAGCATCTGGTTAAGATCGTGGACTTTGGAGTCAAGCAGAGCTAGGAGTACGTGCTCACTCACAGGTAGGACTTGGCAAGCGAAGTCGGTCTGGAAAACTCACGTCTCCTCCATCTGCAATGAATGAGGCTGACGGCTGTTGGAGCCTTGGGCTGTGAGGTCTGGACCGTGCCTGTGGTGGCTGCTCCGTGCAGTACTTGTGATTCTCTTTGATGTTCTGTCTCGTGAACATGCCAAAGCCCTCACGTTTCTTTTGTTTAGGGTAATTGTGCAGAGATAGAAGTAAGCCAGATTCAGAAAACTGTTCCCAGTAATTAAATCCTAACTGTTAATAATTACTTAATGGAATTTAACGTCTTCGTTCATCTATATTTTCCATTGGCATAAGTGAGAGAAGGAATCCAGAGTTCCAACCTCTGTCGCTATTCCAGAATTAGGGATGCTGTCTCATTTGCCAAGGCATCGAAAATCAGATGGGCTGGACATGTAATGCGATTTGAGATGACCACTGGACTAGAGCCGTTACCGACTGGATCCCACGGGATGTCAAAAGATCACGTGGCCGCCCACCTACAAGATGGTCAGACTTCTTTGTCAAGACCCTGAAGGAATGGTTTGAGGCTCTTCATATTCCTGAATCAACCAGATGCCATTGGGCTCCATTGGCACGTGATAGGGTCCAATGGAAATGTGACTGGCGCCCGCTCGAGCAAATCGATGATCTGTGAACGATTATGTTAGTAAATTCTCTTGAGGCATTCAAGTATGCCAGTGTCAGCGTCACATGTTCCCAGGAATGTGTGCCTGTGGAATGCATTTTCCAGTGTCCTTAATAGATGTGTACCTGAATTCCTCTAGATTCCAGCTGTGGGACAGGGGATCAGCGGCAGGAGACAGTAGTTAGCCATCAGTTAAGGGGGTGGAGGCTGTACAAAAGGTTTAGGCGCTAAATGCTAAACTCAGCAGAACATTTCATGTGGCTTAAAGTATTAAGAATCTGTGACCTTAGATTTTCGCTTCCTGGAACTGAGGGGAAGTAATGCATCAGAAATCACTAATATTGTATTTTACGGTGGTTTCTGCTCTGATTTTCTGCAGGTAAAATAGGAATTCGTGATTGTTGTTCTGAAAGCAAAACTGAAATGAAGGCGGATGTGGCGTCTCGTGCTTTGTAAGGCTAACAGGAAAGCCCAGCCGTGACCTCAGGACGTGAAGCCTGGGGAGAGGTGGAGGCGTGGCTTCATGCTGCCAACACAGGTTCCCGTCCTGGCAGAGCAGTTACGGGCACCGCCCACCTCTTCATCCCAGGACTCCTGAGAGCAGAGCCGCAAGTAGCCCCTGCCCACCTCGGGAGGAAGGAAGGGAAGGGACTGAGGGACTCAGAAAAAGAGGGAGGGTGACAGACAGGTGACAGACGAGAAAAGGAGGGGCAGTGTTGGTCTGATGGTTCCGTATCGGCCCTAGTGGACCTTGAGGCCTCCCTTCCGGCTGCCTGTTCCGAGCCGCAGTGATGGCGTCTAGGAGTTGGTCTATTGATAGTTTCTGGGTTTTGAAATGAAAGGAGAAAACCCACAGTATTTTTATTAGCTAACAGTATTCTCTGACACTGGGAGAGATGATGGGATTTTAGACCAACTACATGTGTAGAGGCTTACAATAGAGCTGGAGAAGGGAAAGCCATAATCACTGTCACTGTCACTGTCTTCCTGTTCATCATCGATTGGCTCGGCGGGCACCAGTAACATCTCCATATGACCTGTCTCATGCAAGTAGAGCCCAAGGGCACCTGCTTGCTCCAGGAACATAAAAGAGCCTCAAACCATTCCATCAGGTCATGGGAATGAGGTCTATAATTGTTACTGGTATTTGGCATATCAAATACGACACGGTAGCTTGCCAGGCTCTGCCGTGTGGGTGGCATACTCTTGTAATCACCTCTAAATCCAGCATTTATTGATGATAAGTGATAAGCTGGTCTGCTGGGTGAGTTCTGATGAGGGTGAAGTCCAGATGTGGAAAATGGAGGCCCTCATGGAGTGGGGGGTCGTCTGGCTTGTTGTGAGGCTCTGCTGGGGTGGCGGGCCAGGGCTAGAACCTGCCATCCCCTCCCCGGCTCCTTGTGAGTGATGGGTACAGGGAGAGCCAGTAGCAGGTCTGTCCCATGTCTGTGAGTCTCTGGATCAGCATACCTGGGCCAGATTTAAAATTTAATTTATTTATTTTTAAATAATCTTGAAAGATAATCCCAGTGAACAATGAAAATGAAGGCTGACTTGCCCAAAAAAATAAATCCAACAGAAAATAAATAAGCTTATAAAAGCCACATCTGGTTACACATAGATCTTTTCCAAAAGATTGATAAGCCCCTAAAGCAGTATTTAACTGTAGTTGCGGTGATTTTTACTCTTTCCTTCCTTTGAAACCTGACCACCAAAAAGCACAAAGTGTCTCCTAACTCTCTGGAAGTTGAATTCTCAAATTATTTCCTGTTCCATCGTGGGGAATCACATCTGTGAATAAAGTGGATTCTGCTGACCTAACAGCACTTTAGTGTTCTAGGCGGAATCGGCGTTTTCATTTATTTATTTATTGGTTTATTTATTGGTTTATTTATTTATTTATCTGTTCAGTTGTTTGTTTATTTTCACAGTACACTTGATTCAAGTATTTAATATTCCAACACCAGTCCCACCACCAATGTGCCCTTACTGCTGCTACCAAAGACCCCCCCTTAAGGACTTGGTTAAAGGGGAAAGAAGGAGCCCTGCGTCCAAGCCAGGGTTGTGGGAGATGAAGAGACGATTAGTAGAAATAGCCCCCGGTGTTACAGGTCTGATGCCAGAGTGACTCGGGAAGGAGAAAAAATCAGTAATCAGAAGCTTGGGCCCTGGCCTGCCTTGTCTTTCTGGTAGTTTCTTTGTGACAAAAACTACCTGAAAGACAGGTGAGGAATTTCTGTTCTTGTTTTACTCTAGTTAATTTGCCAGTGCTAACTAGATGCTGCTCTCCTGACGGCCCCTGGAATGAAGACTGAGCCCCCTGGGATGAACCCAGAGCCATGGCAGAGCCTGGCAAGCTATCCGTGGTGTATTCGATATGCCAAAAACAGTAACAATAATGGACCTCATTCCCAACGAATGGAGACGTTACTGGTGCCCACTCAAGCAAATTGATGAACAATGGGAAGACAAGTGAACTAGATTCTCTTAATTTGAGCTAATTCTCCAGGGTTAGAGTCTGTTATATCGGATTAATTTGAGCTAATTTGCCGGTGTTAACTCGATTCTGTGACACGGGTTAATTTGCAATGTCGGAACCTCCTTTCCTTTATCAGCTCAGAGGGGGAAAATTGTTTATTTTCTGCAGCGCTTAATGTCACTTCATGTTTTTATCTGCCCTTAACAATATCATTTTATTTGCAGAAATTGGAATGGGATTAACAGGATTTGGAGTGTTTTTCCTGTTCTTTGGGATGATTCTCTTTTTTGACAAAGCACTACTGGCTATTGGAAATGTAAGTTCTTTTCTGTATGTATTTTAACTAAATTCATAAGGAAATTTTAACTACAGATAAATTCTTGCCTGCTATTAAATTTGAGGGAAATAATTCACATGTGTAAAGATTCCTACCCTTGCCTGTTTCGCTGTGAATGAAACTTCCAGGCCACATAAAAGATGAGTCTTACAGGGGCCCAACTCCGGAAGGTCTCTGCTAAGATGAGTCTTTCAGGGGCCTAACGCTGGAAGTTCTCTGCTGAGATGAGTCTTAAGGTGCCTAAGGGTCCATATGTGACTTGCGGTAGATTAGGTGCAAACTGCCTGAGTTTGAGAGCGCAGATAACCTGGGCTCTGGAGAACAGGGCTAAGGCACCACCTTGTAAGCTGTGACCCACCCACGCAGTCCCAGCATTTTGGGGCCCGGCTGGGGAACTCTGAGCACTGCTGGGTGTGCCCTGGGCCCTCGTCCTCCCCCCAGGAAACCCTCCATTCCCTGCGCTGCAGGGCGGAGCTGTAAGGTGGCCCCTGGTTCTCACACCGGCCCTCCTGACCCTCTGGTGGCTGAGAGTCACCAGGGAGGGGCTCCTGGACGCCCCGGGACTGGATCATCTCCTAATCTTAACTTCAAACTTGTGATTTTGTGCGGTTGTTGCAGTGCATAAAATAAGCAGACTCTTCCAAAACCTTCAACCTTTTGAGCACGTCCATCTATATTCGGAGCCTGCTGTGGGGTCACCTCGGAACATGCCGCTGATCCCAGAGGTCTCGGGGTCAACCACAGCCTTTCTAAAGGACTAAAGCAGGATTCAGCAATGTTGTGTTTATCATCTGGGCTCTTGAGTGGGACTTGGGAAATAAAATGAACAGCTTAGACGTTAACCTTGATCATTAAGCTCATTAGTTATGGGGAAGATTTTTCATAACAGTGAATGAAGAAAGACCAGCACTAGGGCAAGAAAGAGACCGGGGCAGTGGCCGCCCGCTCCCTTGCCGTGTCCTACCTGAGACTGCAGCGCTCACTGGACTGTAGATACTATTTTTGCGGCTACCTCCAGATCCTCCGGCGTTACTGTCCCTGGCGTTCTTCCTCCTCCCGAGAGCAGGTCCTGCTCAGCCTGACCATGCCCACGTTTTTCTCCCTCCACAGGAGCTCCTGGCCCGGGAGGCAGCTTTCGGACCCAAGTGCCTGGGGTGCTCTGCGATGCGAGCTGCCCCTCTGGCCTCCCCAGCCGCCCTGGGCAAAGCCGGCCCTGGCTGGAGTTGGTCCTGCCTAAAGCAAGGTCCAGCCTCAGCTCTCCCGGGCCTCTGCCTCGGGCGCTGTGGTCCTCTGGCCGCTCACCCGTCTTCAAAGAGCCCCTTAGGCTGCTTTCATTGTGCTTGGTTTTGACCCGACTTCAGATGTGTGCAGTGTGTTGGAACTGTTTTTCTACTCTTTTATCTCTCTCTCTTTCTCTTTTCTTCTCCCAGGTTTTATTTGTGGCTGGCCTAGCTTTCGTGATTGGTTTGGAAAGGACTTTCAGATTCTTCTTCCAGAAACATAAAATGAAAGCCACCGGCTTCTTCCTGGGGGCGTCTTTGTGGTCCTTATCGGCTGGCCGCTGATAGGGATGATCTTTGAAATCTACGGGTTCTTCCTCCTGTTCAGGTAAGCGCCCGTTTCCTTGGATTCCTCCCTCCGTAAACCAGCCATTTATACATCCGGAATATATTTGGCGGGACCGGAGCGATAATGCAGCGGGCTGGGCCTTTGCCTTGCTTGCAGCCAACCCGGCTTCCGTCGCAGCATCCCGTAAGGTCCCCTGAGCATTACCAGGAGTAATTCCTGAGTGCCCAGCTAGGAGTGACCTGAGCATCACTGGATGTGACGTATAAAAACCAAACAAAAAGAAAATTTAAAAACACGTAGATATAGATAAGCAAGAGTAAAAAAGACTAATTTTCTTAAATGAGTTTTTTTACGTTGACTCTTTTTATTGCAGTTTGGGGAAAACCCGATCAACTCTGAAGTCTTTACCAAATGCCCGAGTGCCCATGCTCGGGCAGCAGTTCCCTTTGGAAAGTCATTTCCATGCATAAAACTGCCTTTATGCGTGTGGTTTTCCTCAACTACGTAGCCGTACAAAACCGAACAGCATTTTTTCAGGCTGAAGTGGTTGGGGGGGGGGGGGCATCTCCCAGGTGTTGCTGAAGGGCCCAGGGTGTGTCTCGGCCGCCCCGGACAGCCGGAGGCCTGCAGGGGCCCAGGCAGGAGCTGCTGCCCCGCGGTGCTGGGGGAAGCGTGTGGCACTTCGGGCTCGGCCCCGCGTTGGCGCGTCCGGGCACATGCCCAAACCACTGTCCAGCTCCCGCGGGAGAGACTGAATGTGTTGAACGTATTCGAACGTGCTGAACTGACGCTGTGTCATCACTGCCACACTAACGGTGCCTTTGCTGAGTATCTCCATATAAAAGGTGTCTTTTTATGTGGCGTCTATCACCAAATAAAAACAGTGAGTGCAGTGAGAGGCCACCCATACCTCGGGTTGGCTTCAGTATTTATTCTGAAAACGTGTCTGCTGGCACCCTGTTCCTGATAGAAACATGAAAGGGACCGAAATGAAAGCCTACTTAGAGATGCCTCATCTCTGGGAAGCCGTGCTCCTGAGAGCTGGAGCAGGGGTGAAGCTGTGCTCCTGAGAGCTGGAGCAGGGGGTGAAGCTGTGCTCCTGAGAGCCAGAGCAGGGGGAGCCGTGCTCCTGAGAGCCAGAGCAGGGGGAGCCGAGCTCTGAGAGCCAGAGCAGGGGGGGAAGCCGTGCTCCTGAGAGCCAGAGCAGGGGGGCCGTGCTCCTGAGAGCTGGAGCAGGGGGAAGCCGTGCTCCTGAGAGCCAGAGCAGGGGAAGCCGTGCTCCTGAGAGCCAGAGCAGGGGGGGAAGCCATGCTCCTGAGAGCCAGAGCAGGGGGAAGCCATGCTCCTGAGAGCCAGAGCGGGGGAAGCCGTGCTCCTGAGAGCCAGAGCAGGGGGAAGCCATGCTCCTGAGAGCTGGAGCAGGGGGAAGCCGTGCTCCTGAGAGCCAGAGCAGGGGGAAGCCGTGCTCCTGAGAGCCAGAGCAGGGGGGAGCCGTGCTCCTGAGAGCCAGAGCAGGGGGAGCCGTGCTCCTGAGAGCCAGAGCAGGGGGGGCCGTGCTCCTGAGAGCCAGAGCAGGGGGAAGCCGTGCTCCTGAGAGCCGGAGCAGGGGGGGAAGCCGTGCTCCTGAGAGCCAGAGCAGGGGGAAGCCGTGCTCCTGAGAGCCAGAGCAGGGGGGGAAGCCGTGCTCCTGAGAGCCAGAGCAGGGGGAGCCGTGCTCCTGAGAGCCAGAGCAGGGGGAGCCGTGCTCCTGAGAGCCAGAGCAGGGGGAGCCGTGCTCCTGAGAGCCAGAGCAGGGGGAGCCGTGCTCCCTGAGGAGCCAGAGCAGGGGTGAAGCCGTGCTCCTGAGAGCCAGAGCAGGGGGGAAGCCGTGCTCCTGAGAGCCAGAGCAGGGGGGAAGCCGTGCTCCTGAGAGCCAGAGCAGGGGGGGAAGCCGTGCTCCTGAGAGCCAGAGCAGGGGGAAGCCGTGCTCCTGAGAGCCAGAGCAGGGGGAGCCGTGCTCCTGAGAGCCAGAGCGGGGGAGCCGTGCTCCTGAGAGCCGGAGCAGGGGGGAAGCCGTGCTCCTGAGAGCTGGAGCAGGGGGAAGCCGTGCTCCTGAGAGCCAGAGCAGGGGGAAGCCGTGCTCCTGAGAGCCAGAGCAGGGGGAAGCCGTGCTCCTGAGAGCCAGAGCAGGGGGAGCTGTGCTCCTGAGAGCCAGAGCAGGGGTGAAGCCTTGCTCCTGAGAGCCCGAGCAGGGGGGAAACCGTGCTCCTGAGAGGCCAGAGCAGGGGGAAGCCATGCTCCTGAGAGCCAGAGCAGGGGGAGCTGTGCTCCTGAGAGCCAGAGCAGGGGTGAAGCCTTGCTCCTGAGAGCCCGAGCAGGGGGAAGCCGTGCTCCTGAGAGCCAGAGCAGGGGGAAGCCGTGCTCCTGAGAGCCAGAGCAGGGGGGGCCGTGCTCCTGAGAGCCAGAACAGGGGGAGCCGTGCTCCTGAGAGCCAGAGCAGGGGGAGCCGTGCTCCTGAGAGCCAGAGCAGGGGGAAGCCATGCTCCTGAGAGCCAGAGCAGGGGAAGCTGTGCTCCTGAGAGCCAGAGCAGGGGGAGCTGTGCTCCTGAGGAGCCAGAGCAGGGGGTGAAGCCTTGCTCCTGAGAGCCCGAGCAGGGGGAAGCCGTGCTCCTGAGAGCCCGAGCAGGGGGGAAGCCGTGCTTCTGAGAGCCAGAGCAGGGGGAGCCGTGCTCCTGAGAGCAAGAGCAGGGGGGAAGCCATGCTCCTGAGAGCCAGAGCAGGGGAAGCTGTGCTCCTGAGAGCCAGAGCAGGGGGGAAGCCGTGCTCCTGAGAGCCAGAGCAGGGGGAGCTGTGCTCCTGAGAGCCAGAGCAGGGGGAGCCGTGCTCCTGAGAGCCAGAGCAGGGGGAAGCTGTGCTCCTGAGAGCCAGAGCAGGGGGAGCCGTGCTCCTAAGAGCCAGAGCAGGGGGGGAACCGTGCTCCTGAGAGCCAGAGCAGGGGGAAGCCGTGCTCCTGAGAGCCAGAGCAGGGGAGCTGTGCTCCTGGCCTGCAACTCTACTCTGCCTCGACCCTGGCTCAAATCCCCGCTACCGCAGAAGTGCCGCCAACGGTCACGCCTGGTCAGGAGGCAGAAGTAACCTCTGAACACTGGCTGGTGTGACCCAAGTCCCTTCTAATCCTGAAAAATAACACTCCCTTCTCTTTGTTAAGTCACCGTGAATTTCCCAGCCAATGTAGTTGCGTTTCAGGCTCACATCTGCTCCGGTCGGCGTCGCCACCAGTTTCCCTTCCCGGTGTCCCCACTCCCCGCGGCATCGTCCTTAGGCACGTGTTTGCCGCTTGGTTGCTGTGGGTTGGGTCCCCTGCTCTCCGTGTTGGCAGTAGGTGGACCACAGCTCTGTCACCCCTTGTGCCCGAGGTCCCTGCGCCGTCCCTGTTTCCTCCTGTCCGTCACTCACTTCCCTGTCTTCAGGTCTAGAATCTAGCGACCAGGGAAACAACCTAGCCCAGAGCAGCGCAGGACGTTAGCAGGGTTCACTCACTGGACTTGGCCAGTGGGCACTTGGGCCCTGGAGAATGGGTCAGGTACAGATTTCATCAGGGTCCCTCGCTTGGGTTGGCCGGGCGAGGGGCTAGTGTCCTCGACAGTGTGTGACTTCTGAGCACGTTTCTCCTGCAGGGGCTTCTTCCCGTGGTCGCCGGCTTTATCAGGAGAGTGCCGGTGCTGGGATCGCTCTTGAATTTGCCTGGAATTAGATCGGTAAGTCATCCCGTCTTCAGCACATGCTTCCTACCGCAGCAGAATAAAGACGCTGCTGCACACCAGGAATTTGAGTGACTGTTGATGGATTCCCTTGATAGACCATCTTCCTTCTGACCTAGACAGTTGTTATTCACCATTCACAAGATCATGGTTACCAGGAAAACTGAAGAAAATCATCATTGCTAAACCTAAAAAAATCTGCATTTCCTTTGCCCACATGACCATACCCATTTTTAAATCTTGCTCATGTTTCACTATAACTCAGACTGATGTGCTTTACTACTTTCTCTCTGAGATGTCAAGATACTTTTCCTGTGACCCTTAATTCAAAAAGCCGTATATGAAGAGGACAGTATGATTCTTATAAATTCTTTTACTGTTTTGGCAAATGGAGAACCGTAAGAGAGTTAATAAGCGCTGTTAGTGCTGGGAGCTGGGGATCAGATTCTGCTCCCAGCCCTGCCTGGGGCCTCAGCAGCCTAGTCAAATCTTTTCCAAGATAGGGTGGCCCGCAGCTTCTGACCGGCTTAGAAATTTTGTGTAGATGTTTCTAGAGAGAGCGCCCGTAGCATTTCTTGAATTCTCAAAGAGGGACAGGGGCGGCTTACCCACCCTCTCTCACTTCCCTTCGAGACCTTCCAACCCAGACCACCTAGATATTTGAAAGCTGCCTTTGGAGAGAAAGGGCTCTCTCTCTCTCTCTCTCTCTCTCTCTCTCTCTCTCTCTCTCTCTCTCTCTCTCTCTCTCTCTCTCTCTCTCTCTCTCTCTCTCTCTCTCTCTCTCTCTCTCTCTCTCTCTCTCTCTCTCTCTCTCTCTCTCCTCTCTCTCTCCCCTCTCTCTCCCTCTTCCTCTCTTTCCCTCCCTCTTCCTCTCCCTCTCCCTCTCCCTCCCTTTTTCTCTCTCTCCCTCTCTCCCTTCTCTCCTCTCTGCGTTCCCTGAAGTTCTCATGAATCCATAAGTACTGTCAGAGCAGCGCATACCTCTCAGGTGCCAGTCACCTGTTTGTCATCATATAGAACTTCAGTCTAGGCTGATTAGGTGTGTATTTGGATTTGACGTGCATTAATCTCCAAATTCATTATGTCGTTGGTACTTAGAATGGCTTTTGAGTTTGCAGAAACTAATAGTTTTAAAGCTATAATCATTATTTGTAGTATTGATTTTAGGATTCTTCTTTGTCTACATAAATGGACACCCAGTATTATAAATTGCTTCCCATCTTGATTCATTATTAATTGGTACTAAGTAATAGGAATAGTGCAGTGAGAGAAAAGAGTTACTTTATTGTTACATTTTGATCATTTAATACCGTCACTGTTACTTTGTTTCAGTATTTGTATCTCATCTGGAATGCTGAAGAAAGCCCTGTTACTGTACACCAGGGGCGGAAGTAGCCAAAGAAACCATTGATATTAATGTTTACGTTTATGCTCAGTACTTACAAAGTTATTTTTGCATTATTGAATCTTGTCTTAATGTCTTTGCTACTCCAGTCTGGAAGTTCAGAATACACATTTAAAGTATTTTTAGTTAATAGCTACTGTTAATTATTGAACTTAATGGAGTTCAATCTGTTTGTCCGAAGACCACATAGGCCCAGAAGAGATGCACAGTAATGGTCAGTTGAAATATCTTATTGGGCTTATTAATGCATGACTGGCTGACATTGCACCTTTTTCTGGTTTTTTTTATTTTTTTTTTTTTTTTGTTAAGCTAGCAGTGTTAACTTCATTTTATCCGTTTATTTTGACCATTGTCTTGCATTTCTCATGCCACACCCTTAAAGTCTTATGTATGACATGTCATGTAAAAGCAGCTTTTAGAAAAGCAAGTGTCTTAATGCACATTCGTGTTTGGCCAGAGACGGGGTAAGTAGCATCTGATTAATCATTGTCAGTCATCAACTCTTCACAAACCTCTTAACAAAGTTGGTTTTTAAAGCCCACATGAAAGTTTCGTGCTCATAAAGGCCTGCTAGTGATGACGGTCTGTCTTCTCCTTGCAGTTTGTAGACAAAGTTGGAGAAAGCAACACTATGGTATAACAACAGTGAACAGAAGACTCATTTAACATATTGTGTTATTTATAAATCCTTTGAAGAATATTCAGCACAAAAATTCAGTTACACGAAATAGCTTGTAATGTGCTCTACAGAAGTTTAAAACGTGTAGCCTACAAAGTACCAAGGGCGGTTAGCAGAGAAGCAGAGAACAGGCTTCCAAGCAAGTGATCCACCAAGAAGCGGAGGAGGCGCTGCCCCGCGCGCCATGCCTGTGGGGCCACTCGAAGGCGGTCTCGTGTCTCCCTCCTGTGCAGAGTGCCCCTTCCTTCCCTTTGTTAGCCGAGCGGCAGGAGTGCCCAGAGACGCTTCTTAAAGAGCCACTGTGATGACGAAAGTGTTCCTGATGCGAGTGTCTCCCAAGCGATGCATGAGCGAGGTTGGATTTTGTCACTTCAGTGGATTCAAACCAAGGAAAACCCAGTGTTGAAGTATGAATCACGCCCCCTTATTGGGCAAACATAAATTTTTGTGGTTCTTTTGAATTAGTATTTTAAAACCAGATGAACATCTGAGCTAGTCTTTGTTGGAATACGCCAAGGTCATTCTTTACTACCTTGCTATTTCTGAATTAGGACTGTCCCCATTTCTGAGTCGGAGCATTCCCTGGAAATACACCTATTTCCTGGGAGACCCGACCTAACTGTCTACATCATTCGTTACACGTAAGCATTCAACAGAAGCTTCTTTGCCATGACTGAGTCTGTTACATCGCGGCTTTCACAGTCTTTTATTTAAAATATTAAATGATGCGAACCAAACGGAGGTTTAATGCCATGATGTTTTCCTTTTCCGTTTTTAATCTTAGCAGTCTTTTTTCTTTCCATAACTTACCTGTTGGCAAGATTTCCCTTTAAGGTGTGATGTGAAAAGTTTAGTTGGTAACTTTTTGTGAGGGCTATTCATGTAGGCTGATTTTTTTTCTTATTTTTGGCCCTTTCACCAAAAAATCAGTATGCAGTGGCTACTTGCAAAATCTCCTCCTCTTTATTTTGAATTCATGGTGACAATACCTGAGTCTCCATGCTAGTTACTTTGCTGTAGTAAAACTAATGGTCATTTCTTGAAAACAAAACACTAAAATAAAGATGATGTTGTGTTTTATTTTCTACCATTGCTGCTTGCCAAGTAGTAAACAATGGTTGTTTCTCCATCTGTTTGTTTTATAAGAGGGCAACTCTGGTGATACACTTTGGAACACATTTCACCTACCATATTACTATTTGTTTTACCACTAATGATTACACTGTTTACTTTCAAAAAAAAACTGTTGCACAACTTTGTAATACATAAAATTATCATTTGAAATTTGATTTTTATTTACAAACATGTCTATAAAATAGATTCCAACTTGGGTTATTAAGTTAAATCTCTTGATGTGCAGAAATCTGCCAGGCTTGCTCCTCTGAAGAAGGAAAGATGGTATATAGCTAATGGTTCAGTCTTGTGGGTCACTGGTTTTATTCTTGATTTTTTTTTGGGGGGGGGGTGTTTTTGGTACTGGCATTTGACTTATAATCTGTGAAAATAGACGAATATTGACAAACTGAGACTCCTACCTCAATAGTTCATGGAATCATAAGAGAGCTAATGTTGTGTCTAATGTTCTTCAAAAACGTAATATCCTCGCTTAGAGAGTGTCAAGTATACACATATTTGGGGGTTGGCTTTTACAAGTTGCCCTGTAGAACTCTGTTACACATATTTTGATTAGCCCATCTGTCTTATTTACAGTAGCTAGATAATTCTACCTTTTTAGAGCAAGAATAATAATCTGTCCATATAAGGAGCATCTGTATTATTTAACTCTTTTGTAGACATGACTTTCTATCAAAATGTTCTTTGCACTCTTAACAGAGATCTCTTTTCCAGTTTAATTTCAAAACCATTATTAGAAGCGCGTAAAATGATTTCATAACCTCCCATTCCTTGTAAGCTAGGAGACTGAGCAGTTTTCAGGAGTCCGCACTTACCTCCAATGTGAGCTTGTGACTGCTTGGCAGTGTTGCGGATTTCTTATTCAGAATCATTGGCTCCATTTTTTCAGCAAACTAGTCTTCCGACAAAAAGCACCGTACAACCCATTGTTATTCCTTTCAAAGATGAGCCTCTGTCTTTGTGACAAAATGTACTCTTAATTATTGCTCTAAAGATGGAGGGAAAGGTATAATACTACCCAGCCTTAAGTGTTTCTGGCAGTGTTCAAATGTATTTTCTGTAACAGAAACCTATTTGGAATGTTTTTTTTTCTCCTTATAAAACTGTAACTTCCGGGAAACTGCTGCTTTAAAAAAAGTCTCACGGATATGATCTAACGAATTGAATATTGTAAATACCCTTGTCTTACTTCTCAATAAAAGGGTACTTTTCTATGTATTGGTGGTTGTCTTAGCCGCGGTAATGAAATTCCTGCACTGGGCGCCTGCAGCAAGATTTGTCCCTTACTGTTCTGGCTCTGGGCAGCCAACAGCCAAGGTGCTGCAGGTTGAGTTCACGGTCAGGGCCCTCCTCAGTGTCCAACAGTGCCTTCTTGCTCTATCCTCACATGGTGGGCAGAGGGCTATGAGCCCTTCTGAGGTCACTAACCCCCTCACATCAGAAAGCACCTTCTTCGTAACCTCATCTAGACCTGATGACGTTAGACCCGCTACCTGCAAAGACCATCTTATTTGGGTTCAAGACTTCCACGTGAATTTGGGGGTGGGAGAGGATATACATTCTCCCATATATTGGTCCAATAAATGTGAGATTTTTTAGAAGTATTTGTACATAATCCACCTCATTTACAAAAAAATTGCCATCTGTGTTTCTTCTTTACAAAATGGCCATCACCTCTTGGTTTTACAAGTTGTTTAAAGGAGTTGCCCAGTTAGCTCACTGGCTAGGACCTAGTGCTCATAAAGGTACTCAGACAGAAGCCAGAGAGAGTCCAGTGGGAAAGAGCTTGTCTGGATTGAACTCTATCAGGGCTTAATCCCTGGCATTCCATAATGATCCCCAAGCACCACCGGGAGTACAGAGCAGAGTAGCCCCTAAGCACAGAGCCAGGAGGCAGCCTGAACAGAAAAGTGTGTCTGAAAAACTAGAACCCTAAATTAGAAGCAGTGATTTTTGAACTTCGTAGATAGTTGCCTAAACATTTTAGAATAGAAGGAATATTTAATACAAAAACAAAAAAGTCACCAGTCAAGTCCACTACACTTTAAAGTATCGAAGAAGCAGGCTTGGAATCCTACAAGTCTGGACTAAAACCTAGTAAACAAGAAGTCTGAAATTTGTTATTAGGCACCAGCCTATCTCTCGAACCTCCAGGGTTCCAGCAGCAGCCTCCTGAATCTGAGAAGAGTGGATTTAGAAATATGAGTCGGCCATAGAGATAGTACTTGCTCTGCACAGATACACACAGCAGACCCAGTTTCTATCCTCAGCACAGCCTATGTTCTTGAACCCTGCCAGGAGTGACACCTGGTCACAACTGCTAGTGGCTCAAAATAAATGACGGCTCAAAGTAAAACAATATTCCCCGAATCAACTTTCCCTTTACAAACTCCCAAGATCTTAAAAGTTACCTCTATTGGGATGTCTCTCAGACATGGGGCAGAGCTGCTACTTGCTCTCCCTGTGCCCAGCCGCTCAGGAAGCGCCTGGGAGGCATGGCGAGTTCTAGCCTTGGCCTGCCACCCCAGCAGAGCCTCACAGCAAGCACGATGACACCCCTACTCCATGGGGCCCGCCATTTTCCACATCCGACTTACCTCTCATCACAACTCCACCCAGCAGACCAGACTATCACAGCCCAGCTCGCGACCCGCGCGGTTCATCAATAAATGCTTTATTTAGAGGTGACTACAACAGTATGCCACCCGCACGGCAAGCCTGGCAAGCTGCTCGTGTAGTATTTGATATGCCAAATACCAGTAACATTTATATTACGTCATTCCCATGACCTGATATAATGGTTTGAGGCTCTTTATGTTCCTGGAGCAAGCGGATGCCTTTGGGTTCTACTAGCATGAGACAGGACATATGGAGATATTACTGGTGCCCGCTCTAGCAAATAGATGATGAACGGGAAGATCGTGATAGTGATTGGGATGTGAGCAATAGTACAGGAGGGAGGGCATTTACCTTGCATTTGGACAACCTGGCATTGGCCAACCCGGGTTCCATCATCCTCGGCATCCCATATGGTCCCCTGAGCATCACCAGGAGTAACCCCTGAGCATTGCAGGTGTGGCCCAAAAACAAAAACCACCTTTCTTGACCCCTAGGCCAAAAAGCTGATTCTCCCTTGTCATTTCACGGAACTACAGATTTGGTTATGGAAGAGAAATTCTTTTCCATTAGATTATAAAGATGATGGCGGTGAATGGAGTTTTGTTCGGATAAAGCTTTGGTGCTTCTCAGGCTGCTAAAACTCGGCACCTTGGGAGAAACGGTTCTTTGCATGTTGTTGAGACAAAGGGCTGGGGTGGGCGCAGGGACCAGGGTCACCGTGGCACCGATAAAGGTAGAGAACGGAGCCCAGTAGACTCAGTCATCCGACACCAAATCCTCTGGAATCTCATTAAAGAGGGAAGTGGGATATTTTAGAACCATAATAGTCCTGTCCAGGTACCCTTCCGCAGATAAAAGCTGTTTCTATGTACACACAATAGTTGCTGGCCTTGTATGCACAGTTTAAACAGCGGCAGCACGTTCTGTGTACAGGTGCCGCCTCCAGACAGAAGAATTCAACTAACGCCCGAGCCCAGGTAAAACAGTATCCTGTGAGTAGTCCTTTTCAGAAGAGTTTCAGAAGGGCTGGAGGATTGCTCGGTGACAGAGCATTTGTCTTGCCTGCCTGAGGCCCTGGGTTTGATCCCCAGCACTGCAAATAAACATTCAAAAAATTAAAAGGTTTGAGATCCAGTTGGTTCAAGGCCCAGTGCTTGGTTATAATGTCAATGAAATTCAATAATTCAACTGATTTTTATCAAATCGGTTTATCCGGGTTTAAGAAAAGCTTACGATTTTCTCATTAGGAAGGGTAGGTAGGGGTTTGCCTCCCACTTGGCAACCTAAGTTTGATCCCTGGCATCCAATATGGTGCCCCAACCCCTACCAGGAGTAATTCCTAAGTGAAGACTCAAGAGTGACCCCTGAACATCCCTGGATGTGCCTCCCCACCAAAAGAACCAAGGGGGAGTCAGAGCTCTTTCAGATCAGAATGTGGGCTTCTAACTTGCAAAGACTGCACTGTTGGTCAGGTGTCAAAACTGTTCCCTTGGGTGTTTCACTGAAACAACTGTCATGTGAACAGCTTGTAGATTCATCAACCACACTATATAAGTAAACCACATTCATTTAGTTTTCCTGAAAATTGTAAACCCAAAGCACGGTTTTATTAACTATTAGTTTCCAGTTGCTCTGTCTAAAAACCCACTGGTTGGTTCAAAGAAGAGGAAACAGCATTTAAAATAATACGTCATCATTTATTTCATTGCTCTTTTTCAGAAATTGTTAACATGCCTTGGAAAGAAATCATAATATCCCAATACCAAAGTAGACTAACATTAAAATTGTATTCAGATCCTTTTCACTTTCAACTCACAGTCTAACTTCTGTCCCCTACAGTCAGACTCCCCATGCTGTGTACAGTCGTGGCTTGCACCGAGCACTGCTGTTTAATGTCAATGAATATTCTCCTGCCTTCCGGAGCCTTCCATAGCCTCTTTGTTGCCTGGAATGTCTCCTTTCTCTGTGAGGAAGAAACGGCCTCAGAGCTTAATCTCATCATTCCTGCCTTTCAAAGGAAAATCTCTAGATTGCTCCACAGTTGTGTGTTTCCCACAGCTTATGGCATAGACCTATTTGGTCATCAGACATTTTAGCTGTAGCATTTCCCACTGGAAAACGTCATTGTCCTTAATTCATGTCAGTCCGATTCCAGTCGACAGTTCATTCTCCAGCTAGGTAGTGCCTCACTTGAGGATGCCCCAGTCCTTGATTTGCTTTGCAGATTTTATCTTCCATTTCATTCAAGTCTTCTATTCTAGACCTTCAAAATGCCCTTCACATTCCCTCGACTATCTTTATTCCTGTGAGTACCACTCTCATTGAAATCTTGGCTTTGAAACTGAGTTGTGGGGTCATGTAAGTGAATGTGGGATCCATGAAAAAATTTGGCAAGAGGAAAAGGTTTCTGAATGCACGGAGACCAAAAATTAATTGAAAATCAATCTTATAAATCTGATTCTGGCTGCTTGCCCTCCACGTTTCTCAGGGAAAACGTTCAAGAAAAAGTGAGAAACATCTGAGAAGCATTGGTCAGTCTGTCTAAACCATGAGCTAGCCCATTTCCTCTTTGGGGGAGTGTCACACCCAGTGATGCTCACTGGTTACTCCTGGCTCTGCACTCAGGGATCACACCTGGTAGAGCTCAAGGGATCATACAGGATGCTGGAGATCGCACCCGAGTCAGCTGTGTGCAAGGCAAACGCCCTTCCTGCTGGACTATCACTCCGGCCCCGACCTGGCCCGTTCTTCCCAACCCCTCCCTGAACTTGTTCCCCACATAGCTGCCTCCCTTGGCCCCTTTCTGGTCTCCAAACAAGCCAAACTTTTGGCCGTCAAAAGGTTTTGCTTTTAACTCCTGTGAGGAAGAGCCGGATCACTAATTTTCACCCCCCATTTCTCTCAACTCACCCTCCTAGATCCTAGATCTCAGCCTTCCCTGGAGTACCTCACCATTTTCTTATTCCATCTTGCTTCCTTTTCCTACGTAAAGGTAAAATATTCCACAGCTACCTTGAGCGTCTGTGGGCCATTGGAGAGGATTCCTGTCCCCACCAAAAACTGATGAACCAAATGGAAGCAGAGACTGTCATTTAATGTGTGCCACATCCCGAGCCTGACACGCAGGTACAAATGCCCGACACGCAGGAGACCTTCAATAAATACTGGCTAAATAACTGAATGCGTAATGAGGCGGAAGACTGCCATCCAATTCCAGTGAGAGCCCCTAACCTTTTCATTCCCACCTAGTGATTCATTGTTAGTCATCAGCCAGGCCTTGAAGGCATGTTGTCCAAGTCAGGTTTGCAGACTTTATTTGTTGATTTTATGCATTTATTCCTCTTACCTGGGTTACCTCCGGAGCTGATGACAGTGTTGGTAATGCCGGTAGCATGTTAATGAGAGTCTTGCAGAGCTACCTGAGAGGGCAAAGGCAGAGATGCTGATACAGGACAGTGTTTCTGGGCGGACGCGGTCAGTTCTCAACAAATGAGGTGGATGGACCTTCTTCCATCAATCACTCCTCTGCTTCCTGAAGCCTCGTGGCCCCCAGGAGGGCTCCTGTCTTCTCATTCTTGAAGACTGACAAGCACCCCCTGGGGCACCCTAGATTACTGAAAATGGGGGGTGGGGGGTCTTGACACCAGGAATTGAAAAGCCCCTCCTTCAGAGCAGGGCTCGGGAGTAACGGCCACACTGGCGTTGCTGCTGGCTGCCGGCTCTGGAAGGGAACACAGAAGATGAAGGTAAGGGACTTCCTTAGCTGGATTCGAGACCAGCTACTCCACCAGAAGCCTTCAAGCTGTTTCTTTATCTGCTTTCTATTATTTTTTTGGTTTGGGGGGCTCACACCCCGCCATGCTCAGGGCTGACTCCTCCTCACTCCGGGCAGGGCTCAGGGAACCATAAGGGATTTCAGGGATGGAACCAGGCTGGCCTGTGCACGCAAGCGCCCTCTCCACGGAGCTGTTACTACTCACCTCTGCTTTCTGCTTAACCAACGGTTTAGAACCTGAGGGATATTGGAAGCAGTCTAGCGTTTAAAATGGCAGGTTCATTGTACTAAGAACAAAAGAATCCCTCTCCACCCAACTGCACATTTGGGAATAATGAGAAAATAGAATCATAAAAATAATGTGTTAACCAGTACTTTTTTAGAAGAGAAGGAAGCCTTTGGGAGTGAGCTTCCTGTGATCCTGGGAGTCTCCTTATCCCAGACAAAGTGGGGAACAAGACAGAGCCCAGGAAAGGGAAGGGGGCTGTCTGGGGGTGTGAGGGGAGGAAGACCCCAGCACCAACCGGAGGAATGAATGCCGGGACCCTGTCTCTGCGCAGGGCTTCCGGGGACTGGCGGCCGCCACCCTCTGGCTTCTCCTGCTCTGTTCTCTGATGGGACACTCGGGGTCAGCTCCGCAGGTACGTGCAGGGCAGGCTGAGCTGTGGGGGGCTTCCTCCCTCAGACCCCAGAGAGGTGCTGACTGTCCCTGTCCCCTTCCTCTCCCTGGGGCTGGTGACTGCCCCTGTCCCCTTCCCTCTCCCTGGGGCTGCTGACTGCCCCTGTCCCCTTCCCTCTCCCTGGGGCTGGGTGCCCCCCTGGGGCTGCTGACTGTCCCTGTCCCCTTCCCTCTCCCTGGGGCTGCTGACTGCCCCTGGCCCCTTCCCTCTCCCTGGGGCTGCTGACTGTCCCTGGCCCCTTCCCTCTCCCTGGGGCTGGTGGCTGCCCCTGCCCTTCCTCTCCCGGGTCTGCCTGTCCCCTCCCTCTCCCTGGGGCTGCTGACTGCCCCTGTCCCCTTCCCTCTCCCTGGGGCTGCTGACTGCCCCTGTCCCCTTCCCTCTCCCTGGGGCTGCTGACTGTCCCTGTCCCCCTTCCTCTCCCTGGGGCTGCTGACTGTCCCTGTCCCCTTCCCTCTCCCTGGGGCTTGACTGCCCTGTCCCCTTCTCCGGGGGGCTGCCCCCTCCCTCTCCCTGGGGCTGCTGACTGCCCCCTGTCCCCTTCCCTCTCCCTGGGGCTGGTGATGGCCACCCCCTCTGCCCCTACCTTGCTCTTCCTGAGGCTGTGGCGTCCCTTACCCTCCACTCCAGCAGCGCCCCCCGAGCCCCCGAACTGGACTCCGCAGGCCATGCTGTACCTGAAGGGCGCGCGTGAGTGGGGGGCTGGGGGGGGGGGGGGCGGGAGCCAGGGCGTAAAGGGGAGCAAATTGGGGAGGGGGTCCTCTTACCTGGGGATCCTGCGGACCCTGGGGGCTGGGGCGCCTTTGGGGTGCTCATCGAGGTCGCCCCTAGCTCTCCCTAACCCGATGCTGGCCCCCGTCCACCCGCAGAAGGGCGCCGCTTCCTCTCCGACCAGAGCCGTGGGAAGGGCCTCTCGGACAGGGCGCCGCCAGGTGAGTGACCAGGAGGGCACTGGGGGACCCCGGATAGGGGGCCGGCCGCAGAATCCCTCACCCCGGGCCCAGGGAGTGCGCCATGTGGAGGCTAAGCGCGGGTGGGTGAGAGGGTGGGGGTCCCTGGAAGACCCTCCCTCTGCTCTCCACGGATGCTCTGGTGGCTGCCCCGGGCGCCCCCCACCTGGGAAGGTTCGGTTTGTTGGACCATTGGCGCCCCACAGGCGGTGCACCCCATAGAACAAACGCTCCTGTTGGTTTGCTGCGCGCTCAGGTGCAAACACACCAAGAATCACCTGGCACCAGGCACCGAGCCCAGGGCAGGGGGCTCTGGGCAGCTCTGTCGTCTGTCCACTAACAGAAGGACCGTCTGTGTCCCCTGCCTTCAAATAGTAGCTTTAGCCCTTGGCCCCGCAGCCCACGGTGAGGTAGAGCCGTTTGGCGGAACCAGGACGGGTCTAAACTCAGTCACACCCACATCAAAACTGGGAAATTGCTTTCCTTTTCCGTGTGGGTTTTGGCGTGGCGGTGGCTGGTTTGGTTTGGGAGCCGCACCCAGCAGTGCTCAGGGTGGCCCTTATGCCAAGGGGCGCTGATCCTGTGTGGTCCCTTTGGCGCTGCATGGGCCTGTGGCGTGGACGGTGCTCTCACAGGCTGTCTGTCCTACTTACACCTAGGAAATGTGTCAGTATTTACTGCACAGTTGAGATTTTCTTAACTTTAAAATACAGGGCTGGTCAACCATTCTGCACTTGTCGATCGATAAACCATGGAGAAATATTTCATGGACTGCTAAGGCAGAGGGTTTTTAGTGCTACTTCTACATAAGAATATTTCCACCTCAATCTTTCTGATGGTGGCGGTACCACGACTTCGGGCCTGCACGGTGTATCACCAATCTTGAGGACTGAACGTTCCTTCAGTCTGACCCCAGCCCATGGACATTTGGTTGAAAACTTCTGCACTTTAATATACACCATCAGTAATATTAAGGCATGCCCAAGGGAAGTATGAAATGTTTCATTTGGGGATTTTTTTTAAAAAGCCTCCTTTGTTTTAGCTTTGTCTTATGCTCAAAATTCCATTTCCTAGTATTCCTAGTATTACCTCATACTAGACTAGGATTTCTCTATCTGAGTGTTTTAATCTGACAGATTGTGTATGTTTTGGTTCTCCAGAACGCCGAAGCCCGAATACCCAACTACTAACACTTGCGGAAATGGCAGCTCTCTTACTTGCGTCCTTGCCAAAAGCACCAGAAGGTAGGGGCCCAGCGACGTTTCCTCCTGCAGCACCGGGAAGCCTTGGCGACTTAGAGAGTTTTGTATTTGTCCAACCAAGTTGCCTTGACTTCCTCTTTCAGGACGGCCAGGAGTGATCCAGTCTCCAGTGGAGACTCACAAAGCCTGCACCCAGCCCTTTGCGCCACCTCCCTGGCCCCCAGCTGGGGTCCCTCTCTCATAGCTCTAGGCCAGAGTTCAGGCATGCTGGTAACAGAGGAGCGCGTTCATTGCTGACAGAGGCGGCAGGGATTTGGAGTATGCAAGTCAGGACTGAAAACCCAGTACACAGAGGGCCAGAGAGCACACAGAGGGCCAGAGAGTACGCAGAGGGCCAGGGAGCACGCAAAGGGCCAGAGAGTATGCAGAGGGCCAGAGAGTACGCAGAGGGCCAGAGAGTACGCAGAGGGCCAGGAGCGCAGAGGGCCAGAGAATTTACAGAGGGCCAGAGAGTACGCAGAGGGTCAGAGAGTTTACAGAGGGCCAGAGAGTACACAGAGGGCCAGAGAGCACACAGAGGGGCCAGAGAGCACACAGAGGGCCAGAGAGTATGCAGAGGGCCAGAGAATTTACAGAGGGCCAGAGAGTACAGAGGGCCAGAGAGTACGCAGAGGGCCAGAGAGTTCACAGAGGGCCAGAGAGTACACAGAGGGCCAGAGAGGCACACAGAGGGCCAGAGAGCACACAGAGGGCCAGAGAGCACACAGAGGGCCAGAGAGTACGCAGAGGGCCAGAGAATTTACAGAGGGGCCAGAGAGTACGCAGAGGGTCAGAGAGTTACAGAGGGCCAAGGACAAAAAGAGAGTAAGAGGGCCAAGAGTACACGAGGGCCAGAGAGTACACAGAGGGCCAGAGAGTACACAGAGGGCCAAGAGAGTTTACAGAGGGCCAGAGAGCACACAGAGGGCCAGAGAGTACACAGAGGGCCAGCGAGTACACAGAGGGCCAGAGAGTACACAGAGGGCCAGAGAGTTTACAGAGGGCCAAGAGAGCACACAAAAAGAGGTACAGAGGGCCAAGAGTACACAGAGGGCCAAGAGACCGGCCGGAGAGTTTACAGAGGGCCAGAGAGCACACAGAGGGCCAGAGAGTACACAGTGGGCCAGAGAGTTCACAGAGGGCCAGAGAGTACGCAGAGGGTCAGAGAGTTTACAGAGGGAGCCAAGAGAGCACACAAAAAGTCAGAGAGTACACAGAGGGCCAAGGTCCGAGTACACAGAGGGCCAAGAGTACACAGAGGGCCGGAGAGTTTACAGAGGGCCAGAGAGCACACAGAGGGCCAGAGAGCACGCAGAGGGCCAGAGAGCACGCAGAGGGGCCAGTTAGCACGTAGAGGGCCAGAGTAATAACTGATTTGCCTTGCAGACTGCAGTCTCTGCTTCCATCTCCCGCACCACAAGAGTCCTGTGAGCACTTGCAGGAGTGACCTTGAGCTCCACTGGGTGTGGCCCAAACACCCTCTCCCCACCCCCAAAAAAGGAGTTAAAAAATAATGCCACCAGCCTTATTTTATGATTCATATCACTTAAAATGTAACACGTGGGCGGTGGCATATGTTTTGCATACAGGAGGCATCACCCCATCACAGTGGGAAGTGGTCCCAGCCCCCACCCCCACAGAGGGCCAGGAGCTGCCCCTGAGCACTGACAGGCATGGCATCCCCAAGCAAAAGGGTGGCATACCTGAAAAGGGTAGTGGTCTGCAGGCACAGGGGCGGAGCAGAGCAGAGTGCTGACCCCACACTGTGACCCGGGCACGGGGGCAGAGGAGAGAGCCCATGGCTAGGGGAGCAGCCACAGGGCACTTGCCTTGTGGGTCAGTATGGGGTGTCACTGTGGAAATACCACCCTGAGCATCAGAGAAGGGGGATAAAGATGGGGACGCCCCCGTGAGTGGGTGGAGGGGGTCCCATACCTCACTCCGCAGGGCAGCTCTGCTGTCGCTGGGGCAGCCAGAGAAGGCCGCAGAGTCCACAAAGCCTGGGCAGAGCCAAGGGAGGGCCATGGCCTTCTACTGCTGCTTCCTGTGCTGCCTGATATGGCCATCGGGGTATTGGATGACCCTGGCTGTCCTCACGGCCACCTGGGGAGTGCAGCTCATTCTCCTGCTGGGACAAGAGAGGAAATGGACACCCCAAGTGCAGTCCTGGCCGCCCATCAGGTAGCAGTGTGGCTGGAGCTCTTCACAGAGGTGACACTCCACTCTGAGACCCGGGAAGCTGCCCAGTGGGTTCTCAGCAGAGCGGGGTCCCGAGGGCGCCCTGAGAGGGTGATCGAAGAGTTGGCTAAGGATAGCCGCGGTGGGTGGGAGTCGGCGGGGCCCCACCATGCTGCCCTGTTCTTGTTCAGAAACTCTCAAGCCCCCAGAGAAGGAGACTCGGGAAGCCTCCTGAGCCCCTAAAGGTGCCTGCTGAGGTGTAGAGAGGGGCTGGAACTGTGCAGAAGAGGAAAAGCTAGGAGTGAGGGGAGGAAGGGAAGGTGAGAGGAAGAGAGGGAAGGACAGGGAACACGCAGGGAGGGAGGAAGCGGGGAAGGAGGAAAGGTCTGCGCTCAAGCCCCCTGCAGCTGGTGTTTGGGAGCTGCCTGGAGTCAGGGATCACACCCAGGCCCTGGCAGGCAACGTGGGGGTTTTGCCCTTTGAGCTCATTCCCTCGCCTCAGTGCACGTAATCTGGAGGTGATCTTAGAGACGAGTGGGAGAGGCACTTTGCGACGTTCTCTCCCTCTCCCCAGTTTTGTCCTTTGCAACCGTTTTAGAGACCCAGGACCCCAATCATCTAAGGCAGTTCTCTCTGCCTCAGGGGCTGAAGTTCAGTGATGATGTCATTCCGCTAACACGGACGCTCCCTTGTCTCACTTCCTCTAGCTCTGCCAATAAGGGACTGTGTACCCGTGTTCCCAAGTAAAGTGTCCTGTAATGGGAACCGGATAATGCCCGTGGCAAGTGAACAATGTTAGAGTGGGCAGGCTGACCTTAAGCGAGACTTGTGACTGTTCAGATTTCTACCACGTAAGGCCTGGGGAGAGGCTCAAAGGGCTGGAGCACAGAGTTTGCCTGCAGGAGACCCAGGTTCCATCCCAGAACCATGGTGGCCCCAGAACACTACAGGGAGCAATTCCAAGCAATAATTTGAGTTGGGTCTAAGCACCACCTAGTGCGGCCCCAACCATTACTCCCTAAGTTGATTAACTCATACCAGAAATACTGCCTTAAGTTCATTCATTATAAAGGAAAATATGCGAATTCTCTGATATGTCCCAAGTGAAGTCAGTTCAGATCCAATTGGGGAGTTTCAGTTGCAGAGTGAAAGAGTTTGTGGAAGTCTTGCAGGGGCTAAACATTTGTACTTAAAGCATGTTCTTGATTGCTGAGTGACAGCCATACCCCTCGCCTTCTTTGAAAAACCCAGCAGGTGTATTTATGTGATATCGTTTTTGTCCGTTTCAGTTAGGAAAGAAGACTTCGATGAAACCAGGCTCCCTGAAGACAGGCTGCTACACTGGTGACATTCAGTGACAGTTCTTCTGCTTGGGGCCAGAGTCACGCGACTTGGGGCCTCGGTCCCTCTCCCTTAACTCCTAATCTTAGCAACAGGAACTGCTAGTTGTGTCTTGTTGTTGCTGTTGTCCCCAGAGGCTAAAGCAGAATCCTCAGGTGAAAGATCACTATCTTCAGGCCGTGTGTGGTCACCTCGCTCTGGGCTATTTTAAAGTGCTGGTCAAAGAATCTTTAGTGATCTTGCTTTCTGGGGCAAGTGCCTGCGTGTTTCCTGCTTCTTCATTCTGTTACCCACTTGCCTTGTCTGTCATTCTGCGGCACTTGCCCGTTCAAACCCCTCTCCCCAGTTGTGGTCTCCAAGGAAGATTGGGGGAAATTGACCGGAAAGGACGGGGCAGAGCGATCCTGAGAACAGTTCGTTTAGGAGAGTGGGGACCAGAGAGGTAGGACAGTGGGGAGAGCCCTTGCCTTGCATGCAGCCCATCAGCGTCCAACCAACGCGTCACTGGGACCCCATCGGGAGTGATCTCTGAGCACAGAGCCAGGAGGTCAGCTCTGAACACAGCTGGGTGTGGCCCCCAAAACAAAGAAACTCAATTTATTCAGAAGAGACCTGTCTTATAGAGGGACAGTGGGGAGGGGTGACAGGTCAGAAGCTGTCAGGTTTTGTGCTCCAGCATGAAAAGCGACTCCAAAATTTTAAGTGCTGCTGAGAAACTGGACACTAGGTGCGGCTTGCACTGAGGAAGGTCCCTGTGCTCTCTGGGGACCGGATTTCAACTAGAAGTATGGTGGAACTTACTGGGAATGACGCGGACGGAGGCAGGCCTGGCTCCTGGGGGACTGGACGAGCCTGTTTCTCAGTGGTAACTTATTCTCCACGGAGACAGACTCTGCTGACTCACCAACCAGTGCTCTGGGCTCTACCCGACATGAAGGCATTAGGCAAGGGCAACTCAGAACACTAGTGTGTGGCATTTGCTGAGCTTACTCCTTTCCAAGTTGGCTTGGGTAAGAGTTCTCTCCTCTCCTACACGCACACCTCCAGCACGGTTTGGCAGTTGATCAGGGCTTACAGTAGAATCCTCCTGTGGATCGCTTTCTATTACTGAGAAATGTGTCATGGTGGAAAATATTGTTCTTCCTGTCTTAAGATCATTATTTATCAGTTAAAAGTCTATTACTGTAAATATGTCTGTACATTGGAATTATAATTTCTGTGTGTTACAAAATCAAAATCCTGTAAGACTTGTCTCTGTCTTGTTTCATAACTGCATAATGAAACAGGCTCAAGCTCTTGTAGCGATGCTCTCTGCCCCAAAGATGATACGTGCATTAAAAAAATCTATGTGGCATTATGATAAGCACCTGTCGTTAATTATAATTTGGTCTTACAGTGGATTTCCTTTTTTGTTCTTTTTTGGGTCACACCTGGCGATGCTCAGGGTTATTCCTGGCTCAGGAATTACTCCTGGTGGTGCTCAGGGGACCATATGGGATGCTGGGGATCAGGAGTGAACCTGGGTCAGCCACGTGTAAGGCTAATGCCCTACCTGCTGTGCTATCGTTCCAGCCCCCTTACTGTGGATTTTTCAAGACAGGGCATGTAACTAGTCCATTGAGCATTATTCACTCATCTGATAGAGACTTGTTCATTTTGACTAAATGTTATGTCTATTCCAAAAACACATTTGAAATTTTTATTTTGACACAGTTCTTCCCACAACTAATTAGAACAATCTCAATGGTTTCACACTAAAACAGAACTGGAAAAAATTGAGAGGTGGTTATTTGACTAATACCTGTGCTAAGTATTCTAAGCACGAGATGGCTTGACCATTCTCGGAGTGTCCGGATGCGCTACCCCGATGCTGCAGAGAGACCTGCCTCTTTGCATTAACTTTCCCTTTTCTCTTAGGGTGTCTTTGCAAGGCACTTTTCAAAACTGAAAAAACAATTGTCCAGTGGGCACCTGTTTCCACGCTGTGTTTATATGCCGGGAGTTTCCGCCCAGTGCAGCACCACCAATGTACCCGTGGCAGGGAGTGCTGCCCCTCCAACATACTCCCACTGTCTGCACCTCTGTCCAGTTCCTGTCCCTTTCCTGTCCCTCTCACCCACCCCCCCCTCCCTGCAGGGGCCACTACTCCCCTGCTTGTTCCCCATGGGCGCTGCCTCCACCCCCGCATCACTGAGCCGACTCTGAGGAAGGAGAAGAGCACGTTCAAGGCAGCCAGCCCTTAGCCAGTCTCTGAGCTGTGCAGGAGACTGGGAGGTGGGGTGTGGCCTATGGTCTGCCCCCGATCATGAATTCCTTCAGGAATTTAGCAAGAATTCATCACTCATTTGCTTTATTCTTTCAAACTACCTGTGGAAAGGCATGATTCTTTGTCAGGAAAGAAGGCCGTGCTGCACAATGCAGTCAGCCAGTGCGGGCCGGACACACACACACACACACACACACACACACACACAACATGGACACATGGAGAACACACAGACACATAGGCACATAGAGACACATACACAGATGGACACAGACACACAGATACACACACATGCACAGAAACACACCGGTGTGCATGTACACAGACACACAGACATACACAGAGACACACAGACACCCTGAGTTATACAGGCAGACAGGGACGAACAGACTCATATGCAGACACACAGACACCCAGAGGCATGTGCATTCTTTACTAATTTGGTTTGTTCTTTCAAACCACCGGTGGGAAGGCATGACTTCCATATGGGGAAGGCAGGCAGAGACACACAGAAACAGACACACAGACACATACAGATACACATACACACAGGCATGCATACACACCCACAATGATACGTATGGGCGGACAACACACAGAGACAGACTTATACACAGACACACACAGTCATATACAGACACCGGCAGACACACGCACACGCGTGCACACACTGCTTTTTCTCCAGCTCCTAGTGTCCACCTCGTGAACCGCGCCTTGTCCACGGGCACCAGCCTGCCCCTCTCTGCCAACACCACCCACCCCACTCCGGGAGCAGCCCAGGAGCTGGGCAGAGTCATCTGCTCGCCGCTGATTCACTGCTCCTGGCCGGGCTTCGGTCATTCCGGGAAAGTCCAGGGAAGGAGTCAGGAGGCAGGGAGGCGTCTGCAGGGTCAGAACTGGGTCTCACGCTGCCCACCCCAAACCAGCCCGTGCAGGCCACCTCTCAGTTTCTTAAAAACGTTTCATTTTAAAAAACGTTTTAATTTGTTAATGTTTTTCTAAAGTCTCACTATACCCAATTCTATAACTACCGTGGTCTATTAAATTTTAACTTTATTTTCCCTCAGAAAAGTCTAGGGGTCCCTGAATATCACTTGTATCACTTCTCATTGTTCATTGATTTGCTCGAGCGGGCACCAGTAACAGTAACACCAGTAACACCCTGAATATAAGTATTCATAAGTATTCATATTTAATAAGTATTCATATTTAAGACTTAGGGGTCCCCGAATATAAGTATTCATTTTAATAAGTATTCATATTTAAGACTTTTGACCTTAACATAGTCATTTTAGAGAACTTCTCTTTAGATTTATTGTTTGTGTTCCTTGTTCCTGTCACAATAAATGATCCAAACTGTGGGCTCAGTTATGTAGCTATTGAATTATCAGGTTAATAGTTGAGCCCTTTTCTAATTGGGTTTTGCCCAGGAAACTTTCAGGGAGTGGGTGTATATCTCCGACTAGACATCTTCACTTGAATGCCCGCTAAAATATAAAAATAAGCATATTTTATAGTTAATCATATGAAAAGAACAAAATGTATTAAAATTTTAAAACACAAGAATAAAAATGTTTTAAGAAGCCCTTCTACTGATGAGTTTCTACTTCCAGGGGACAACCAAGAATGTCACTTTGATCCCTGCGTTGTCCCGTTGACTATCGAGAGGGCCGCAAGCTCATCTTCCTTCGCGAGTGGACCCCCTTTCATCACGTGTCATTCTGGGCTTCACCAAATGACTTTTCTCCGTGCTGGAGAGCGAACCTGGGACCCCACACACAAATGACCTGTTTTCTGTACTGAACGCAAATGCGTGTCAGATTGTGTTCTGGTCTCTGCTGCAGAGCTCTCCAGTTGTCACATGTGGATTTATTGGCCTCCTCAGGGAATTTTCTAAGGGTTAGGTGTGAGGAAATTAATTTCTGGTCCTGCCCTGCTGCTAAACAAGGTACATGAAGTCATCCTCAGTGGCAGCCGGAAGTTCCCGAGATTCCTTTGCCTTTCCTTGTGAAGGTGGAGAAGCTGGCCTGCAGTCTCCCACTGGACTTGGGCCAACCATCACAGTTACCCTTTCCTCACACCCATCAACAGTCCAGCACTGACCACTCCCAAAACCTGTATGGAGCCTTGACCAGCCCAAACCCACTGAATGCTCACCAGCATCTCCCGAGATACAAATCTAACAAAAGTCATCGAGGGGGACATAAAAGTCCCAGAGTAATCCTTTCTCTTCTTGGTGTCAATTCTTGGTCAATTTCACTCTGCTCATCTCTAAAACATAAATCTGTTTCTTACGTTTAGCAATGTCTCCAAGCATAGCACCGAAGATGTTAGAAACAGAGTCATAATGATTAAGTATCACTGTCACTGTATCACAGTGATTCCCGTTCATCATCGATTGGCTCGAGCGGGCACCAGCAGTAACATCTCCATATGCCCTGTCTCATGCAAGTAGAGCCCAAGGGCACCTGCTTGCTCCAGGAACATAAAGAGCCTCAAACCATTCCATCAGGTCATGGGAATGAGGTCTATAATTGTTACTGGCTCGAGGATTTGGCATATCAAATACGACACGGGTAGCTTGTCAGGCTCTGTGTGTGGGTAGCATACTCTTGTAATCATCTCTAAGTCCAGCATTTATTGATGAACCGTGCGGCTGCGCTGTGATAGGCTGGTCTGCTGGGTGGAGTTCTGATGAGGGGGAAGTTCGGATGTGGAAAATGGAGGCCCTCATGGAGTTGGGGGTCGACTGGCTTGTTGCGAGGCTCTGCTGGGGTGGCGGGCCAGGGCTAGAACCCGCCATCCCTCCCTGGGCGCCTCGTGAGCGGCTGGGCACAGGGAGAGCCGGTAGAAGCTCTGCCCCATGTCTGTGAGTCTCTTAAAAATGATTAAATAGGATTTTTTAAAGGTACTTCCTGCTAACTTTTCTAAAGGGTAGTTTTATTATTTATTATTTTGGAGTACCTCCAAGCAGTGGTCAAGAGATCTGAGGCAGGGGGGGCACCAAGCCTTCTGCCTGATTCCCAGAAACCCGGAGACCCTCAAAGGACCTTGAGAGGTCAGAGTCAGCCACACGCAGGGCTTGAGCCTTAACCCATCACATCTCTCTTGTTCCTCTACAAGGTCATCTGAAATGCTACCCCACATCAAGCTCTATTCCATGGCAGGTGGTTCACATGTATTTAACTAGCAAAAAATTGCTTTTTAACAATACATTCATTGTCAATGACAATTAAATCTTTAAATATCAGTTCATTTATTCACTTGGATTCACTAATTTATGATCAATGGAAGACCAAGATCTTAAAAAGGCTTTCCTTTTGAACAACAGAATTACAGAGTCCGCTGGTAGCATCTTTCTATCATTAATATAAGAAGTACCTTATAAATATGCATTATCATACCTTAAGATATAAATCTAGGAGAGCTATTTTCTTACGGATTTTGGTTGCCCTAAACACTAGAATTAAATCCATGGTTTTAACTTGTGAAAAATAGATGTAGCCACTAAGTACCAAATTATTTCAAATATATAGATAGTTCAAGCCTAAAATTAGTATCATTTGGGGTGGGTGGATAAGATACTATTGCATCTGACTTAGAAACTATATAAATACTAAGTCAAGGGCGATAATGATAATTATTGAAAGTTGCAAATGAAAATTCTTTGAACTAAACATCTGAGACATGTGTCTGGTCTCTTTCTCTTATTTTCTGGTTGCACCCAGTGATGCTCAGGACTTACTGTGGCTCAATGATCAGGGATCACTCCTGGCTGGGCTCAGGGGACCAGATAGGAGGTTGGAGATCAAATCCACACCGACTTGAAGTGTGCAGGCAAAGTGTCCTGCCTGCTGTGCTATCACTCTGGCCCCTCAAATCTTTCTCTTTTCAAGAACTCCTTCCTTCTGCTTCATTCCATGTTCTTAGAAGAAAGAAGTTAGGGAAAATGACTGGAATTTTTCTTTTTTATAAATTATAAAACTGCCATTCCTAATTTCTAGTTATAGGCAGAGAATAAATTTCATGAACTACTTAGAAGAAAATCAAACTTAGAGCATTTCAACCCTTTTAATAATAATTCTCACCACATTCCTACTAAATTAGCTTCATTCAACCAGCGTGGCTCAGTTCTTGTATTCACCGTGCAGCTTTTTTCTTCCCAATAGGAACGTTACCCAGAGAAAATGGCGACTTAATATTCAGCCGATCCCTTTCTGCCTCCTCTTCCTCATTGTATCTCTCATCCTCAAGTTGTCTTCCTCCACGTCGCTGCTTTGAAGGCTGGAAACTTGAGAGCCCGAGGGAGAAGGTGGCACCGAGGAGGGTCGAGGGAACTTAAACCCTTCTGTCTGCCAAAGACAAAAGTGGAACAAACATGGTTTTCAGTGACGCAAACTCTCTGCGTGGGGAGTGAATGAGGGACATTCATGCACAACCTCTAGGGTTTGTTCAAATGAACCGAAAGGAAAGTTTCATTCATTTTGCTTCTGGTACCATCAAGCTCAAGATTTATTAAATAAGTAGCTTTATTAGGCATTGAAAAGTGCCAGGTGACACACACACACACACACAGATGCACACACACGTATCCTATCACACACCACACTACACACATTAGAGCACACACAGACACAGATGCACACAAACACATCATACCACACACCACACCACACACACGAGCACATACACAGAGACGCACACAAGCATACACATGCATCACACTCATCACACCACACACACACACGCACACAATAGCAACCACTGTGTCTGTAAGGCAAAGACTGTGATGTTAAAGCACCTTGACTCCCAACCTGAGTATCACACTGATGTTATCCATCTCTATGTCCTCCTTCAGACATGCTCAGTGGACATAGGTGACCTAGACATGCCGTGGGGAGGCCACTTAGTTGATGGAGAAACCCCCACAAGTTGCTGTTATTTCTAGTGGACATGCAGTTCAGTTGTTATCTACAACTTATGTTTGTATCCACTTATTTTATGGTTCTGCCTCAAATTCACTGAACTAACTCACTTGGTAAACACGGAGGGAGCACTACAAATGGGTGAGACCCATCACGGCACCGAGTTTCCAAACGCCATCCCTCACTTAGAGTCCATACACTCAGGCAAATACAACATGCTAACAGCACTTGTAACTCTGGGTTTCAAGGGGTGTTACTGTGAATACACCACACACATGCTGTTCCTTCAGGGTTCAGATACTTGAACTCAAAGCAGTACAGAGATTAGAGTCCTGAACATAAGACCAGCTCAGAGGGGAGCTCAGTACTTAGATAAGTAGTTTGAATGGATGAGTCTGGCTGAATTGTTAGCTGTGGCACCACCATCTCTGAATAACTACACATTAACACTGGAAGCAAGACCGGAAACTGGATTGGCAGAGAAGAGATTAACAAGAGTCACTTTGATGGCAAATTTAAATTTGTTCTAATCAATCTGTTCCCCCTGGGATCCTGGTGCAATAGAATATAAATTGTATTATTGATATTTTTTCAACAATCCCCAAAGGATGGATATTTAATGAAGCAGCTTCAAGTATTAAAACTTAGAGAACTGTAGCATAGAGGTGCTTTTTCTATGATAGAAAGCCACAGGATGGAGTAATAGTACAGTGGAGAGGGCATTTTCTTTGCATGTTGTGGACCTGGGTTCAATCCTCAGCATCCCATTTGGTTCCCCAGACCACTTCCAGGAGTAACTCCTGAGTGTAGAGCCAGGGGTAACACCTGAGCATCACTGGATGAAGCCCCAAAACAATAACACAAAAACAGCTAATTGCTATTTGAAATAAGACTTACTTTTTATTACTAATAAAGACTTATTTTTATTTCAAACAGCTAATTGCTATTTGAAATAAGACTTATTTCAAATTGCTATTTGAAATAAGACTAAAGTCTTGACAGAAAAGTTACGGTAGAGTATTACAGTTTGTGTTCTTAGGTGACTTCAAATGAAAAGCTATTGTTTGGACTCACTTTAATTCATAAATTTAGCTTTTAAAATGAACAGCACATAGATATTTACCGTTGGTGGCGATGTGGGTTCCATATGAAATTTGTCCGAAAAGCTCTGCTTAGCGTCAGGTGCCTGGCATGCTGGTAATACTACAATAGAAAATCAATTCACAGGTCTAAGAACAGGTTTCTAGATCTTAATAGCAAGGTATTACATAAAATCACATCCTTCCAGCTATGAAATGGACTTTATAACAGTGGCAGGCTCAACGTCCAGAATCAGAAAACAAAATAGTTTTATCATTTCATTACTTTTCTGGGAGCAGATGAAATGCTACAAGAGGCTGGAGGGAAGGTCCACACCAGCCTGGCTGAATTTGAACTGGGCACTCGATCACCAAAGATGCTGGTGTGTGGAGATTCTCAGCCAATGGGAACGACTGTCATTGGGGGGTGGGGGAGGAGCTGAGCAGTTTCTCTGCAGACACATTATGTGAAGGCAAAGATAGGTCATTTTATTAAATAATCCTGTGCAAGGTATGTATATAAAGGTACCTCGATGTATATAAAGGCAATATGCATCTGAAAGGATTATGTGCCTTGTACTTTGCATGATACAAACAGTATTATTCCCTTCGTCCCAGCAGAGTAAAACTAAACAGGGACTTTTGCTCTTTTCCTCATCTTCATCAAACATTTTTGTGTTCCTATAAGGACCGAGAACCTATGTCACCGACCAGATCAGTGCTGGGTCCCGTTGGGGCAGGCTGTAGTGGGCTCGGGCTAAATGTGAGTAGCAGGTCGGGGACTTGGAACTCTTATATGTAAAGAAAGATGTACGATGGGATAATCCTTCAGTGTTTGTATTGCAAACCACAATGCACAAAAGGAGAGAGGGAGAGAGAGAAGTAAAGTGCCTACTATAGAGACAGATTGGGAGGGGGAAGTGAGGGGGGAGGGAAACAGGACATTGGTGCTTGGAAACGTGCTCTGGTGGAGGGATGGTGCTGGAACATTGTATGACTGAAACCCAATCATGAACAGCTTTGAAATGGCCTATCTCGTGGTGATTCAATAAAAAGAAAAAATGCATGGAAACATGACCGATGTATGTGCAACTATGATACTAAGCTGCTTTACAGCTTCTCCCAGAGGCTTTTTCAACTTGCTTACTCTGCCTAAGTATCTCCAGTCCAAAAGATCTGAGAGCCTCTCAGTCCGGTTCCTTTGGATAATTCTTTGGCGGCGTGACTGCTTGCAAAACCCATAGAGAAACTGAGTCAGCTGATTGCAAGAGTCGTCTGGCGAGCGAAAGCGCCTGTCCACGATGTAGATACCTGGAAGGCAGAAGCCGGGCAGGCTGAGAGCTGGGCTGACCCAAGCGCCTCCTCTCTGCTTCCCATCACTGCTGCCGCCCCTGTGCAACCCCTGAGTCCCCCGCTTTGTCCTTGCGGTCCCAAGTCTCTGCTCTTTGGGTCATCTGAATGGTTTACACTGCACAGACACAGAGAGGGGTCATGCTGAAAGCCACTGGCAGTGTAGGACTCTCTGGGATCTGAATTGGGCATCAGTGGTTTTAGGTCCCTGGGGTGCCCACCGTCTCAGGGAATAGGGCAGTGACAGTGTTCTCCAAAGACCAGGAACAGAGCTGACCATGCGGGCAGAGACCATCCCATCATAGCTTAACCTGATGGACACATAGATAGGAATATGCAAATTCTCTTGTCATCTTATGCAAGCTCATTCTGCTAACTTAGCACAGGCCTTTAGGTATAACAACATGAGACTAAAGAGCTAGTGTGATCACTATCACATCTCAGAGGGGCTAGAACAGGTCAGGGAAAGAAAGAAGCAAAAGGTAAGAGACCCATGTCCAACCTTGGCCTTCCTTTTATATTGTCTCTTAAGGCAGTGGGTATAATGTCGAGAGTCTTTCCTGAAGACCACAGAGGTTTACTTTGAGTTAAGCAAGGAGCATGCATAGGAATCATCAACTTTGAGTGAGGCTCCACACAGACCCATGCCTTGCCCGGGTGGGGCCCCTTCTCAAGGGGTCGGGTCAGTGGGGAAGAACCTTACCATAGGCAGTAGGGTCGGCCACGTGCTCTTGCATGAAGCAGCCAAAGCCAGAGAGGTTGGTTGTCACACTGGGAATGCCCATCACAGTGCATTCAGCTGCCGGGTAATGTGAAACAGACTGAATCATTTACTGTCGAGTTCTTATCAAATTCCTCCTTTCGATATAACTTTTATAACAGCTTTGCAGATCTTTATCTTAACTCATGAGCTATATACCCCTGATCACTTCCTGATAACTTTCATTTTGTTACATAAAGGACATTTTGGTGAAAAGTTGGCTGCAAGTTCTATAAAAATTTCTTCAGTCAACATAAACAACCTTTGTTCCCATATTTGCTCAGTCACTCACACTTTGGATTTAGGCAGCTCTATCCTTGAAATAACAGGTATGTAATTTCCTTGAAATAATAGGAAAAGGGGTCCATGATGAAGTATTAAGTTCATCAGTATTATGTGTTTTTGTGTTTCTCAAAGAACAAAGTTCCATTATGTAGGACAATTATGAGCGCAAGTAGTTAAAAACGAGGTATTACATCACCATAAAATGAAATCAACGAAGCAAATCACAAAAATTTCCTTTTTCTCTCTCTTTTTACGGAGTAGGAACTGACCACAGGGTCTCACCCAGGCAGAATCTCTGGCTACCACTGAGCCGTCTCACTGCCTCTTCATAACTCCTCCACTTATCTCCTCCACAAAGAAGTCTTGGTCTATTTCTGCCAAAGTTGTAATGGTTTTTTTTGCTGCTTTTTTGGGTCACACCTGGCTATGCTCAGGGGTTACTCCTGGCTCTGCACTCAGGAATCACTCCTGGCAATGCTTGAAGGCCATAGGAGATGCCGGGGATCAAACCTGGGTTGGCCGCATGCATGGCGAATGCCCACCTGCTGTTCTATGGTTCCAGCACCACTATTGGACTTTTATAGTATTTGCTTTTTTATTTTGGCTTTGTTTTGTTTAGGGCCAAACTCTGAGAACACAGAGCCAGGCTTCCTCCTGGCTCTATGCTTGGAGATCACTCCTAGAGGTGCTCAGGGGTGCCAGGGACTGAACCCAGGTGGATCACTTGCAAGACAAGAACCTGACTTGTACTATCTCTGGCATGCCATCTGGTTCATTCACCATGTGAATGTGCTATAGGCTAAAAGTTAAATCTACTGGCCCAGGGGAATAGCACAGGGTCACGGGTACATGCACACGTGGGCCCAATCCCAGCCAGCGTGATCCACCAAACACCACCAGCCCTAGTATTACATGGTCCATCCCCGTTAACTAGTGCTGGCGTCATTCCTGGCCTTCCTCAGTACAGCTTGGAAGCACCCCACCCAAGTTAGAATTAGACATATCTCCTTTGTTTTCTTCTAGTTTGGGGGCCACACCTGGCAGTGTGAAGAGGCTACTCCTGGCTCGGCACTCAGGAATCACTCCTGGCAATGCTCAGGGACCATATGGGATGCTAGGGATCACACCCGGTAGGTCCCTTGCAAGGCAAATGCCCTGCCTGCTGTACTATCACTCCGTCCCCCCTAAACATATCTCTTTTAAAGTGTTCTGAAAATTTTGGAGAACCATTTTGTGGGATGATTGTTCCTCATAATAGCTCCACTTGTAGTCTGTTCCTCCTGAAACTTAAGGATGACCTGGAACCATAAGTGAAGATAACTAAACCACATAGAACCTTTACAAACCATTCTTTTTCTTTGGAATGCATTGAGGTAGTAATAGTAAGATAAGCCCAACCACTTTCTGGAATATTTACATAATCTTTATCCTTATTCTTAGGTCAGGATCTACAAAGCATCATATTAATTCCTAAGAGATGTCCAGCCAGAACCACTTTGAAAACAAACAGCAAAACTCGATCCTTAGTGGATATTATCTATCAACAGTGAACATTATATACACAAGCATAAAAGAAACCAATGATAAAATCAAAACATTTACTGTCAGTACATGTCACACACCTGGAGTATAACCCCAGGGCTCATAGTATGAGGGAAATACTCCCAGGTGACAACCTCGGACAAACTCTTCATAATCCATGGGTAATAACGGACTGGTGGAAGAGAGGAACTCCGGTGCAAAATCACCTAAAGAAAGAAAAGGATGATTCTAATGAGCAAAAGAAAAAACTAAGCATGTGCTTTGTAGGCAGGAGCCCAGGTTGGAGCCTCAGGAACCGCAGGTCCCCAGCACTGCTGCAAGCTCCTGCTGGCTCAGAGGCGAGAGTAGCCCTTAAAAATTCAAGTAAAAGAATCGCCTACAATTTGTAGTCACTTCTCGGCTGTAGAATTCTTTTTTTTTGCTTTTTTGGGTCACACCCGGTAATGCTCAGGGGGTTTCTCCTGGCTCTGCACTCAGGAATTACTCCTGGCGGTCGTCGGGGACCATATGGAATGCCGAGGATCGAACCCGGGCCGGCATGGGCTGGCCGCATGCAAGGCAAACTCCCTACCAGCTGGGCTATTGCCCCGGCCCTGTAGAATTCTTGTGTTCTAAATTTGGGGGAGAAAAGAGACAAGAAAAATGGGCCAAAGAGATAGTATGGGGTGGGGGGGTAGTTTGCTTGCCTTGCATGCAGCTGACCCAAGTTCAACTCCTGGCATCCCACATGGATCCCCAAGCACCACCAGGTAGAGCCAGGAATAACCTCCAAGCACCACTAGGTGTGGCCCCAAAGCAAAAAACAAAATAATAAACCAACAAACCAGACCAAAAAGAAGAGAGAGACAGAGAGAGAGAGAGAGAGAGAGAGAGAGAGAGAGAGAGAGAGAGAGAGAGAGAGAGAGACAGGGACAGGGACAGAGACAGAGAGAAGGAAAAGGAAAAGGAACAGGACTGAAAGCCGGAAAAGCTCTCCATTCCCAGACTCGATCAGTGGACCCATGAGTGTGTTGATTTTCATTCTCATGCTACATGTCATCCTCCTACCCGGGTTGACTGGCAATAGGGTTATGTTTGCGACTGTCACTGCGGCCTCCTGTCCTGTTTCTCAATGCGTCCCCAGTTTAAGCAGCAAAGAGCAGAGCTGGTTCATGGGCCCCTCCCTGCCGGAGCAGGAGTGAGTCGTCCCAGAAAGAGCTAAGCTGGGCACACGCGCCCATCATCTCGTCTCACTGGATCACACCAGAAGCCGCCACCCCAGACTCCAGCCGCCCTGATCACCTCCTCAATGCCCTCCTGCTTCTGTTCCACTAAGTCTCACGAAACACAGCAATGGGGGTGAACTTTGAAAAAATACCAGTTACTCCTCTGCTCAGAATCTTTCCTGGCTTTCCACGCAGAGTGAAACTCAGTGTTTGTCGTGCACTGTAATCAGCTAGTGGTAGACTGGTGGGCATTTAAGAACCCAAAACCACTGGGGGAGAGAGAGAGAGAGAGAAAGAGAGGGAGGGAGAGAATAAGAGAAAGAGAAAGAGAAAGAGAAAGGAAGAGAATAAGAGAAAGAGAGAGAAGAGAAAAGAATAAGAGATAGAGAGAGAGGGTGAGAGAGAGAATAAGAGAAAGAGAAAGAGAAGAGAAAAGAGAAAGGAAGAGAATAAGAGAAAGAGATGAGAGAGAGAGAGAGGAAGAGAATAAAGAGAATAAGAGAGAGAGAGGAAGAGAAAGAAAGAGATAGATGGGGGTCGGAGCGATAGCCCAGCGGGTTAGGGGTTCGCTTTGCATGCAGCCAGCCTGTGCCGGCCAGACTTAGATTCCCAGCATCCCATATGGTCCCCCGAGCACCGCCAGGAGTAATTCCTGAGTGCAGAGCCAGGAGTAACCCCCTGAGCGTCACCAGGTGTGATCCAAAAAAGCAAAAAAAAAAAAAGAGAGAGAGAGAGAGAGGGAGAGAGAGAATAAGAGAAAGAGAAAGGAAGGGAGAGAATAAGAGAAAGAGAGAGAGGAAGAGAAAGAATAAGAGAGAGAGGAGGGAGAGAGAGAGAGAGGAAAGGGGCTTGCCTTGCCTTACTCATGCAGTGTTCCTAGGCTGACAGGTTCCTTTGTAACGCAAAGGAGAACAGAAAACATAGTGTTGGGGACATTGGTGAATACAGCAGCTCCTCAACTGAGAGAATCTATCTCCTCTTTCCCCTAATCATTCAAATCATCTCCTAACCATGCGACACGGAATGACTAGGGGTCTTGTTTGCCTCCCGCACAGCTAAAATGTTATTGAAAGAGAACGTAAGGGGCTGAGTGACAGCGCAGGGGACAGCACTTGCCTTGCCCAGAACATAAGGCCCGAGTGACAGCGCAGGGGGACAGCACTTGCCTTGCCCAGAACCTAAGGGTCTGAGTGACAGCGGGGGGGACAGCACTTGCCTTGCCCAGAACCTAAGGGCCGATGACAGCGCAGGGGAAATAGCACTTGCCTTGCCCAGAACCCTAAGGGCCGGAGTGACAGCGCAAGGGGGACAGCACTTGCCTTGCCCAGAACCCTAAACCCCGAGTGACAGCTCAGGGGACAGCATTTGCCTTGCGCAGTGGCACTTTCCTGCAGCTGTCCTGGGTTCCCTGCACAGGGCCACTGCTCCAGTCCGTGAGCCACCTTTGTTCCATAATTTTAATTTTCTTTATTTATTTTCATTGGTTGGGGAGCCACACCCTGTCCTGCCCAGGCTCTTTCTCCCCCCTTTGTTATTAGCACTTTGGGGGGAGTCAGTCGCACACCGTGTTCGCACTAGGCAGTCTCATGAGGGTAGAGTTGAAGAACTGCCCAGGGTGAAAAGGGAAAGAACGCAGAGGAGTAAAAAATAAGACTTCGTTTCTGACGAGCCCACTGCTCTTTGACCTTGAAATTCATGACATAAGGGCGGGAACTGGGGTGCGTGGGAGGGTGGTGGGCCGAGTCCCCACCCTGCTGAAGCCCAGGCAACACACCACATCCCACAGCTGCCAACAGCCCAGCTCCACCGTCTCTCAGCCAATCTCTGCAGACCCTAAGTGACGCCGGATCAGTTACATGGTTTCCGGTCTGAGAGCCCTGCGGTCTTCCCGATGGGTGCAGAACACCTGCCTCTTCCCCGTCCCAGGCTTCCACATACCCACACCCCGCGCCATTCCTATGTCAACTCTTCGACCAGCTCTACAGAGCCTGGAATTCCTGACCCTGTGTGGCCACATGTGCCACACTTGACACCTCCAAATGCCACAATACTGACAGCCCAGTAGGAGCAAACCAAATTAGGAAAGTAACTAGCAGCCGACTAAGCTCAATAAACAAAATCAGTCACCTGAAAGGCTCAACTAACAACAAACAGCTACGGAAACCTTCAACAATGTCCCCATGGTGAGATATAACAACTTTCACAAATTTTCTTTTATTGAAGTATTTATTTTATAATTCATTGGCCGTTTGTTTGTAATGATCAATACAATCATTGTGTATGTGCTAAGGGGCAGGCATGCGGGAGGTGGGTGGGAAAAATGGGGATACGGTGGGGGGGAAGGTCGCTCTGGTGGTGGGACCAATGTTGAATACCGAGTGTTGTAACAACCATGTTAGGACAACTTTGAAAACTGCGGTGTTTAAATAAAGAAAAGGAAAAAAAAGGGCTGGAGTGATAGGGACCCCAAGAAGGGCTTTTTGCTTGGCAGGCAGCCAACCCAGGTTTAATTTCCGGATTCCCCCTCTCCACTCCCAATCACCACCAAGAGGGATATCTGAACACAGACAGAGCCAGGAATAAGCCAAGTGTAGCACTCCCAAATTTAAAAAACAAACCAGGTTCATGAAATAAGTCTATATTCTTCTCCACAAGTACCTAATTTGGGTAACCTCAGCAGTAATGACAGCACATGGATCATGTCTTCCTGTACTGCTATTTTCACCTCATCTCTTTTAAGCTTAGAATTATTGAGAGGAGGGAAAGGAAACATTTCCATGGTCCTCATTTTAGAAATAAGGAATTCTCAGGCATGAATTCCATCTCAGTTGATCCATGAATAGACAATGGATTAGCTAAAGAAAAATGAGAATGTTATAGTGGGCAAAGTAAAATGAATACGGTATTTCCCTCCACCAGACAGGACTGAAATCCTTATTCCATGCAATACCGGAGGGGAGAGAGAAGACACATACCCGACCCCAGCCCCCGACCTAGGGATAAAGGTAGGATGAGGACCCAAGGGTCCTGTGTCCACTCTGGCAGTTTCAAGCCATAAAAATTTGCAGTCCTCCCAAACCTTTGTCCCATTGTAGAACATGAAAGCATCAGGTCATTTGTTTTGCTCCCAGTCGCACAGAATGACGGCATAGCTAAAATAAGAAAGCAGCTGCTCCGGCCTGAACGCAGACAATCACAGAGGCTCAGGATGGATGGAAAATATCGGAGTCAGTCCAAGGTCAGAGAGAGACTCAGTGGGGACTGGGATACAAATATGGGCTGCTTCCCCAAATTCTCTCTCTCTCTCTTACTGTTTCTCTTTCTCTCTCTTTCTTACTCTCTCTCTCTCTGTCTTCCTCTCTCTTTCTCTCACATACACACAGTGGACTCTGAATGGGTAGGAGAAATAACAAGAAAATACACCAAACCTTGTCTAACTGTGTTGTTTGCTTGCTTGTTTGTTTTGCTTTTGGGGGGGTCATATCCAGCGATGCTCAGGGGTTACTCCTGGCTCTGCACTCAGGAATTACTCCTGGTAGTGCTCTGGGCACCATACAGGGATGACAGGGATGGAAGCCGGGTCAGCAGCGTGCAAGGCAAATGCTCTCCCCACTGGTTATGTGGACTCTGTGGCCACACTTTTCTCTCCCTACCATCCAGTTAAGGCAGGATAAAGGTGATTTCAAATTCAAAATCATCTGCAATGTGCCCTGACTCAAACGCCACTATCACATAAACTGTGTCATGCTTCCACATTAAGAACCACAAAAAGGGTGAATCTTCAGTATTCTGTAAATGCGCAGGGGATCAATCAGGCACTCAAAGGAACAGGCCAGAGTTCGTCAAACATTTTTCTCCTTTTTTAATCTTGAAGGTTTTATTAATTTTTGTGTGTTTATGGGCCATACCTGGTGGTTTTGGGCTTCCTCCTGACTCTTTGCTCAGGGATCATTCCTGCCAAAGTTCAGAGGACCATATGTGGAGCTAGGGGTAGACCACAGCTGGTCACATGCAGGGAAAGCACTTTGCCCACTGTAGTAGCTCTCTGACCTTCAGCCGAGCTCTTAGAGAATGAAGTTTTAATAAAATACTTATTTCAAAATGACCTACTTTTGTTTCATTGCTTTAAGAGTATATTCTAAAACTTGTGTGTGTGTGTGTGTGTGTGTGTTTATAAAAACAATCAATGCGAGGCCAGAGAGATAGTGCAGCAGGTAGGGTACTTGCCTTGCACATAGCCAATCCAGACTCAATCCCCTGCACCCCCACCAATACGGGTGATCCCTGAGTGCAGAGTCAGAGTAAGCCCTGAGCTCCAAATGGGTGTGGTCCAAATTCTAGAAGAATGAGTGAGTGTATTCGGACATTTGTGAGTTTAAGTGCCTGCACGTGGCTGGTACCCAAGAGCGTCTCCATTTGCTTGGTATCGGGATACACTTTCATGTTCGGGACTTCCTCGTCACCTGCTGCTTCTCCAGCCGAGCCCTCCCTCCTGTTTGCTGTAGTATCAGCTGCCACTCGTGGGCCCAGGCCCAGCAGATGAGTCACGATATGCACAAAACAGACTGAAATGTTTCACCCAACCTTGCAGGCAAAGGCTAGACCTTCTCCTTTACCTTCCACTCTATCCAAATACTGCTCCTACTTACCGTCTTTTGGGGGGGCTGGGGTAGGGCCACATCTGGTGGTGTTCAGGGCTTACTCCTGGATCTGACTCAGTGATCACTCCTGACTGGGCTTGGAAGACCATACATGGTGCCTTGCCGGGTATTGAGCTCACGTTGGCAGTGTGTTAGACAAGTGCTCTACCAGCTGTACTATCTCTCTGGCCCCACACCTCACACCTTCAAGAGTTTTGTTTTGTTTAGGTGGGTTGAGGGGAGACATATCTGACTTGAGACCTACCCCTGGCTTGTTTCTTGGAGAGTGTTCCTGATGGTGTTCAGGGTCTCTGCATGGCAGGCACCAAACCCAAGCTTCTGGGTGCAGAGCAACTACCCAGCCCTCGGAGGCGACCTCCTTGGCCCCCTCTTGAGAGCAATTTAGTATCCATCCCATGCTATGTAGGAACAAGAGCAAATATTTACTATGCATTCACTGGGTGCCAAAGGCAGTACTAAGTGTGGAGCTTATTACTGAATTAATCTCATAATAATTCTCAGAGAAAAAACAAAGTTAAGACCATATCACAGATGAGAAGACTGCGGTCCACATAGATTATGGAAACATGAAAAGTAAGAGGCAGATACTTAAAGCCAGACCATGTGAGTAAGGAGTCTTCCAAAATAGGGTCCGCCTTCTCTATAGTTACAAAGACCTTCACTTTGCCTTTTACCCAGGAAGCTTAACTGACAGCCCCGATGTCTCCTCTGTTGACCCCCATGTCCGTATCTCCTAGAGGATGGCAGAGCTGAGTGTTAGTGCCAACTCAGTCTGCCCAATGGAGGGTCCTTGGACTGAGTAACTTTTGCTGAGAAATCCCAACTTGCCTTACTGCCTCCTTGAAAAGTCACGGCATTTGATTGCTTAAAGTAGCAGGCACCTATCTCTCTAAACAGATGTCTCACTATCTAAAAAGTGTTTTGGAAAGAAGTTTTATACGATGGTAAACATTTTTTTAAGAGTTTGCCAAATATCGGGGAAAACAGGGCAAGTAGTAATGTGTTTAAAATATGTCTGGACCAGAGCCATAATATATTGGGTACAGCATTTGCCTTGCATGTGGCCAGCCCGGGTTCAATCTGTTATCCTTTATGGTATGCCCCAGGCACCATCAAAGGTAATTCCTATGTGCAGAGCCAGGAGTAAGCCCTGAGCACTGCAGGTGTGACCCAAAAAGCAAATAAAAGTGAGTAAAATAAAACACATTAACTAAATGAAAAGGCGTCTTCTGTACTAGCAAAGGCAACCCTGGATACTGCTTCTGTATTTATGCTGCCTGTAGCTTAGAGGCACTGTTCAAGACTTGGGTATGTTTCTTTGGCTGCATCAGTGAACGTGGGCTGTGTATTTGCTTCTGTTAACTGACAGGTCATATTGGCGTGGTCCGTGTCACAGGTTTACGAGTTTCAGCTTATGACTATGATATCTGATTGTGTGGTTATGCAACACGTTTGTGTGTGTGTGTGTGTGTGTGTGTGTGTGTGTGTGTTTCATGCACTGGCTAACTCTGTTTGCAGTGGGTGTGGTCACACATAGTGCTCAGGGCTCTGGGGCTGTGTTCAGGGAATTGTGTATGCCCGGGGCCAGGATCCAGCCTGAAGTTGATACATGCAAGGCATGTGCTCCAGTCCTTAGACTATTGGTTTGTTTGTTTGTTTGTTTTTTAACTAATTCTCTCTTATTTGTTTGGGGGCCATACCAGGCATTACTCAGTGTTTACTTCTGACTCTGAACTCAGGGATCACTCCTCGTGGGGCAAAGGGGACCATATGGGGTGCCAGGGATCAAACCTGAGTCAGCCACGTGTAAGACCAGTGTCCTGTTCGCTATATGAGGCTCTGGCCCCTGATGAATCGCACGTTCCTTTTCTGTCTATTAAAGTGCAATATTTAGGGGAAACTGGGTCATAGCCTATGACTCTGTGATTCCTTTTTCTTTCTTTCAGCTTCTGAGCTCTTGCCCAGCCTGGTGCTGGGGGTTCAGGCAGTGCCTGGAACCTGGGGCTCCCTAGGCCAGGCCTGAGACTCAGCTCCTGGAGTCGCCTCTTGGCCCCACGTGAACGCCCCGGCCTCATCCTTCCTTCCCTGCATCTCTCCTGAATCTGACTGTCCCTCCCAGCCTGCTCCGGCTTTCAGCCGCCCCTGTCCTTCACTGGTGCTCCCACCAAGGGTGCTCCTGTCCTGCTCTCCTGGGTCTGTTTCTCAGAGGATGCCCAGATCAAGGGCGGAACAGAAGATGGTGAGAAAATTTAAAACACTGGCAATTTTGTCAAAAAAGTTTTTACAGAGGAGAACAGAAAAGGCAGAAACACATTTTTAAAAACCCTCTTGAAGGAGATAGGATGGAAGCAAAGTGGTTTTTTATTTTTCAGTGTGGAGAAATGTAAGGAACAGGGGTGAGTAGCATGGGAGAGAGTGAAAAAATCCATATTACAAAGGAGCTGTAAAGTGGACAAGCAAATTCCCTAGGAAAAGGGGAGAAAATGGGGTCCCCAAACAGCCCTTGGAACTGGAAAAAGAAGACTACGTCAGAACACAAAATGATCTCTCTTATACAACATAAAGAAACACAATCTGGGAATGATCAAAGCTGAACGGCAACAGGAGTGAAGAGCATAGGAACTTGCGTCCAGTCGGAGCTGGCTACTGGGAGAGGGAGGTCAGGGAAGGCTACAATAGGACATTGGTGGACGTGCGTGGTCACTTCTGAAAAGAATCGGGAGCTGAAAGGAGATATAAAGTGCCCACAATAGGCAGGGTGGGGGGCAGCTGGGGACCTTGGTGGAGGGAAGTGGCTTTGGTGAATGGGGGGACTGGAACATTGAACGCCTGAAACTCAATCATGAATAACTTCATTTTGTAACTCGTGGCAGATTTTATTTATTTTAAAGACAAAATTTAAAAATCTCTATTAGAGGGTCAGAGAGATAGCTCAACAGGCTGAACAAGGCTTTCCATGCAGGAGGCCTGGGTTCAATCCCCAACACCACATGGTCCCCGAGCACCACCGGGCACAGAACGAGAGCACAGAAGCAGAGCAGTCCCAGAGCACCAGCAGGTGTGGCCCCAACACTCCATCCCCACCAGCTCTCCACTTGAGGCCTGTGTGGAGGGACAGTGAGAGAGTCCAGCAACGGAGACAAGGAAGGAAGAAACAGCGAGGTGTGCGCAGAAGGGCTGCAACCTTAAGACACTTCCATCTTAGAGACAGGTGCACAGAACTGAGTAGGATAGAGTCTGCTGATACCGAAATGTTTGTTGATGGCCCTAGCACTGTGCCTGGAACACACGAGGCTTCTGGTAGCACAGAGATGACGCTCCACAGCAGAAGCTGTTTAGCTCAGGCAGCTGGCACTGTGCCTCGTCATCCTAACACTTGGGTCAAAGGAATGAACCAGCAAAAAAATTATATCCAAGGCCAGGAAAGCAGGGGTCAGCAGGAGTGGTCTGTGGTTGGAAGCTTGCCACAAGAGTGTCTGGGGGTGAAGGAGAATTAGGATAGAGAAGGGACCGGTATGACAGTGACAGTTGGGAATGTCATTCTGGGCAGGAACTGAGTGTTGGAAGTAGGTAAAGGATAAACCTGGTAACCTTTAGTAACTCTATTGCAAACCATAATGCAGAGAGTTGCCCGCTCTAGCAAATAGATGATGAACAGGAAGATAGTGAATGCAGACAGAGAGAGAGAGAGAGACAGGGACAGAGAGAGAGAAAGACAGAGAGAGAGAGAGAGAGAGAGAGAGAAGTGCCTGCCATAGAGGCAGGTGGAGGGGGTGGCAGGAGGGAAGTTGGGGACACTGGTGCTGGGAAATGTGCACTGGTGGAGGGACGGAACATTGTATGACTGAGAACCCAATCATGAACAGCTTTGTAACTGTCACTGTGTCACTGTGATTTAATTTAAAAAAAAAGAAAAAAAGTTATATCAAAGCCTCCTCAGCCACATTCTCTGAAGCCCATATTATCCCATTAAATTGAATTTTAGCAAGAAACAAGCTCTTGGAGCTCTTGGAGAGTCACTCATTAAGGTATTTCAAGAATATGTTTGTGTCATGGAGATTTAGGAAATTGGCTTTCTGTTTGCTACTAGTAAATAAAATATTTATGTTGGCTGGGAGTAAGATGCAAAGAAAGTAAGGCTAAAGTTATGACTCGGACTCATAAGTCTTCTTCGGTTTTCAAGAACGATAATAAAATAGTCATTGGCCTTACATTACCTAAGCCAGGAGAGAATTAATGTTCTGTATTGCTGTTTTGGGGTCTTCACAGCAGTGCTTAGGGGCTATTCTAGCCATGCCTGTGTTCATGACTTGCTCTTGGTGGTGCTCAGGGACCACGTGGTCCCAGAAATCAACCACAGAGCACACTGAGTTAGTTCTCTGGCCGAAGAACTCATTTTCTTTAGAAATACCATTTAAAATGTTTCAACCAAATGTTAAGAGGTTCCCAAACTTATGGCACCAGCCATGCCCTTTTCAGAAAAACGTACTCAGAGTCGTGGGACATGGACCTTCTTTAAGAGTCAACAGAGTGCCCCCTCCCTCCAGCAGTCCCTACCACCACTCCCTGGGTGGTCCCAGCACACTCTCCCCAGGGTGGTAGAACCACTTTGGCAAACACTGTTGCAATCTGCAAAGAAGCCTCCCCGCAAGACAAGCTGTACTCAAGGGCGAGGAGTTTGTGCAAAGGGCTGGCGCACATGCTTTGCACATGGAAAGTGTAGACCCGTATGGGGTGTGTGTGTGTGTGTGTGTGTGTGTGTGTGTGTGTGTGTGTGTGTGTGTACACTGGCAGGGGTAGGCCCCAGAGCAATCCCAGAGTAACTAAATAACCAGATTCTGTGTCGCGTGGTGGTGCCCTCCATGACGCATGTGCCCTACCTTGACCCTGTCCGTGCGGCTGTTGAACAGCCCGATGCGGCGGATGGTGCTGAGGATGGGGTCGGTGGAGTCGTCGATCATGTTGTGAGTGGTCACTGGAGGCAGGGAGTGCCGCTGCAGCCAGACAGGAGAGAAACAACCGTTGTAGCAGGCATCTGGGTGTGACTCATCTCACCCCAGCTCAGACTCCTGCCCCAAGACTTCTGTCTGCAGGCGATTGGGACCACACCAGTAACAGTGGTGAAGGGTTGTGGGTGGGGACCTCTAAACACAACCAACGCAGGAGGCTTTTCCTTTCCACCTGCAGCCACTGCCCCAGACACCCAGACTTCTCACAGCTTCTGGGGCTTAGGTTGGCTTCCGGGAGTGGGTTTCAGGCTGGGGTTGCTCCAGGTTCCCTTTTGCAGTTCTGCTCTAATGCCTGGTTCATCCCATGACAGTCCCATGCAAGCCGTTCGAAGCATTTACCACTCCTTTTGGGTCGTAATTACATATGACTGAGAAGCATATTCTTGAAAATTCTGGGCTTTTCAAAAACTTTAGGGATGATATATACATACATACATATATAATTTATATATGTGTTATCTTTGTAAACATAGAAATTTTATGTATAAAGATGAATTATATGAGGCTATTTTGAAAGGATTTCTGAAAACCTCTCATACAACAGTGTTATTTAGATCAAGACTCAGGAGGGTGACTGTTCTGGCTCTAGGTTTAAAAATGTCCCAAATAGCCAGAGTGATAGCCCAGCGGGTAGGGCATTTGCCTTGCATGGCCGGCCTGTGCGGCCCTGGTTCCATTCCCGCATCCCATATGGTCCCCGAGCGCTGCCAGGAGTGATTCCTGAGTGCAGAGCCAGGAGAAACCCCTGAGCATTGCCGGGTGTGACCCAAAAAGCAAAAAAAAAAAAAAAAATTAAAAAAATGTCCCAAATTGGGCCAGAGCAATAGCCCAGGGTGGGGCATTTGCCTTCTGCAAGGCCAGCCTGTGCTGGCCCTGGTTCCATCCCCGGCATCCCATATGGTCCCCTGAGCATTGCCGGGTGTGACTAAAAAAAAAAAAAAAACAAAAAAGCAAAATAATAAATTAATTAATTAATTAAAATGTCCCAAATTACATTGGTAGTGGGAAATGGGCACTGATGGAGGGATGGGTGCTGGAACACTGTACGGCCAAATATGAATATCTTATGAACATCTTTGTAATTGTATGTCTCATGGTGGTATAATAAATTATTTAATAAAAAAAAAAAAGAAAGGATGAAAGTAAAAAAAAGTCACAAATTAGCTCATTCCAATGAATTAAAATGATGGTTTAAAGGAGTTAACCGTTATTGGGAGAGGTGGACACCTCCGCCATCATTACCTGAGTTGAAAAGATGGCTCTTTTCATAATTGTTAGATCATCTCGATCCAAAATATATTGTTCATATCAGGGACTTCTCCTCTGTGGGGAAAGCACAGATATTAAGATCAGATATTTTCTAAAACCTGGTACTAGCTGAGAGTTCCCTAGCGGGAGTCACGGAAACCATTTTAAGCACCTTAAAAATAAGTATAAAGCCAATAGAGTTGTCCCATGAAACTCAGATTCTTGATGTACAAAAACGTTTTGGTAAAAGAACTCTTCTGACAGAATGAAAAAATTAAACTCATTTTAATTATGAGTTTATTATACTCTTTGGTTTGGGGACCACACCCAGTAGTGCTCAGGGCTTGCTCCTGGTTCTGTGCTCAGGGATCACTCCTGGCAGTGCTCAGGGATTACATGCCATGCTGGGAACAGAACCCAGAAAAGTTGGAGATAGTACTGTACTATCTCCCTGATCTCTTGAAATTCATTACTCAGGATGACCATCGGGGACATCTTGCTTAAGCATGATATCTTGCTTATTCCTGAGGACTTTGTTCTGAGGTCAGATATTTGTCCATCTGTAAGTTATTTTTACAGGTGGAAGGTAAGAAAGATATACACCAGTCTCCTGAGCCAGGAACCAAAACAATCTCCCTATGGCACACATGATAACTGCATTATTATAATACATTATAATTTAATTAGATTTCATTTATAAATTCTACTTATATATCTATGTATCTTTTCTCCCCACCAAACCTCCCCCATGTATGTATCTTTTTATTTTAATGAACGAAGTTTACTATTTGGTAAATATAGTAGTATTCATGACTGGTATTACTATAAATGTTGTATATGAATCAAGGCATATTTGACTTGAAATCACATTCATGATTTTTTTTGTTTATGTTTTGCATTCTGGTCACACCCTGCACTCAGGAATTACTCCTGGTGTTGTACAGGGGACCCTATGGGATGCCGGGATTGAACCCAGGTTGACTGTGTGCAAGGCAAATGCCCTAACCCGCTGTACAGTCGCTCCGGCCCCACCTTCATGAGATATTAACCATTAACAAAATTTCCCTAAATTTTAAATGTGTCTGCACATATAAATATTTTCTGACAACTGTGTATAGCCAGTTGGAAAAAGAAAGGAGAGATGCAGACCTGGCCATGCGGGTCTGCAGGCTATTAATTTCTTAGAATTGGGAACAAGATAAATACATCAGTTGGTCTAAATTGTGAAGGCATTCACACACCTTAACAATGCATCATAGAGTTTCTTCCCAAACTTTTCCTTCAGGGCGTGTGCAGTGTCCCTGTATAAACAGAAAGGTCGACAACAGGAACAGGGCCACAATTTCAAAGTTCCTACCTATGACAATACTGCTGCATTCTTAGAAAGCTCCAATCTCTTTTGCTGTATCTTTTTTGCAATGTTTTCCTGTCGCCTTCAGTTCAAATTCAGTCGTGTTCAAATTCAGCTTCTGTCTAAACCTTCAGAGCAAAGACAGTGGAGCACCCTGGTCTCTACGGGATTAATGGGAGTCTGGAGGTGCAGGACTTCAAGATGGGGCAAGAGTGGAAGGTGGGGAGGGTGGGAGTGGACGAAAGACAGACATATAAGACTGAAACTGACTCAAAATTGCTGAATCTGGGTTGTGGGCATGGAGGGGTTATACTAATCTCCTTGCTTTGGCATATGTTTTCAATTTCCACAATGAATTAAGAATACCACTCACTGTGTTGGAATTATGTGCATGCAAAGCCATTATTAAGAATCTGGCAAACCACAGACTCTCGATAACAAATTATTTTAAAATAGGTATGAAGTATTATTAAAACAATTATTTTAAAATATTAGTAAAACAATTATTTTAAAATATTAGTAAAACAATTATTTTAAAATAAGTATGAAGTATTATTTTAAAAGTCGGCCGCGCGGTTCATCTATAATTGCTTTATTTAGAGGTGACTACAAGAGTATGCCACCCGCACGGCAAGCCTGGCAAGCTACCCGTGTCGTATTTGACATGCCAAATACCAGCAACATTTATATTAGGTCATTCCCATGACCTGATATAATGGTTTGAGGCTCTTTATGTTCCTGGAGCAAGCGGATGCCTTTGGGTTCTACTAGCATGAGACAGGTCATATGGAGATGTTACTGGTGCCCTCTTGAGCAAATCGATGATGAACGGGAAGATAGTGATTTTAAAATAAGTATTTCATTTCAATAAAATGAAGCATTTAAAAAACAAGTATGCAAAAAATACAGTGGCCTTCTTCTTCCATGTTAGTTCATTTCCATTTTTTTGAAAGCAACATTGTTTTATAAGACCTTTCTTAAATCATCATTTCCCATTGAGAACAGAACCCGGAAATATTTCTGTTGTAAAAATTCCAGAGCTATGTCAGATATCATTCCTGTAGGAAACAGTCCTTTATACTCCCTGCCAGAGAACACTTATAAAACGTGACATTACCATAGCTGCTTGCGCACAGCCTGGCCCCTTCAGGGTTTCCACATTGAAATTATTTGTCTTGGCAGGCATGATAAAGAACACCACCACTGTGACGTCATTTTTATGCATCTAATGAGGGATCAGAAAACACAACAGATTCCGTTATCCAAGAGAAACTTAAAAACTGGGTCTCTGCTAGCCCTTAAATGGTGTTTGTAAATATTTGCTAATAAAAAAGAGTATCTACAATGCACAGAGAAGATACACCCCACTTGTTGAGGCTTTCTTTTCAGAGTTCCTAAGTTAAATCTGGCTTTCAATCAAGATCTATTCAAGAAATGCAAATTTCAGACCTCAAATATATTCCACAGCATTAATCACCTAAGATATCTTAGAATCACTAGTGACATCATTGTGATTTTCTTGGGTTAAATAAAAAGGGAAACAATGGAGCTAATATAAAATAGAGCAAGACCAAAAATCCTTTCTTTCAGTTTTCAGACTGACAACTAAAGGAGATTTACTTGTGGTTTGTTCTAATTCTTTTTTAATGTATTCACACTGATTTGCACAGATAGATCATTTACAGTTTTTCTTTGAGCGTATTTATGCTCATGGCATTCTGTCTCTTGAGCCCTAATGTCACACTGGTGGGGATTGTGTTGAAACACTGAGTGCCCAAACAACAGCATTGTAAACAACTCCGTAAACCACAGAATTAAATAAAAGTGTTTTAAAGAGAACAAATGTATGCTAAAGATATTTTGCTGTGGCAGGCTCTGTCTGGATGCTCTAAGTCTGTAGGGCCCCCAAACCATGTATTCTTTGCCATCAATCTTATTTCTATCATCAAAAACAGGTATGAGCAATTCCCCATTTGCTCTGAATGCTTATAACAGCTATTTGTAAAGCCGGAACACAACCTGGGACTTTTCCACTCAAGGTCTATGCTTTAGGGCAAGAGTGACAATGCAGCAGCTGAGGTGCTTACCTTACATGAGGCCGACCCCAGGTTTGCTCCCCAGCACCCCATATGGTCCCTGAGCCCGCCTGGAGTGATTCCTGAGTGTAGAGCCAGGAATAAGCCCTGAGCATAGCTGAGTGTGGCCCAATCCCCACCCCCAAAAAAAAACAATCAATTTAAAATAAAGCCCATGAGCAATCGACCATCATGCAGAGACTTAGATGCACGGGGGAGAGCTGCCATCCGGCTCTTCCCTAGTGCAGCTGACCATGAGGCTCCCAGGAGGCAAGATAGGTTTTGGGTATTGGCCCATCGCTTCTGTAGGGCTTCAAAAGCAACGTTGGTGAGATTCCCTCACCATAATAGCCACCATTTTCACAGTCCGGACCCCACAGCTCATCAGAACCCACTCAAGAGAGACGCTGATCTCAAGACCAGCTTAGCAGAGCAGCCGAGTTTAAGCCCAGGTAGGCGGTTCTCAGAGGCAGAAGTCACCGAGTGTTCCTGGAGATGGAGCTGGGGTCCCCATTCCACTCTCTGACCCATCCCAGAGGCCTGGTGGTCCTGCCCACGAATTGCCTCAGGGCTCTCGGCCATTATGCAGAGACTCAGACGCATGGGGGGAGAGCTGCCATCTGGCTCTCCCTGAGTCGGCGCAGCTGCTTGCAGCCGTGCAGTACATCAAATATCATGTTCTAGAATATATTACAATCCACAATGTGTAAGAAAGGGAAGCAAGAAGGAGAGAGAGAGAGAGAGAGAGAGAGAGAGAGAGCAAAAGAGAGATAAAGATAGAGAACCTGCCATGGAGGCAGGCTGGGGAAGGGGAGGGAGGTGGGGACATTGGTGATGGGAAATGGGCTCGGGTGGAGGGATGGGTGTTGGAACACCGTAGAACCAAAACTCAAACATGAACATCTTGTAATTGTATATCTAATGGTAGAAAATAAAATACTTTAAAAATAAATAAATAAAGCCTATGCTTTATTTGGCTCCTTCTCCAAGTACTAATGCTCCACATTTCTCAGAGAAAATGACATCAAGCTGCTGTGGGCATGAAGGAATTAATGTCCTTAAAACTGAATATATGAATTCTCACTTATTCTGCAAGTGACATCAGCTGAGTGCAGTCACTTTACCGTATTATCTATGGATTCTGCACTCTCTGGTTTGACACAAACTTTTAAAAAAAGTGTACACAATTTGTAGAACAGGAAAGCCATCCCAGAAACTGTACTCAAACTGTACTCAAAGAATTTGTGAGCTATGTGAAAAGAGAACAGTCTCCTAACTTCTGGAAGTGCTGTGATGACACTGCTGGTCTAAAATAATAGTAACTGGCTTTTTCTGTGAGTCTGAATCCAAAACGAACACCTCAATCTGGTTAATGAACACACTGGTTAATAGTGTCCCTAACGTGATACATGTTAGCAGTAGTCCATTTCCTCTATAAAGCCTAACAATATGAAATAAGATTATACCATCTTATTCTAGAAGAATCTTTCCAGTCTTATTTTTGCAAGTTTTGATTTTTATTAACATGTTCTTTTTTTGTTTTGTGACACACCTGGCTGTACTCCAGGATTACTCCTGGCTCTGAGCTCAGGGATCACTCCTGTCGGTGCTCAGGGGATGGAACCAGGTTGGCTGCATGCAAGGCAAATGCCCTACATGCTATACTAGTTCTCCAGCCTCAAAGGTGTTATCTTATTGATGTGGCTTTAGTAAATTTTACCCTGTACTTAATCACAATATCTGCTTGATCTCTGTCCAAGAAATAAAAAATAACTATAGAGTTGTACAGAATTTAGGAATGTCTAGATTGCCTCAGTCTATCACTGAGATTGAAATTCTAAAATCTCAGTATTTCACCATTTATTGTGCATATGTTAGTATAAATCAATATCTTTAACCAGCATGTATAACACAGTCATTTTTCAGTTATTTTTATGGATATACATGTATGTGTATATATATATATATATATATATATATATATATATAGAGAGAGAGAGAGAGAGAGAGAGAACAACACTCACACTCTGAATGAACTAGAAACCTGTTGGAAATCACATCTTCATCTCCTTAGCATAATGCGATTGAGAAGTGAAGCATCTCGTTTCTGGAGAAGATGTGGTCGGTGATTTGGGTGGAGGGTGCAGTTTGTAGAAGTCCGTCCCAGGCCAACCATCTGTCAGCCACGAGGCATGTGCTCCCGGGAAGGGGTCCCCATGTCCAGGGAGGACAGCGAGGCCGAGAGAGAAAACTGTGTGTACCAGTTCAGCGTTAACTGAACTCTACTGCCGCTCCATACCCAGGCCACCTCATTCCATCACTATTGGGTTTTGAAAAGGTGAAATGTTGTTGCCCATTTGTTTGAATTCTGTTATCTTTCAATTGCATACAAGCTCTTGTAGTAAGAGGTGGAGGAACGTTACCATGTTATCTTTAACAAAGAGCGGATAGGATCTAATAAGCTGTGGCTCTCAAAAATAAAATCCGGCGACATGAAATACATCTGAACGATGTGACAATCGCAGGGAGTGCTGAGAAGGACTGAAGCCGTCTTTGGAATACTGTGGCCATTTTAACTCTTCAAGACCATGGACATTCTTAGGAACTATTTAAAAAGCCAGAAAGTTCTTCACTTCAGTGAGGGTAAGTCTTTCATAAAAGCACTGAGCTGTGTTCTACAGTTTTCTTACCCTCAGCAGAAAATTGAGCCTGGATAAAGCTTCTAGGAAGATGTCTGCCCCTTTGTTGGAAAACTCATACCTCCCAGCGATGAAAAGGAACAAAGTCTTTTCCAGATCAAAGTCCAGGTGACTAAAACAAAACAAAAGCAAAACAGTTGCAGGAGAAACAGAGAGACAGCAACAAATTGTACAAATGAATCCCGTTCACCTCCAGAGGGAGAAGAAAGATAAATATTTGCCTGTTTCTCTACACCAGAAATGTTTAAAATCACATGATAGCTTTTAGCTTATTTAAAGAGTGGCTTACCCATAAAAATGACCTCGCACAAAATCTTGGATCTTAGCTTTGTACATGGCATGGAGATTTTGAAACTCATGCACGGCTGAAAATTTCTTAACACTCAAGCCGTTCGGAGTAACTACATCCTAGAAAAGAAAAGGAAATCATCCTGACAATTATTTTGAGAGAGGATATCATTGTAGAAAACATTGTTTTTAAATTTATAAAACTAGATGTCTAATAATGTTTCTATTTTGACTATCATAGAATCGAACACTCATAAAACTTCACAATGCATTGTTGGAAAAGAAAACCAGAAGTCATAAAAAAGTTACACTCAGATTTGTACAATGAAAGAGTTCAGTTAGTAACAAAATTATGATTATCATACTTTCTTTTTTTTTTTTTGGTGTGTAGGGTCAAACCACCAATGCTTGGGGGCTATTCTCTACTCTGTGCCAGTTGCTCTTGATGGAGCTCAGAGGGCCACGCGGTGCTGGAGATAAACCCCCGGGGGTCCCACATGCAAAGCACGTGTTCATCCAATTGAGTATCTACCACCCCAATCCCTAATGCAGCAGGTATGACTTTATGCTGGACAATGTAACCCATTTAATCCTGGCAAAGAAAAATGGAGCAATGGGGCCGGAGCAATGGCCCAGCGGGTAGGGCGTTTGCCTTGCGCGCCGGCCTGTGCCTGCCCAGGTTTGATCCCCGGCATCCCATATGGTCCCCGAGCACTGCCAGGAGTAATTCCTGAGTGCAAAGCCAGGAGTAACCCCTGAGCGTCGCCGGGTGTGACCCAAAAAAAAAAAAAAAAAAAGAAAAATGGAGCAAGTGAGGTTATCTGTACACTCTGTGGCAGAAACTGAGACAGAGCATTGTTAAGAATTCACACAAAATGCAGTATTCTTCAGCTACTTAAAAGATGAAATAGTGCCATTTTCCCACAAAATGGATGGATGTAGAAATAGCATGCTTAGGGGCTGGTATGATAACACCGCAGGCAGGGCTCTTGCAGGTGGCTGATCCAGGGTGGATCCAGACACCACATATGGTCCCTTGAGCCTTGCTAGGAGTGATGCTGAGTGCAAAACCAAGGGTAAGCCCAGAGCAATGCCAGTGGCCACAAACCAACAAAACAACAAAATCAATATTATGCTTAGTGAAGTAGGTCAGAGGGAGAAAGATAAACAGTATCACTTCACTTACATGTGAGAGATGAAGAAACCACCCCATCAACAAAACAAAACAAAACAAAACAAAACAAGAGCAAATGATCAGATTCCCAAGTTTTGAGCCTGAAAACAGGATCACTGTACCCTGTGACCTTTCTGGCAAATCCCATGGAATTACTCACTGGCTAGTGTTTGTTTGGGTCCGCAGGAGTTAAATGTCAATTTAGTTCACTTACCTCACTCACCTTAAGTTGACATTACAAATGCTGTGTTACTGTCGTTGGTGCTGTTAAGGGGACACACTACAATAGTGTTACTAGCTATGGCTTCGATATACGGTTATCTCACCTCATCACCCCAGAATGCCCAGACCCTCCGCTATGCCTTTATGCCATGCCTCGCCCTCCTTCTCCCACACTCCCCTTACTTGACACCCTCAGTTTTCCAATTCCAGGCCAAGCACAAGCCCTATAATAAGATCATTCAAACGTGTAGAGTTTAGACAAACGGTACAATTCTGCAACAGAGTCACATAGCCTAAAAATACATTTATTCTCCTAGTTAATAACATCTCTAAACAAAACTGAGTGATTCTGTACAGAACCATCGAGTTGTGCCTTCAGGTGTCTCCGAAGGGCAAAGTAACCAAATGGTAAAGGAGACCAGTAAGTGATGTTATAGGCTGTGATTTTATAGTCTATGAATGCGTGGGCTGCTGTTGGATTAGAATCCTTCAGGTGTGAGAATTTTTCTTATTCCCAAGTAGAATGAAAAGTCAGTATATAGTTCATAAGGGCAATTGTGTTGATGTATGTCATTTTCAAGATTGAAATCTGACTTGTATTTAGTAGTATATTTGTAATTAGCAAATTTATAATGCTGTTTTTCTTAATATTTTAAACAGTATATATAGATAGATATCTATATCTATATAGATAGATATCTATATAGATCTAGATAGATAGATAAATAGACAGACAGACAGAGACAGAGAGACAGAGAGATAGAGAGAGATAGAGAGAGATGGAGAGATGGAGGGATGGAGGGATGGAGGGATGGAGGGATGGATAAACTATCCTAAGCTATTCTTTTCTTTTTGCAAAGGATTCTGTTGGATTCATTGAATCTTAAATGAGTGTCTCTTACATCAACGCTATCAATATGCTTAGTTCTTTTCTTGAATCTTCATTGTTTCCTGCTTATGGTGTCCAGTTCATGAAAATGTCTTATCTTTTCCTATTCTAAAACAAAAATACATTTCACTTTACTTCCTTAACAAACAAATATCCATACAAACTCGTTCTTCCTCCTGCTGCCAGAAAATCTTAGAAGATTCTGCAGTTGCTTCTCCCTACACTTAGCCCCTTCGACTCTGACTTCCAGTCCCGGACTGAAAATAGCTTTTCCCAAATCACTAAGTTCAGGATTTTGTAATTCTTGGAATATGCCTTCCCATTGTCTAGCATTTCAGGGTAGCAGGTGTGGGAGTAGAGAGATACGACAGGGGGACGGTGTTGGCCCCTTGCGCGGCTGACCTGCACTAATCACCCGCACCCTCTGTGGTCTCCCAGGCCTGGCAGGAATGATCCACAGCACAGAGCCAAGAGTGAGCTCTGAGCAGCACCGATGTGGCCCAAGTCCAAATAGAGATACATGAAGAAATAAAGTAAGAGGTAGATGCTTCTGTCTTCCCTTACTTTCATCTTTTTTGGTGTGTGTGTGTGTGTGTGTGTGTGTGTGTGTGTGGCGTATCCCAAGAGATGTTCTAAAAGCTTCCTTGTGTTCCATCACAGCACGTGTTTATTTTCACAATGTGATCCATTTCTGTGCCTTTTAATTCTTTTCTTTCTTTCATCTTTTTAAAAGCATGTGTTTTTTTTTTTAACTGAGCAGGTAGCTCAAAGGGCATTTATTTATGAGATACCAAGTTTGGTTTCCAGCATACACGGGCCCCTGACCCTGGTAGACCTGAGCAATGAACAACCTGGTTTACTTAGCCAGGCCACGGGTCACCAACATGGGCCCTGGGTACCCTGCGCACCGCTTAGGAGGCACCTCCCACAAAAGCAGGAGTTTTCCAAGATAATATTCCAGGTCCTGTTTCCTTACACACTAATTTATGTAGTTGTTGGTATTTAAGCTAGATAGATGCATAGGGGTAAAAAGTGTGGTCTTTATGCCTTGCCCAAATACCTGAATTCAGGAGCTGCTTTGTGCTGAATGTATTTTATAAGGGCTGGGGCTTTGTAAACACTGAAGCTCCTTATTGCATCCTGGTATAATACTATCTCTTATCTACACTTCCTGGCAATGACAGCTCATTGTTTGATTTGCATTTACTGATAATCAGTGATGCAGAGCATTATTTCCATATGCCTTTTAGCCATATGTTTGACTTCTTTGAGGAAGTTTTTGCTCATCTATTTTTCCTGTCTTTTTGATGGGGCAATTGTTTTTGTTTGTTTGTTTGTTTAGTTTTTTTTGTTAATATCTACAAGTGCTTTACACACCTCGGACATTAACCCTCTATCGATGAGAATGGTGGGCATATATTCTTTCTGTCTGGGGGGTTTCTTGTCTTTTACTCTGGTCATTGTTTCTTTCACGGTGCAAAAACTCCTTAATTTGACACAGTCCCATTTTCTTATGTTTGCTTTCATCTGCTTGGCTGATGGCATTAAGCCATTGATGATGCTTTAATATTCAGTGCCAAGAAGAGTTATGCTATATTTTCCTTAAATTTTTTTTAATGGATTCAAGTATGATATTGAAGTGTTCAATCCATCTTGAATTGACTTTCACGCATGGTGTAAGGGAAAGCATCTGAGTTCTCAGAAACGACGGTCCTACAAAGCACTGTACAGATTGAGGGCCGTGGGAAAATGCCCACAACGTTTTGTTTTGTTTTATGGTTACCTCTGGCTGTGCTCAGGGTACTCCTGTTTCTGCACTCTAGCAATTTAAATTATGATCTAATGGAGCATCTGAAAAGTTCTATTTCTGTCTGTCTGTCTCACTGAATAAAAAATGGGCACTACAGTCTTCAAAAATGACATTTAATTATGCAAGAGGGCATTCAAGTAGGAACATATCAGTTTAGAATCTTTCCTGAGGATTCTGATTGGTGTGATTTATGTCACATGTTGCCTCTGGACCAATCAGCTCTGGGAGATAGGACCACATTTCATGACTAGTCCTTAGCATTGCAACCTCTGCGTAACTTGGGGGACAGGTCTTGCAAAAACTTGCAAGGAAGTTTGGAGAAAACTGAAACAAGCTTCATCTAAATAGGACCAGCGAGACCATGTTACAAGGACTGAGGTGGGGTTTTTGAGCCATACCCAGTGCTCAGGTGCTCAGGAGTCGCTCCTGGTGGTGCTCAGGGGACCATGTGGGATGCCCGTATGGGACAAGGCCCGCTCTGCTATCATTCCAGTTCTAGACAGTGGTGATTTTACACACATTTCTAATATTTTCTGGACTTTGGTTTTCTTTTTTATTCTCTTTTTGTTTTGTTTTGTCTTGTTTTTAGGTCACACCTGCTATACTCAGTGCTTACTCCGGGTTCTGCACTCTGGGATCACTCCTGCAGTGCTCAGGGACTCATGTGTGCTACCAAGGACTGAACTGGGGTCAGTGTGCAAGGCAGGTTCCTGGACTCGTTCTGGCCCCATACTTTTGTGTTTTAACATTTTTCTTACAGCTGATGTCACTTTGTTTTTCTTTTTGAGTCACACACAGTTATGCTCAGGGGTTCGTGCTGCCTCTGCACTCAGGAATCACTCCTGGTTGTGCTCAAGGGACCAGATGGGATGCCGAGGACTGAACCCAGGTCAGCTGCGTTCAAGGCACGTGCCCTCCCCGCTGTGCTATGGCTCCAGCCCCCAGCTAGTGTCACTTTGAACCGGGAGGTTGGCACACGCAGGGGACAGTCATTACCAGGTTTTCTCTTTAGCATATGTTCTGCCTCTATGGCGGTTATTTCCGAGACGGTGGTGAAGACGTGGGCACAGTGGACAGAAGCTCGCTCCATGCAGTAACGGTGGTAGATCTGCCTCTCCCCGGCCTCCTTGTCTATGTTAAACTGTCAGAGACAAAGCACAGCACAGGCACGTTGGCGTCGGCTGATCCTTCCACACAGAAAAACAGGCCGCACCTTTCTCTACAGGCTTCTGTCAAGACTCTGAGGAAAGGTAGCACCACAGAAAGTAATGACATGTTGCTTCAACCCATCACGACAACGCATAGCTCCTGACAAGTCCCGTAAACCCTCAGACTTACACCTCTGTGAGATACAGCAATGCTCACATTAACTCTTTGTTATTTTTTTTATTTTTGGGGGTCACACCTGATGATGTTCAGGAGTTATTCCTGGCTTTACTCTCAGGAACTACTCCTGAGGGTGCTCAGAGGACCATATGGGATGTCAGGGATTGAACCTGCGTTGGCCGTGGTGCAAGCTGAATGCCCTACCTGCTGTACTATCGTTCTGGCCCCACAAATTGACTCTATTTGATCTAAGTTTTGATAACTCCATTGGCCTTTGTGTTGTAACAAGTAACATGGAGTGTCTGAAGGGGGCAGGTAAGAGTGGGGGGAAACTGGGGATGGAGGGATGGTCATGCCGATGGTGGGATTGGCGCTGGAACATTGGATGCCTGAAAACTACTTTATTACAAACCACATTGCTATAATAAAAAAAAGAATTTAAAAGAAGGTGTTGCTTCTCTGAGATTAGTTTGGGCTCTGCTAAAGTACTACACAGGAATGTGAGTTGGACAACTTCATTCTACTTCTATACTGTTCTTTACCTGCCCTCTCCCAAGTCAATGATATTAGCAATGATCACACAGAATTCTTGATCTTTTTTTAAATTCAAAAATATCACTATCACTATCTTCCCATTCATCATCAATTTGCTCGAGCAGGCTCCAGTAACATCTCCATATGTCCTGTCTCATGCTAGTAGAGCCCAAGGGCATCTGCTCGCTCCAGGAACATAAAGAGCCTCAATCCATTATATTAGGTCATAGGAATGACCTAACATAGTATTTGGCATATCAGATACAACACGGGCAGCATCTACTTTTACTTATCCCAAATTTCTATTTTATTTATAACTTAGGCAGGAGGTCTGGAGAGATAAGACAAAGGCTAAGGCACTTGCCTGGCATTTGGCTTTAGATATGACCCTGGTTCAAATTACAGCACCACCACGACGCCATAAGCACCACCCAGAGTGGCCCCTGAGCACTGTCAGGTGTGACCCCCTAACTAGAACACACACACACACACATGCGCACATATGCACACACACATTCCTTGACCTGACAGATCGGGGTTAACGCATTTGTCTTGCACAGGCTGATGGTGATTCAGACCCTGGCATTGTCTACGGTCCCCTGAGCACCAACAGGAGTGATCCCTGAGTACAGAGACAGGAAAAGTCCCAGGCACTGCTGGATGTGACCCAAAATGCATCATTACAATCATCATCATCATAGCAATAATAGTAATAAGCAACCAGTAAAAAATTAAAAATTCATCAATTAATTATTTCTTTAAATTTTTTATTTAAATTTTTCTTTTAAAAAATGTTGTTTTGGGGCTGGAGCGATAGCCCAGCGGGTAGGGCGTTGCCTTGCATGCAGCCGGCCCATGCCGGCCTGGGTTCGATCCCCAGCATCCCATATCCCATATGGTCCCCGAGCACTGCCAGGAGTAATTCCTGAGTGCAGAGCCAGGAGAAACCTCTGAGCATTGCCGGGTGTGACCCAAAAAGCAAAAAAAAAAAAAAAAAAAAAAAAAATTGTTTTGTCTCTGGGTTCTTTCACTATCTGATAATCTTATACAACACAGTCCAATGTTTTGCCCAGAAAATGCATAGCCATCAGGGAGAGAGGCATAAATATAAGCAAATTTTTAAAAGGCATTAACTATTTACTTTTTTTTTTCTGCTTTTTTTGGGTCACACTCGGCAATGCTCAGGGGTTACTCCCTGGCTCTGCACTCAGGAATTACTCCTGGCGGTGCTCGAGGGACCATATGGGATGCCGGGATCGAACCTGGGCCAGCATAGGCCAGCCGCGTGCAAGGCAAACTCCCTACCCGCTGAGCTATCGCTCCAGCCCCAAGGTATTAACTATTTAAAGAAAAATTACTACTATAGCTGAAGGCAGCCTTCACCGGTCACTAGACTGAGAAGAAAGAATTTGGAAACGTCTGTTTGGAGGGTCTTCCAAAACTCAGAAGTGGCTAAAAATGGTAAAATGCTATTATAATAGCTAATAAGCTTAAATAAAAACTTAAAACATTATTAAGGTCCTTGTGAACAGGTTGCTAAGAAAAAAAATGGTTTCACGGTTGGAGAGATAGTGTAGGGATGGGCTCTTGCCTTGCGCCCATTAACCACAGTTTAAATCCCTGTCCCCTGAACCCTGCTGTGGTCTCTCCTGAGTCAGGTCAGGAATAGTCCTGAGCACGGCTAAGTGTGGCCCAAACCTGCTCTCCAGCCCCCAGAAAGAAAAGAAAAAGTGTTTTCAGTTAACAACTTGAGTAAAATAGTTCTAATATTCCTTTTTTAATAAAAGTTAAGGTTTTTTTTTTCTTTTTTGGGTCACACCCAGCGATGCTCAGGGGTTACTCCTGGCTCTGCACTCAGGAATTACTCCTGGCGGTGCTCGGGGGACCATATGGGATGCCTGGGATAGAACCGGGCCGGCACAGGCCGGCCACATGCAAGGCAAACACCCTACCCGCTGGTAGTATTTTAATTCTTATTTCTCCCATGATTATGTGTCTAAGCCAGTCTAATGTCAGGGACCTGCATCAATAACTAAATTCTGATACATTTCTTATGTTGAGCTTTCAAAAACATTGCCACCTGTATAATTCGGTGCTCTTGTGAGCCACCAAACTCTAAAGTGAGTGGGAGTATGGGGTCTGCTGTGACCACCTGGCTACCTCCTGCTGTCTGTGCTGGGTGGAACATTGGATTAAAGGAATGGATGTGTCTGATTCAGCTGAATATTTCCATCAGTGCAAGCTTCCAGCTGGGAAAGATGACATCTGAGCACAGTATGCCATAAGCATTGGCCTTTAACCAACAGTGTAAGTCGTGAGCACTGTATCACTGTCTTCCGTTCATCATCATTTGCTCGAGGGCACCAGTAACATCTCCATATGTCCTGTCTCATGCTAGTAGAGCTCAAGGGCACCTGCTTGCTCCAGGAACATAAAGAGCCTCAAACCATTCCATCGGTCATGGGAATGAGGTCTATAATTGTCACTGGTATTTGGCATATCAAATATGACATGGGTAGCTTGCCAGGCTCTGCCGTCCGGGTGGCATACTCTTGTAGTAAGTTGTGATACATAATTGTACATTATGTTTGCTCAGTCAAAACAACTAAGGGCGGAACATAAAAAATACAAATGCACTTATTTATTGGAAGGGAGGAGGGAATCAAATAGCAGTGTCTAAGTTGCTAAGAAAAAATGTCTCTGTGCTCAGTACTTACTTCTGGCCATGCTTGGGGGTCCCATGTGAGATGCCAGGGATCAAATCCGCTCAGCCTGCACGCAAGGCAAACACCTTCATATTTTCACTACCTCTCCACTCTGAGGCCCAAATTTTGGAACAAATTAATATAAAAAATAAAGTAATTCATAGTACCTGATATATAAAGTTGTTTTTATTCATTGTCAAAACACAATGCTCTTTAGTACCAAAAGATGTGCTTCCCCAAAAATGTCCAGATTTTTTTTTCCTTAGATGTACTAAACAGGCTTTTCCCAGGACTATCCTTTTTGGGGACACTAAGGTCAGTTTGAACCCTGTGGGCGGGCCGCAGGAGAAACTCAGCATTACCTTAAGGAATGAAGACTGCGCAAAACTTACTTTAGGGAACTCTGTCTCACCTCTCTTGTTTCTTAAATAAAACAATTTACTTCACACACATACAAGGAGAGAGAGAGAGAGAGAGAGAGAGAGAGAGAGAGAGAGAGGATGATGATTCCTGAATTTCAAGGTCACCTTTAGAAATAACCCTTCATTAGACAGACCTATGTTGAGGAGGGCTTGGTTTATTGCACATTTGGGGGTGTTCTCTCAACTGGACACCCTAGGTCCCCACCTACTCCTAGGTCCCGATAGACATGGCCACATAGGTCCTTTGTCTCTAGAATTCACAGCCATGTGAGTCTCCCTGTATATGCAATTCTATTTGGTCTTCGTCTCTTGCTAATTTGCCTGGTGTGTGTTTGTCTGACCGTATTGAGGACCAAGGAGAGCATTTCTTCCCTGCACCCCCAGAGTATTCTGAAGTGAAATATGCAAGAAGCCTCTCTAATATTTTCTTCAAAAAGTCAAAGTCCACTGTGCGCCAGGAAATGACGCTGAGCTTGTCACACACAGATCACTGACTCGCCCTTATTAGTCTTCCTGCATCATTGGCCGTAGGAAATTTCCCTGGTCTCTTGACTTTCTCAACTCCTTGGTGACTTTCTTTTAAAAGGTCTTATGTTTACATTTGACCTTTATGTGATATTGACATATTGCAAATGCTGAAGTTTCACAAAAAGAACCTTCCTGCTGTGGGTGTCCTTGAGATAGAAAAATAACTTTCCACCACCCCTATCTGAGCCATAACCATACAATTCACTCAGAAATAAACTCACTGTTAGTGGAATCCCAAAGCTTTTCAACCTGGGAGATTCCTTAGCAATCAACATGTCAGATTCTCAATGTTTCTGCTAGTGAAACAAAATATTAAAATGCTAAATTGATTTGATTGGCAATATATACAAGATAGATAGATAGATAGATAGATAGATAGATAGATAGATAGATAGATAGATAGATAGATAGATAGATAGATAGATAGATAGATAGATAGATAGATAGATGAGATCAATATGCAATGACTCTGCATTGAGTACCTTAATCAACTCAAATACTTTATTGACATTTGTTTGTTTGTTTGGGGCCAAAGACGGCTCAGGGCTTACTCTTGGCTCTGCACTCAGGAATCACACCTGGTGGTGTTTAGGAAAATATATAGGATTCCAGGCTTAGAATATCTGGCCATGTGCAAAAGAGCCCTACCCATTGTATTATCTCTTTGGCCTCTGTTGACTTATTTCTTGTTCATCTGAATCAACTGATGGCAAACACAAGAAATCCAAACTGAGTGAAGAGATCATAGAGCAGCGCAGCCTCCCAGACAGTCATACACAGCTTCATGGTGTGGACCTAACGCTCTGTTTTGTTTCTTCTTTTGCACTGCCTGGAATCAAACTCAGAACATTTCACATGAAAAGGACACACTCAAATACAGCTGAGCCACAGAGCCAGCCCCGTATTTCCCTGCTTTTCCTAAACTATTTTACTTGAACCCCGTGGAAACTCTCCCTACACACTTACAAAGCAGTTTTGAGAAATCCCTTCACTTGAAGGCCATGGAAAGTCAGACTCGTCCGGTCCACGGAATGGAAGGCTTCCTTCAGCGGCTCAGGTATAGTCAGGGCAAGCCCCAAGCCTAGCCTCCATAGGATCCGGGCCCCTCTGTCCATCTAGGGTCTCACTCCCACCACATCGCCTTGGATTCAGATCTATTGCTGTGGGTAGAACTGACATGGGCTTTGCAGAGCTAAACACTGTGGGCCCCCTGTCCCTCCCTGGAGCCTGGCCACGAATATCAACTAGCTCAAAGGGCACCGCTGTCATCTGGCTGGTGAGTAAAATGCCCAGATCAATACCTTCTCCACGGTCTATTTCAAGGATCAGAAAGGCAGGGACGCTGGGGAGGAAGAAGGGGTGTTTACCTCATCAAGATGGTTGTAGAAATCGATGTTTGCTGCACACAGATACCGCCCAAGCAGTGTGGCGTGGGTGGTAAATATTGTGGCGATTGGAAGTTTCCGGGCTCGAGATAGGATCAGTCCTGTTCCTGCCTGCCACTCATGAAAGTGGGCAATGACATGTCTCCCATCGGTGTGATCTGTCACCTACATCAGAAAAGGAGCATTCAGAAAAAGTGGTTGGTGACACTGGCTCTTGCTATGGCCCAGACAACAGTTATCATACCTGCAAACTGTCCCGGCATAAAGGGGTCTACACAGGGGCATCACACATCTGTGTGCTGTTAGGGCATGTCTGTAACGTTCATGTAGTTTTTATGTTTTAACTCTCACTTTGGTGGTGAATCAGATTTATGTCTCTATTTGCATCCACTCAGGGATGCCAGTGGTAAGACAACAAATATTCATGTCTTGGTGACAAATTATGATAAGAACAATCTCTTAAAGGCCAAGAGAGTAGCTGGAGCTCAGTGGAAAAACACACACTGGGATGGACCAGGGGGCCTGGGTTTCATCCCTGTCCCCTCCCCCACAAATAGTCATAATGGCATTCTTGAAGATACTGAGTCAAAGGGGATTGTCCACTTACAAATTTCTTTATATACAAATAATAATTGACCCCACAGTTTGAGTCAGTCTTAGTTGAATTTTTCTGTTCCTTGAAACCAAAAGTATTGCAACTGGTTCTAATAATATGGAATTGGGAGCCAGAGAGTAGTGCGATGAGTAAGGTGCTTGCCTTACACATGGTCAAAGCGAGTTCTATCCCGGCACCACATAGAGTCCCTGGACACGCCAGGAATGATCTCTGAGCACAGAACTAGGACTGAGCCCTGAATACGACTGAGTGCGGCCCCAAAACAAACCAATGAAAAAGAAAATGGAACTGGGGGAGAGGGCAGAGAGATAGTACAGGGGTTCAGGCTTTTGCTATGAGTGACCCAAAGTGTAGAGCTGAGAGTAGCCCCTAAGCACTGCTGGGTGTGGCTCAACTCTCCCCAAATAGATGTTTTCCACAAAAAAAAATGGAATTGGGGATAAAGAGGCTCATTTGTTACACAGGAAATGAATTTATAATTTGGTAACACATGGAGAACAGTGGTCTAATGGGAAACCAGGAAGGGCATTCGTCCCTGCCTTAAGGCTGCCCTGCCTCACCCTTATAAAAATTTAATATTTACCCTCCACTCCCCTTACAACTGCCTCCTCGGTGGGGAGCGGAACTGGTAACGCAAAACGCTTGTGTTCAGGGAAGTCTGAACAGAGAACTAGGAAGTCCGGAGAATTCACCCACGACAGTGGATCTCTCACTTGGCCTACGTCAGAATCATCTGGAAAGCTTGGGAGATGTCGACATCTGCATCTTGAGGCGGCATGAGAGAGCACAGATCTCCCACAGGGATTTAAGAGTACAGATTGGACTCAGTAAGTCAGATCTGTTTTCTCATGTCCCAGTTTCTATTTTCATCCCAAAGACACAGTTCACCTCTTCAAACTCCAACTCAAGATAACTTCAGCCCCATGCAAACGATTTTCTAAAAATTACTAAAAAGATCTTGCAGTTGCACTAGTACTCACACATTCAAAACACACACACACACACACACACACACACACACACCTGTCAGAGAGATTAGACAGTGGGCAAGGCATTTACCTTGCATGCAGCTGAGTCAGGTACCACATATGGTTCCCTGAGCACAGAACTAGGAGTAGACCTTTCGCATCACTGGGTGCGGCCCCCAAGCCCTAACAAGTGCAGATAATTCAAGCTATTTTCTACTCTGGATATTCTAGAATTCATGCACATAGGGCATGATATATGCCCGGCCCCCATAATTACCTATACAACTGCAGGCATTAAAATGGGGTGTTTAGTACATATGACTATTTGACCTTGGCTTAAGACAAATAAGCAATATTATTATCACCCTGTTCCAAAGACCAGTATTTGATATGAAGAAAGGCTGGATAGTTCTTTTCCCCAGACGCCTTTGAAACGTGCTAGTCTACACAGAAATGGCCCCATCGCAGATTTTTCTTGCTCTAAAAGCCAGATCACTTCCGGTCGCAGCTGTGTGCTTGGCAGCGACTGTACCTCCTTTAAGAACCAGGCGGTTAGAGATCCAAATATCAGCATGTCGTTGGCCTCCTGGTCCTGGTGAGGGATGCCCACGCTGCACGCCTCCCAGAAGTCCCCCTTCCACCTGTCCAGATTCGGCCGAATAGCCTATGTCGAAAAGCACCACGTAAGGGCTTCCTTCTATCAGCCACCTTCCAAAATGCACCTGCCACACAAGACACAGCCACGGGGGCTATTAGGGACCACCACAAAGGAGGTGAGAGCAACACTTTAGACTGTGGCAGTAAACACTGCTCCCCCGCCCCCCCCCAGGAAAAGCCCAGAACACACAAACCACAGCTTCTGCTGAGCCCCAAACCCTTTCATCCCCGCTAGACAGGTCTAGTTCACACATGGTTCCTCAAGGTCACTAAACATCAAGGTCCTCCTTCAGGGAACAGTCTGATCCAGCAAGACCCGGGCAAACCTAACCCCAGCTCCTGGCAGGCTCTTGCCGCCCACCTGGCAGCCGTGTTTGTTCATGGCCTCCATTGCGTGCTTGACAGCTCGTTGACAGGCTCACATGCTTCCACCTGGGTCTTCATGTTGTGCTCAAAGTAGGGGCCGATCATGAAGAAATTGTCTCCCCATTCTTCTGCGGTGGTCTTGGCCTTGGTCTGAATCACAGTGTAGATGCCCCGACTGTTGAAAAGAAAGATGGCGTTAGCAGTTGGTGCCCTTCAGTGAAACAGGTGCAAACCTGTTCTCCAAATACCCCAAAAGACTGTTTCAAAGGGTTGGGAAAGAGAGTGAGCTATGATGAGACCCCCTGCACAGCAGAGACACTTACCACATCGCTATTTGGGGTTCAGTGCCCTGAGACATTAGAGAGAACCCTGCCCCCGGTCTGGAGCAGCTGGTGGCACCACCGCAAAAATCCAGCCAGTTCCAGGTGCTGTGGAGAGAGAGCCTGCTTGGGCACAAAGTCCCGAGGGCCTCCTGCAGGTCAGCTCTGTCTCCCCAGGCCAATGCGTGGAGAAGCAAAGACCCAAGTTTTCACCGCCCTCTCCTGCAAGCGCTCCCCACCTCCCCCACTGAACCTCCCAACCTAACACCAACACGGAAGTCTTAAAGGGGGAGCAAAAGCACAACGGCGGGGCCACTTGCTGAGCCCAGGCAGGATCCCGGGAGCTGCACACGCCAGTGGCACAGCGGAGAAGGCGCGGACTCTGCACAGTCAGCCCGGGTTCGATCCCTGCATCGCAGACGGTCCCACGAGCTTGTCGGAGAGATTCCTGGGAGCAGAGGCAGGAGTAACACCTGAGGAGCACCAGGTGCAGGGGTGGGGGAGGGGAGAAGCCGCTGGGAAGGCCTGGAACCGCCAGCACCAACCCCAACCGTGCATGGCGCTGGCAGCGCTCTCAGCGGGGCTCTGGGCACAAGCAAAGCTTCCCGCTTGGGTCTGCAAAGGAAGGCGAGTCAGGCCCGGTCTCCCCTGTCCCATCCTGCCCCTCGAGGGGCTCCCTCTGATCTGTGGCACTGCATGGTCCCTTGAGCACTGGCAGGGTGGCCTTTGCCCTGGAGCACAGAGCTGGGAACGCTCTGAGCACCACCAGTTGTGCGTGCGAAGGGGCAGGGGCCGCTCTCGGGTGGGAGCAGAATCCACTCATGCATAACGGAGAAGAGCTCCTTATAGCTCCTTATAGCTTGCAATAAGGGATGCTGAAGGGTTATCATTATCATGTCGATCCCTTTACCCACTTTCAATACTCAGTTCTAGTCCAGCGTTACTAGTCACAACTATTATTGTCAAACTGCTCCCTTCTCTATCTTACCTACCCTCTGCCCCTCATATTTGTAGTAGATTCTAACCCTTGACAAATCCTCATAGTCCGTTCCTCCAAGTATGGAGGAATTTCCACATGAACTGGCGTAAACTTGCTGTCCTGAAGCAGAGAACAGGAACACTTTAGACTGTCCATGAGAGAGATATAAGCTGTCGCAGGAGCAGCGTGACTCCAGTGACTGAGAAGGGTTGAGAGGCCCCACTCGGTGGCCGGGAGGAGAGCCTGGAACCTCATGGAGTCCGTCAGGCCTGCGAGCACCAACTTCCACAGAACCAGGGCAGCATATGGGGAAATCACCCGCTCCCAGTCGTGCACTTGGGTCCATTCATTTCTTCTAAATATGGATTAGTTGCAAAGTTATTCATGATTGGGATTCAGTCATTTAATGTTCCAACATCCACCCTTCAGCAACACACGTTTCCCCAGTTCCCTCCACCCCGTCCCAATATCCCTCCCACCTGCCACATCAGTTCAACCCGGTGCCAGAATCAGGTATCACTGTATCACTGTCTTCCCGTTCATCATCGATTTGCTCGAGCGGGCACCAGTAGCATCTCCATATGTCCTGTCTCATGCAAGTAGAGCCCAAGGGCACCTGCTTGTTCCAGGAACATAAAGAGCCTCAAACCATTCCATCAGGTCATGGGAATGAAGTCTATAGTTGTTACTGGTATCTGGCATATCAAATGCGACATGGGTAGCTTGCCAGGCTCTGCCGTGCGGGTAGCATACTCTTGTAGTCATCTCAGAATCCAGCATTTATTGATGAACCGCAAGGCCGGAAGCAACTGCGCGAGCTGTTTCTCTTCAGATCGCATAAATCTTTTCGCCAGAATCGGGTGCACTTAAATATCTCCTCAGTGATGAAACACTTAACGAGCCACCCAAACTATTTCTTAAAAAATCAAAGTACTCAAAGTCGTTTGTAAGGGAAACTGCAAAGAACAAATTCTCTTTTTAAGTGTGAAACTAGAAATGCACCGTTGTTTTGCTTGTATCCATTGTTGTCACTGGGGGAGGCTACCGTGGCATGTGGTACCCGGGATAGAACCCAGGGTCTCCCACATACAAAGCCTCGTGCTCTGACACTCAGAACACAAGCCCGGCCGGGCCAGAGAGATGGCACTGCAGGTAGGTCACTAGCCTTGCACATGTCCAACCCAAGTTTGATCCCAACACCCCATATGATCCCCAAGATCCACCAGGACTCATTCCCTGAGCACAGAGCCAGGAGTAAACCCTGAGCACTTCCAGGTGTGGCCCAAAATCCTAAACAAAACAAGAATAATTCCAAGTCTGGTTAGCACACCTTGGGAATATATTTGCATAGGTGTACAAACTTTATTCAAACTCTCTGCCCTGCAGATACAAAATATTCTATTCAGTTTCCGTAGAGTAGTGGTCATCACGTTCGTCTCACACAAAATATTCTATTCATTTCTCCTTTTCCAGAGACTTCCTTCATCTTCTCTGTCTCAGGGGGTCTGTTGTATCAGGTTCTGACGGCACTTATTAGTGCCTTATTCACAAACCACTATTTACTTACCACATTATATCTGGCCTCATTCATGTGCTACTATTTATTTGCAACAGTATATCTGGTTGACCATATATAATGACCACATGTGACTTTATATATGGCCTTAGAACATCCTCTTTTGTTTTAATGCACCTGTTTTTCTACTCACTAAAGGATAGAAGGGGAAGAGAATGCCCGTTTGAGGAAATACAAAGACAAGCACATTTCATGATTTGCTGCTCTTCACTCCAATTTGAGGCCTGCTGCTTCCACATACCCTTAGAGTGATTAATAATACTTATTCATGGTCTTCAGATCTATCAGGAGTAAAAGCATAAAGTTCTTTTTTAAAATCCGTCCAAGGGGGCTGGAAAGATATTCCAGCATGTGGGCCCTGGTCTTGCACACACTGACCTGAGTCTGTTTCCCAACACTCCCTCTGGTCCACCCAACTGCTGTAGAAGTAACCCCTGAACTCAGAGCCAGAAGTAGGACTTGGACATTGTTGGGTGTAGCTCATAAAAGAACAAAAAATAGTATGAGACTATTATCCAAGGCCAGGCAAAACGGACTATGAGGATTTGTCAAAGGTTAGAATCTACTACAAATATGAGGGGGCAGAGGGTAGGTAAGATAGAGAAGGGAGCAGTTTGACAATAATAGTTGTGAATAGTAATGCTGGACTAGAACTGAGTATTGAAAGTGGGTAAAAGGGATCAACATGATAATGATAACCCTTCAGCATCCTTATTGCAAGCTATAATGCGCAAAAGGAGAAACTCAGAGAAAAAGAGAGAGACAGAGACACACATGCGCACACACACACACACACACACACACACAGAGGTTCCTGCCACAGAGGCAGGCTGTGGGATGGGGGAGGGAAATTGGGGAGATTGGTGCTGGGAAATGTGCCCTGGTGGAGGGATGAGTGTTGGAAGACTGCATGACTGAGACCCAGTCATCAACAGCTTTGTAATGGTCTATTGCATGGTGATTTAAAAAAAAAATAAATAAATAAATAAAATGTCAGAAGTATCCCAGGAGGACTGATCAATGGCAGAGAAATTAAATAAAAAAGAAGTAAATGAAAAAAAAAAAGATGTTGGATGACAGGCTTAGCTAGCTTGGGAGCTTTGCTCACTGCTTAATTCATTTACATGTTCTTAAGCCAAGGTTCATTCTAATGAGATCTCTCTTCTATGTAAACACTGATAGAGGGTGTGGCAGTTACAGAAGTCACCTTAACTCTATGTTGAATTTAAACTTCACTTTCAAACAAGTACTTTGTATTTTATTGATCTATATTTTCCTGGAACTGTGTGGGAGCTCTCTGTAGTGAGAGAGAGCAAAGTATCAGCTTTTCATAAGAGGATTGTAGACGACTCTCGAAGGGATTGTTTCCTCTCCTGTTCCACACCTTTTCCTCAGAGCTTCCCTCGCGTCTTTGAACAGAGCCCATGGCCTCATCTCTGTGTCTTGCCTTGTACATTCTCTTTTAATCAGCTCTGTCCCCTTTGCATTGGCTTTACCCAATAGCCATTCGTCCTTCAGGGGTGACCCAAAATGTCTTTTTATCACAAGAGTTTGTCCCAAACCCCAAACTAGGCTGGAAGCCCCCTACCCCACACCCCAGAGTCTTAGAATACCCTTCCCTTGCCCTCAGATTCTGGCACTCTCCACGCTTGACAACAGTTGCCTGTTCAATGTGTGTTCCTGAAGTTTTATCTGTTCTGAAGCTTGGGATCAGCTCCAGACGGATCAGCTCTTCATTGTTGAAATCCTACCTCTGGAAGCTTCTGGGGCCTAGAACCTCACAGGAACTTGATGAAGCGTCATTGGATAATATGTGGAGGCATTAATACTAATGGCACTCTTATAAAAGCAGGAACATTTGGGGAATTACCATCCGACAATTTAACTGTGGCTCCCTCATTTGTTATATTTTATAGATTCCCAATTGTTAATTGGAAGCATTCTTCCAATAAGGGACTTGTCCGTTTGTTTGGGGATCACACCTCCAGCACTTAGGGGGCCTCTCAGTGCTGGGATGAAGCCCCCTGCATGCAGACATGTCCTCTAGTCCACTGAGCTCTCTCTCTCTCTCTCTCTCTCTCTCTCTCTCTCTCTCTCTCTCTCTCCCGCCCCACAATTAGGGCATTTTTTGTTTTCTAGACAAGCTGTTAATTTTAACTTGTGTTTATTTCTTTACATATTGCATTTACAGGTATGAAACCCAGGCCTCACTCATACAAAGCATGTACCCTCTTGCTTTGCTGGCTATCTGGTTCCAGGACATCTGTATTTCCTTGGGAATGAATATATGCATTGTTTGCCAGAAAGCATAGTAAGATGACAAATATGTCATCCATTTCATTGAAAAAAACGAATCTGGAGATAATGGACTTTTCTCAACATCTGTGATGACCTTAGGCTGAAGTCCTTTTATCTATTGGATATGTGTGTAGGTTGTGGAGATTTTACCTTTTTAATTTTAAAAGCCGGTGGGGGTGTACACACTGGCAGTGGCAGCAGTAGGCAGTTACTCCAGTTGTGGGCATGTTGGTCGGGAATGTTCTCAGAAGCATTTGAGGGAGCATGTGGTGCCAGGGACTGAACCAAGCCCTCTGCATGCATCATGAGCTTTGGCCCACTGAGTTATGTTTAGCCTATTCACGTTTCTTTCTTCTGTTGTAGTTAAAGAATAAAGAAAGAAGAGAAACGGCCGTGGAGGTGACCGAAATGCTAGCCCCCCAAGGGCAATTTGCTTGATGATTGGTCTGTGAGTCTCAGGAGCTGAGCTTGCTTCTCTGCGAATGGCCGCCAGGAGCAAACAAAGTGCAGGCACGGAAAACATTTTAGAAGGACGTGACAGTGCCAGCGGCAAGTGCAGGAAGGTCTTTTACGGGTGTAGATATATTAACAAGAATGAAACGCCCTACCTAGAACGCCTCCAGGCCTCTGCTGATCCTAGGAGTTTAGCTATGAAGCTGGAATTACCAGAACCAGTTTCTTTGGATGCTCAGACTACTTGGAACATTTCTGAGAGTTTCTTTGACAAGAAGGAAATATCAAATAGCTCCCAGGGTATGTGAAGTTACGATTCACACTGTGAGGATGGATGGTGTGTTGGGATGTTGGACGACATGGCTCAGCCACGGCTCCGCAACATTGGGGTAACTAGATTCTCACCCATCTCTCTGTCGGCTCATAGCGATAGCTCTTCAGTTCTGCCAGAGGAACTACCACACTTTCCTGTGTCTGTATGTGCCACTGCTTCCAACGGGCTGTGGGGTTAACAGTTCAAACTCTTCATGTACTTGTATGTCTCCTCAGGCAAATGACCACCTCAGTTTTCCCATTTGCTGACTGCAGACGTTAACATTTCTCACTTGTGGGGCTTGTCACTGAAAGTTAAGTGCCTTAGGTAAGAGTGGGGGGGGATATAACGTTGATGGGGGATAGAACATTTGTTGCTGGCCTTTCAGTCAGCTCTCAGAGAAAGACAAAAAAACTTCCAGGAATATTCAAGATTGTGGTGCAAATCCTTGTAGGGCCCAGGACAAGGTAGCACAGTCAAGGTTAGGATCTAATACCAACTTTTACCAATTGTAAATACTGAGATTTCTCTACCCATTGCTTACTCAGTGCTTGCCATATCTCTAAAATCTTTTCCACACTTACAAAATTCAAACACCTATTAATATTGAGGTTTTTTTTAACCTCATTTGATTGTAAAGTCAGATCTAACCTGAGATGATTTTGTGTCAAATCACTTAGTTTGCTTCTTACCCCCAAACTAAGTGGCAGCTTCCACCAACATACAACTTGGTTAACTTGGTTTTGTGTGTGTCAGATACCTAAATAAATTTAAAAAAAAGATGCAACAGGGGGAAAAAGATGCTGCTTTTTTACTGTCCCAGAAAAACCTGGAAAAGCCCCTTTCAATGAAGTCTTGAGAAATATCCCATCGTACATAGCTAATGATCAGTATACTGGCGATTATGCCAGTTTCTGTAAGTGACACCGGGCGTCTTCTACTCCCCCACATTGCCTTTTCCCTTGCATAGGAAATGAAAGAACATAAGTATCAAAGGCATCATAGAAACTGAAATACATATAAAAGAGCTTCCATGAATATTAAAGTTTGCAAATCCTTGTAGGGCCTGGATTAAGATAGCACCTTATGTTCTTACATATTATGTATATATGCTTATATGTATTCATTCCTTCATTCAAACTCTGAAAATTCCATTGACCCCTATATGCCAGGCACTGTTCCAGGCTCCTGAGAGCCACATGTGCTTATCACCTGGTGTGTGATCCCGGGGGTCGGAGGTCACAGCATACTCCCTACACCCAGGGCACAGTGCTCCTATGTTTGCTCAGTAAAGGACAGAAGTGCTCGGCTCAGATGCCGGAACCCAGGCTAAGCATTTTGGATTCGATCATGGTCTCCCTGACGCCAAAGGTCCCCCTCCTACACATGCCCTTCCCTCCTCCAACTAGCTTCTGTGAGTTTCTCCCACCGTACAGGGAAAATCCTGCCTACATGTCCTAGCCTGAGACCACGTGCCCTGGAGCAGGTCTGTTCCAGGTCACGCTGGGCGCCTCTAAACACCTCGTGCCTGGGAAAGGCACAGCTGAAACTGTTGTCCGTGAACTACGTCACTTATCCACACTCAAGATTCTGTTCCATGCGCCTCCCCCTTGCTGCACGGCTTGGGCTGTGCGAGCTCAACCCTGTGCCTTCTAAGTGAAAACTTGGACTCCAAGCAAAGCTTAAACTCTGAGAAGTATGAAATAGTTCATGATAGTATTGGAATAGTATCGAAATAATACAGAAGTCAAAATCTTGTATTGATCCTGATCAGGTATGGGTTTTCCTAAAACAAAGCACAAAAGTATGCATTTTGGAGGGGAGGCGTGATGGGAGAGACAGTACAGCAGGTAAGGCTCTTGCCTTGAGCACTGCAGCCACCTGGTTCAATCCTCCACATCCCACATGGACAGCAGAGCCTTCCAGGAGTGATTCCTGACTGCAGAGCCAGGAGCTACCCCTGAGTTCAGCCAGGTGTGGCCCACAAACAACAGCAACAACAAAATGCTATTTTTTTAACCTGAGAAAAATAAGACTTTTTATTCCTAGTGTGCCGTCACTTCGTATTTCAAAATCTGAATTAAAGGTCTGTCCCCTTGGGAACAACCAGTTGCCGGTCAACGTGATGCCAGTGCCATAGTGCTCTGGGCCACACAAGGCCACACTCAGCCCATGGCCTTTGGGGGCCTCTGTGGTTGCACCTGATGGTGTTCAAGGCACCGTTTGGTGCGGGGATCAGACCAGGGTCTGCCCTTCCTCTCCATCCCCAAAGACTAGTCTTTCCCACCTTCTCTCCTCCACAGCATACGTGTCTGTTCTAACCTCTTTAAGCGGCGAGAAGTTCAGTATAACCCAAACCGAAGCAGACTAAGTTCAGGGTAACCCAAACTTAGTTCACTTCGAACCAACTTCAGTGCCCCCAGCCCCCGGCTCTCAGCACTGGAGTGTTTTCTGTGGCGATCCTTTTCTGACAATTGGTCCCCTAGGGGCTGGCCCAGCTCGGCACAAACCTTTATTGCTCACTTCCCAGGAGACCTCGAAGAGAAGTAAGTCCTCCACTGGGAGCTCCTCAACTTCCCAGCAGGGCAGGCCGCTCAGGGACGTCACGGAGAGGGAGCGACCTCGGAGGCATGCTGCCGGCAGGCCTGGACCCGTGAAGAGTCCCAGGAACAGAGCCTCGAGACACTCGCCTCGTCACAGCCTGCCACTGCAGGAGCTTCTGTAGGCAACAGAGAAGCTGGAGAGGTCGGAAAGGTTGAGCCCTGCCGGAAAACCTGGTGTCAGCGGGCGCAGTTCTCAGTTCCTCTCCTCAGGGCTCGGAGAAGTTCTCCTGAGGTCACTCTCTGAGCCCCTGTGTCCAACACCGCCCAGTCCTGGGTAAAATGCTCAGATTTTGGCTTGGGCCGCACCCCTCTCCTAAGTGGAATCCTCATAGGCTGAGCTGGAGACAAGGCCAGACCTTTCACCCTTGTCCTTTTGACCAAATTGCTAGATTCACAGTCACTAATGTTTGCTTCATCGCTCTCCAAACGATTCTGGGTGAGCCCACCTCAACATTTAAAGACCTCTTGAACATTGACAGTAAACTGATGGGGCAGATTTCTATGTTTAATTCCTTCTGCAACTCCTAAAGTTTTCTTATGGTCTTTTAATCCCTTTATGCGGAGTGTTTAAAACATTATTCCTAGTTGTTTTGACACTTGCAAATTGGCTGGTATAAATGCTCTTGTGAATGCAGTTTGGTAGTTGGTCTTGAAAACTAAAGGCAGGGACCAGACAGCTAGAACAGGGGTAGGGCACTTGCCTTGTTTGTGGCCAGCTTCGGTTCCATCCCCAGCACCACATACAGTCTCCCTGAACACTGCCAGGTATGGCCTCCTAAGTAAAAACCAACAGAACACACAGACACATAGTTCATTACCCATTTAATGCAGTGCTGAGAAAAACGATATGATCAGATACTAAGATAGTAAAGATGGGAGCCCACCCGACCCATGAAATGACTTTCTCCTTCACAAAATGATTTGCTCGTGTTGACATAACCTCTGTGAGTCCTGTACATAGAAACTCCAACAAAACCAAACGGGATGTGTTGACACATGGGAACAGAACGAGAGGCTGAGAACACAGCTTCACGTTTTCACTGTCTGTCCCATAAGCGTGGGATGGGCTGGTCCAGCGCCGAACATACCCTGTGATAGCCCAGTCACGTTATCCAGAGACCCTCATGGTCTCTGTTGGCCACGCATCCAACACTTAGTGGTGAGTCACTTTTCACTGGGTCAAGTTCAATAGCAACTTATCAATTATGGAACCTCAAGACTAAATTAACTAAGTTTTGGCTTTCTTATTCAAAAGGCGATGAGGGGCCAGAGAGAGTACAGTGGATAGGGCACTTACCTTGCATATGGCTGATCCAGATTCCATCCGCAGCCCCCCATATGATCCACCGGAGCCCATCTGGGAGTGATCCCTGAGCACAAAGCTAGGAGTAAGCCATGAGCGCTACAAGGCATGACCCCAAAACTAAAAAATAAAATACAATTTAAAAATAAAGGGGCTGGAGCAATAGCACAGTGGGTAGGGCATTTGCCTTGCATGCAAGCGACCCAGGTTCAATCCCCCAACATCCCACAGCACCACCAGGGGTAATTCCTGAGTGCAGAACCAGAAGTAACCCCTGAGCATCACCGGGTGTGGCCCAAAAAGAAAAAAAAAAAATTAAATAAATAATAATAATAATAAATAAAATGACCATGAGGTCTAGGGTGAATGGGTGAGGGTTCTAATACAGGGTCTGGTACTCTGACAATCCTTTGCGCGTGATTTCAGGCGCTATTTATAAGGCACATCATGGGCTAAGGCTGGGAGTGCTTGATGCAAGTTGGCTCCCAAGCCAGCATGTCCCCCTGGTTACAGTGATTAGTAATGGGAAGAATGGGTATAAGGCAGACGTTTATTTTTCTCTCTTTTTTTATCGGTCTCCCAAGCAGTGCTCAGGGAGCCACCAGTGGGCCACCAACCTCAGCAGTGCTTATCAGGTCATGCAATGTTGGGGATCAAACTCAGACTTTAGTGCAGGCTAGACACACTAATCATTTGAGCTCTCTTCCAGACCTTTATTAAATATCTTAAATACATATGATGGACAGTTATTACCTGCTCAAACTTAATTCTACTTAATTGCATAAAAAATTAGACCAGTGAACTTCACGATCACGATCACGATCTTCCGTAATCATCTATTTGCTAGAGCGGGCCAGTAATATCTCAATATGTCCTGTCACATGCTGTAGAGCCAAGGGCACGGCTGAAGGAACATAAAGAGCCTCAAACCATTATATTAGGTCATGAGAATGATCTAATATAATTGTTACTGGCATTTGGCATATCAAATACAACACGAGCAGCTTGCTAGGCTTGCCGTGCGGGAGGCATACTCTATAAACACCTCCAAATAAAGCCTTTATTGATGAACCGCGCCGGAGCCGGCTGTGATGGGCTGGTCGGTTGGGTGGAGTTCTGATGAGAGGGAAGTCCAATGTGGAAAATGGCGGCGCCCATGGAGTGGGGTGGGGGGTCGTCTGGCTTGTTGTGAGGTTCTGCCGGGTGGTGGGTCAAGGCTGGAACCCACCATGCCTCCCGACTGCCTCATGAACGGCTGGGCACAGGGAGAGCAAGGAACCGCCTGCCCCATGTCTGAGAGTGCTCTGGACCAGCATACCTGGGCCGGATTGAGGAAGAAACTGCTCCAGGGTGGGTGTCGATGATCCGGGCTGTGATGGGCTGGTCGGCTGGGTGGAGTTCTGATGAGAGGGAAGTCCAATGTGGAAAATGGCGGCGCCCATGGAGTGGGTGGGGGGTCGCTGGCTTGTTGTGAGGTTCTGCCGGGGGGTGGGCCAAGGCTGGAACCCACCATGCCTCCGACTGCCTCATGAACGGCTGGGCACAGGGAGAGCAAGGAACCGCCTGCCCCATGTCTGAGAGTCTCTGGACCACCAGTGAACTTAGACCAGTGAAAATGTAACATGCTAATTGAAAGCAAAAAATATGTTAAGTTTGACTCATTTTTTGTCAAAAATCACACATGCTCTTCTACTTCTGAAGTATAGATACATTAAAAAATTGAAATACGTGTAACTAAAACTCTTAGACTGGTTTTAAATTGTAGTGATTATTAGGAATGCCTATGTGGTCTTTTTTTGTTTAGTCATTTTGTTTATTTTTATACTATAGTATTGTTATCTACAGATTTTTATAAAACATCTGTATATTTGTATACATCTAGTAGGTATGAGTGTGTGAGCAAAGGCAACTATTATGTATCAAGATTAAGAGGGGAGTCTCAGAAAAACATTGTGCTTCCCTTATTTCTGAAACATCTGTACTAGAGCAGAATTGATCATCTAGGAGCAGAAGGAAAGAGTAAGCGGGTAGGAAGGGAAGTGGGAGCTAGCTTTAGAAATTCCTCCTCTAGATTGAAATCTTCCGTCACAGTGGCACTAATGTTTCAGCAGTTTGCAAACGGAAGCCAGAGGGCAGTTAGGAAAACCAGGCACGGTTCCTTCATAACTATTCCAGCAGAGGTCGCTACATCACTTGTATCACTTGTATCATTCATCTTCCCGTTGTTTATTGATTTGCTCAATAAACACCAGGCACTCAGGCACCAGGCACCAGGCACCAGGAACATCTCCATACATCCTGTGGCATGCTAGTGTAGCCCAAGGGCATCTGTTTGCTCCAGGAACATGAAGAGCCTCAAACCATTCGTTCAGGTCATGGGGATGAGGTTTATAATTGTTACTGTTTTTTGGCATATAAACACAACAGGTAGTTTGCCAGGCTCTACCGTGTAGGTGGTATACTCTCCATAGTAGGCTCTCAGTGTGTGCTTTTACTGATGAACTTCGAGGCAGCTTTGTGGCTGCACAATGGGGGAGAAATCAGCTTATCTCTTAGGTGGAGCTCGGATGAGCTGTGGAGTCCGTGTTGAAAATGGCGGCCCTCGTGGTATGGAGGCTCCTCTGGCGTCTCGAGAGGCTTTGTATGCGGCAGACCTAGGTTTGACTCCAGCACCACATATGGTCCATAGAGCCCCATCAGGATGATTTATTTCTTCAGAGCTTTTCGTGTTCCCCCAGTGCTTTGCAGCGTCCCAGGGAGCAGAGGACTGCAGCATTCTCTTCCTTGAGAAGGAACGTTCTAGACTAAAAATATGAAATATGTTTAGAAAAGCACACATTTGCTTCCAATGTTCTTGAATCTTCTAGAAATGTCTAAAAGGTCCAAGACCTGATGAGCCCACATTCGTACTTCTAGAATGATTGCTAGCATATTTGTGGAGCAGCTATTATGTCTAATTGTTGATGATTTTTGTTGGTTTGGATTATGGGAGGGGACACACGTGTGGTGCTCAGGAGTCAGTCAGGACAGGGCTCAGGGATCATATATGGTCTCAGGGATGGAACCTGGGTCAACCATACCCAAGCCATGTACCTTAAAATTGGGTAGAGTGCTTGCCTTGCATGCAGCTGACCTGAGTTCTCGCCCCAGGGTCCTCTGAGCTCACAGGCTGGGATCCAGAGCCAGGAGCAAATCCTGAATATCTCTAGATATGCCTCTTTACCCTCCAAAAAAGGTGTATTTAAAGACATTTGAAGCCCAGTGTCTGGTCCACTGCCTAGAGACTGAAAGTCCATAAAGCCCCCAAAGGTTTAATCATCGCTGCCTTTTCGTGTCGCTGCATTGCTTACACTCTACATTTTCTAAGTTTTCAGTTGTAACTGAGCACTTGGCTTCAGAGACTGAACCTGGGTCCTCAACGAGGAAGCATTCGCCCTTCCCTGAGCTACCGTCCTAGGCTGCCACGTCCTTAGATGTCTTTTAATGAATCTTACAAGAGAACAAAGTAGGATTTCAAAACCAGAGTAACAAGACTCTGGATAAAGGATTTCTAGGAGAGTTTCATGGTTGCCCAAGTGCTGGGATGGACCCTGAGCAGAGATAAAGAGGAATTAGATTATAGTCGATATCATAAAAGATAAGTGAGAGCAAAGCCTCAATTATAAAGTCTCAGAGTGTGCTCCACAGCCAAGGAGATTGCGTGAAGGCTGGAGCACGGATGCTGGAGCCCTGGCTTCAACCTGATGCCACAGGGTCCTCCAGCATTGCTGGTTGCTCCCAAAACATTGGCTTGACTAAAGGAAACATTTGCTTCCCGCTATTGGTTCATACAGAGCAGGACATATTGCTTTCTTATTCCATAGGAGCTGGAGCAATAGTGCAGTGGGTAGGGTGCTTGCTTTGATGCAGCTGAACCAGATTGGATCCCTGGCACCCCACATAGTCCCCAGAGCACCACCATAAGTGATGCCTGAGCATAGAGCCAGGAGAAAGCCCTGAGTACTGCCAGGTGTAGTCCAGAAATAAATAAAAAACACCAACAAAGTTAAAAAGGAAGTTACTTTCTTAAAAGACCTTCCCGGCCATGTTCAGGGTGCAAGGCAAATGCCCTCCCTGCTGTACTATCTCTCTGGTCCCCTTAAAGACCTTTCATCCTTAAAAGTGGAATAACCAAAATTGGAGGGATAGTGTGGAGTTAAGGAGCTCATCTTGCAGGTGGCTGACCCTGGTTCAATCTGGAGCATGGCACATTGGCCTCCAAACAGTGCCAGGAGTCATCCCTTTGCACAGGGTCAGACCAAATGGCCTTTCAGTTATTATATGGGCTAAGGCAAAGAGGAATGTGTTAAAAAAAAAGTCATTCAGGGGCAGAGCTATAGTATAGCAGGTAGGACATTGCCTTGCATGTGGCTGACAAAGATAAAAAGGTGTAGAATTCTTATGTATACGTATCACTATTTCATAAATATCATTATATGTAAATGAGTCTTTTGACCCAAAAAATTCTGTTAAGCAGAACTCTCTTTCTCCTTGAGGTGTTGCAGGTGTGGCTGCGATGCCCACTGCATTGGCAGGTGGCAGACAGGGAGACAGACTTTTCTACACCCTGGGCTCTGCCCTGTGGGACCTGGATGGTTTATGGTCTTACACAGAAAAATACTGGGCCCCCTGGGATGAACCCAAAGTCACAGCAGAGCCTGGCAAGTCACCCATGGTGTATTCGATATGCCAAAAACAGTAACAAAAATGAACCTCATTCCCAACGAATGGAGATGTTCCTGGCGCTCACTCAAGCAAATTGATGAGCAGTGGAAGACAAGTGATACAAGTGAAAGTAGAACTAATATTTATTGAGTTTGTTTGTGCTAGCCATTGTGCTAGTACACTTATGGAAGCTTCTCTAAACTATTATTAGGCGACCGAGAACTCATACATGGGCCAAATGTTGGGTTTGGTCCAACAACCTTCCCCCTAAATAAAACATATTAGAGCTAGAGACTCACAGATATGGGGCAGAGCTGCTACTGGCTCTCCCTGTGCCCAGCCACTCATGAGGTGCCCGCGAGGGATGGTGGGTTCTAGCCCTGGCCCGCCACCCCAGCAGAGCCTTGCAACAAGCCAGATGACCCCCCCCACTCCATGAGGGCCTCCATTTTCCACATCTGGACTTCCCCCTCATCGAACTCCACCCAGCAGACCAGCCTATCACAGCCCGGCTCACACGGGCGCTTGCGGCCGCCCGGTTCATCAGTAAATGCTGGATTTTGAGATGACTACAAGAGTATGCCACCCACACGGCAGAACCTGGCAAGCTACCCATGTCGTATTTGATATGCCAGATACCAGTAACAATTATAGACCTCATTCCCATGACCTGATGGAATGGTTTGTGGCTCTTTATGTTCCTGGAGCAAGCAGGTGCCCTTGGGCTCTACTTGCATGAGACAGGACATATGGAGATGTTACTGGTGCCCGCTTGAGCAAATCGAAGATGAACGGAAGACAGTAACAGAGCTAGAAGCAGAGTGTGATAAATCTTTGCATTTTAATTAACTGGGGTTAGAGAGATAACAGAGTGGTGAAGGGGCTGCCCTGCACTCAGCCAGCCTGGGTTCAGTTCCCAGCACCCAATACAGCACCCTGAGTACTGCCAAGAGTGAACCCCTGAGCATTGTCGGATATGAACCCAAACCAACAACAACAAAAATACGTGAAGTCATCTCATGAGGTCTCTACAAAGCTCTTGACTAATGAATGTGCTATTTTTGCCTGCCGTTAAAAAATACCCTGTGCATTGGTCTTAGAATGTGGAGCTGATTAGCTGTGACTATTTCAGTCTTGGGGAGGAACTGAAGCCACAGCTGCCTTATATGAGGTGGGAGTCACAATTTCCAGCAAATGTCGAGCTCTGCTTGGTCAAGAGGGCGCACCTGACAGCTGCGTGTCGCGGGAGCACAGGCAGCCAAATGCCCTCGTTCACACAACCAAGGAGGTAACCTGCCAAGCCGCTGTCAGCACCTTCGGTTGGTTTCCTCCCTTGCGAAAAATTCTCTGTATTACTTAACTCTTTCCAAACACTTCGCGTTTTTTTTAAATATGTTTTAAAGTTGCTTTCATTATGTGTGCGTGAGTAGGTGTGCACGCCCATGAGGTTCCCTACAACTGAGTCACATCCTCAGCCCTGTTTCCCCCCAACACTAGAGTTGGACGCCAAAGAGGTATCTCAAAGGGTTGGAGCATTTGCTTTGCATGCAGAAGGCCTGGTTAGATCCATGGTAACACCTGATAGTCCTTGGAGACCTTCAGGAGTAACATTTGCCCCACCCCAGTGCTGCAGGGAATGGTCTAAAAATAAAACAAAATGGAAAATTCGATTCAGGGGCCAGAGAGATGAAGGTCAGGAGGTAAGGATCTTGCTTTGCGTACGGCTGACCTCTGTTTGATCCCTGGCAAGCGGCCACATTTGGTTCCTGAGCTCTGCCCAGAGCTATCTCTGAACACAGAGCTGGAGTAAGCGCTGAGCAATGGCAGGTATGGCCCCCAAACAAACAAAAAATACCCCAGCTATATTCATATCAGAGTAGTCTCATCATTTATATGTCTATTCTTAACTGAACTCTACTGAAATATTTCTTAGCGGTTTTAACATAAATTAGTCTTCTAGAAAGGTAAGAACTTGCCTTTCCTCCATTTCTCCTGTTCAAGTCTGCTGTGTCTGATGTTGTAAAGTTTTCCCTTTCTTACCTGAGTCAACACAGAGTCATTAGAGATTATTGAATGAATGTTTTTTAGGAGACTCTGTTACTAGATATTTCAATTGTTTATTATCTTTTGCTATGATATGAGACAGACATGGGGCAGAGCTGCTACTGGCTCTCCCTGTGCTCGGTGCCCTGTGCTCATGAGGTGCCTGGGAGGGATGGCAGGTTCTAGCCCAGGCCCGCCACCCCAGAAGAGCCTCACAACAAGCCAGACGACCCCCACTCCATGAGGGCCTCCATTTTCCACATCCGGACTTCCCCTCGTCAGAACTCCACCCAGCAGACCAGCCCATCACAGCCCGGCTCGCTGCGTAAGCGCGGTTCATCAATAAATGCTGGATTTTGAGATGACTACAGGAGTATGCTACCCGCACGGCAGAGCCTGGCAAGCTACCCGTGCCGTATTTGATATGCCAAATACCAGTAACAATTATAGACCTCATTCCCATGACCTGATGGAATGGTCTGAGGCTCTTTATGTTCCTGGAGCAAGCAGGTACCCTGGGTTCTACTTGCATGAGACAGGTCATATGGAGATGTTTCTGGTGCCCGCTCGAGCAAATCAATGATGAACGGGAAGACAGTGATACAGTGATAACTAATGCCCTGTAAACTAGAATATACACTTTATCATTCTGTTTTTGTTTTCCTTTTGGGGGCTGCATTTAGCAATGCTCAGTGTAACTCCTGGCTCTGTACTCAGGAATTACTCCTTGCGGTGCTCGGGGAACCATATGGGATGCCAGGGATTGAATCCAGGTCAGCCGTGTGTGTACAGCAAATGCTCTACCCGCTGTGTTGTCGTTCTGGCCCCTATCACAGCTTTTTTTTAATATTTTATTATACCACCGTGAAATATACAAGTACAAGATGTTCCATATTTGAGTTTTGGTTGTACAGTGTTCCAGCATCCATCCCCTCCACCTGTGCCCATTTCCCATCACCAATGTCTCCACTTCCCTCCCCCTTCCCCCAGCCTGCCACCATGGCAGGTCTCTCTCTCTCTCTCTCTCTCTCTCTCTCTCTCTCTCTCTTTCTCACTTCCTTTTCTTTCACATTGTGGATTGTAATACATACATTTAGAGGTTATCATGTGTATCTTTTTGCCTATATTTAATGTTCAGTCTCGGATGGTATCATCATTTTCAACAATTATCAGCTCACTGTTCCCTTCTCTGTCTTACCTAACCTAGCCTCTGACTCCCACAGTTTGTGGTATATCAAGTTTTTGCACAGGCACCTGGCGCCACGGGGATCAGGCTGTGTTCAGCTGTGGAGTCCGGACCAGAGGATGACTGTGGTTGTGTTGCGTAAGGTTTTCTGACTTCTGGGAGCCTGGTGGAGGACAGACCAAGGAGCAAAAAACCTGCCCCCACCCCAAGACGCCCCATCAGTCTAGCATAGGGCGGGCAGGCAGAGACTCCGCCCTGCACCTGAATACCTGGTGTCGGCCAAGAGCCCCAGCAGCAGTTCTGGGCAGGGCCGCCAGGCCTTTGTGGAAATTGCTGAGATGGGAGGAAGTGGCCCAGTCCAGGCTCCCTGAAAACCTGGTTGGCGTAGTCGCCGAGTCCCGCATGCCTGGGCTTGAATTCGGCTTCTCTCTTGGGTCAGGCTGTGTCCAGCTGTGGAGTCTGGACCAGACAGTAACTGTGGTTGTGTTGTGCGAGGTTCTCCGACTTCTGTTCTTGAGTTTACTTTCTGAGTTTCTAGAACCTGATTGGTTCTACTAGTTTGATGTGCGCTGCTGCGCAACTCGGGAAAGCCAGATGGCAACTCTCCCCGTGTGTCTGAGTCTCTGCATGATGGCTGCCTATCTGTTTTTTTTTTTTTTTTTTTGCTTTATTTTTTGGGTCACACCCAGCGGTGCTCAGGGGTTACTCCTGGCTCTGCACTCAGGAATTACTCCTGGCGGTGCTCGGGGTACCATATGGGATGCCGGGGATTGAACCCGGGCCGTCATAGGGCTGGCCACGTGCAATGCAAACGCCCTACCCGCTGGGCTATCGCTCTGGCCCCTGCCTATCGGTTTTAATAAACTTTTGCCCCTGCGGTTTACAATACCATTAATGATGGGGGTTTCATGACTAATACTTTACCCGCTTCATTACCGCCACGCCAGAAGGACCCCTTCCCTCCGCCCTGTCCGAGTGTTCTCTCGCCTGCCCTATTCCTCATCCTTCAGCTTCCGTGAGGTCCAGCTCTCACGCCTCTTGTGTCAGTTGCATTTGGACATTGTTGTCCCTGTTTCTTTATATCCCACAAGACCCTTCTGGGTCGGTCTCTTTTCCTCTAGCTTCACACAGCATAAAACTCTCCAGATCCATCAGATAGCAGCAAATCACACGATTTTATCTTAGAGCTGAGTAATCAATCCCACCTAGTACCTGGACCACATGTACCAGTTTCCTTACCCTGACTTGTACTTTGTCATAACGATATTTGAGGATTTCCTCCCACACATTTCATTATAATTCGCTTCTTTGTTGTGTAACTTGTCTAGTCATGTGCCCTTGTTTATTTTTATGGTATTCATCAGAGATTTTTAAGAACGCATCCGCTAGGGCCTTCGCTCTCTGTGGGTGATGAGTTAGGACCTACCCACCTGTCCCCTCGTACTTACATTCATGGTCTTATCACCTGGGCTTCTTTCGTTTCCAAGTAGATAATCTTTTCCTCCGTGGTTCAGTGGAGTCCCAACTTTTTGTTTGTATGTATCTGATTCTGGTTTTGGAAACCTAGAAAATCAGCTCAAATTCCATTTTTCCTGTTTCTGCAAGTAAGAAAATAACTGAGTACTTCAACTGGATTATGTGGCAAGTCAGGCTCATCTTAATTGTACAACACGTGTCACTTATTCTTGACTGTTCCTTGATTAGATAAAGGTGTTTGCTAAGAATTCCTGCCCCTCGCGGTGTTGCAGGTGTGGCTCAGTGGCTGCATTGTCAGGTGGCAGAGAGGAGACATATCTGTCTACACCCAGGGCTCTGCCCCGTGGGCCCTGGATGGTTGATGATCTGACATAGAAAAAACACTGGGCCCTGGGATGAACCCAGAGCCGCAGTAGAGCCTGGCAAGTTACCCTTGGTGTATTCGATATGCCAAAAACAGTAACAATAATGGGCCTCATTCCCAATGAATGGAGACATTACTGGCGCCCACTTGAGTAAATCTAACAGGAAGATAAGTGACGAGCTAAGACATTTAGCCTTATGGTTGATTACTCCTCATGAAATGTGGCAGGTTTGCCGCTCTGAATGACTTAGCTAACTACCCAGCTGGCTAAGGTACCCAGCGTTCCCTCACATGTAAGAGCAGTCAGAGCAGGTGAGCACAGTGGGCTCAGTAGCTCAGGAAAACCAAGTACCAGGGTCCCTGCAGCTCTGGGCTCTGTCATCCCAAAAGGAAGGACCATTGGAGAATTTGGTATTATGATGCGCTGGCATTTTCAGCATTTAAATGGCTAACCTGGGCAGCAGCTCAAAGGGCTAGAGTAGACGATCCCATCCCTGGCACCGCATAAAGCCTGGTGAGCACTGAAGGACCATCCACCTCACCATGAAGTCCCGGGGCCCATGTCTTTATTTGGTGAAATTAAGATGTACCGCTACTTTATAGGCTGCTTGGGTGATGCAAACAAGTGTGTATATATGCATAAAGCTCCTGAAACTTTCAACAAAACTTTTGAGTGTTAGTGGCACTGTTGCAGGACACCTAAAAGCCTAGGCCTCTGCATCTGCCCTGGATTGCCTCCTGCAGGTCACTTCATAGATAGGGGGTAGTCTGAATGTGGCAGTCTTATCTGACCATGTATTCTGTACTGGCTGGTATAAATATTCTCTCATGCTACCACAAGCATCGTGGGACTAGCTAGATCTTACCAGCATATTTGCCTGGCCACGTTGGATCTCTAAGTAATTAGACCAGAGAGAAATGCTGTTTGCCTCCAAGCAAGCAAGCATGGCTCCCTGATAACACAAAGGCAACTAAAATACAAAACTACCGTGAAGTAGACGCAGACTCTTGTGAAAGCTTGGAGAAATATTTAACTGGCATTAGTATAGTCTTTGGTACAGAGACATGCCATCTCAGAAACCCCCTTCTCTACCCTATAAAGGCAATTCCAGGCAGATCTTGGCTCAAGACATTAGGTGAGGTGCTGGGAGAAATTACCTGAGGGCATTTGATCCTTCCTGCCAGGGGAAGTTCAAATGTATAAGTATTTAGTTTATAGCTTCTCCCAGCTCTGCTAGGAGGCTTTTAATTAGCTCTGGGTCCTTGTAAACAACCAGATGGTCTCCTGAAGTTGCTACATTCTATGGAGCTATTTTCCCTGTTTTTCATCTCTAGATAGCCCAGCCCAGAATGGGCTGGGCTGGGGAGTTTGGGCGGATTTCTAGCTATAAAATAAGCTGCAAGAAGAAAGAAGCTCTCTTTTTTCCCCTTTTGCCATTTCAGCTTCCCTTGGTGTTTTGCTTCTCCGTCCTCTCCATTCTCTGTTGGGCCTCAACACGTGGTGGCAGCCATCTTGGCCTACACCTGGCTGGGGCCTAGCTGGGAACCCAGAGTCCGGAGGTTTTCCCCTGCTCTTGGATTGTGTACTGGAACCTGTGATAGTAAAGCCCTTTTTAAAACTGCATCGGATTCCTGAGTCTTCATCCATTTCCCGCCAGTGTTGGAGGTAGAAGGGAACTCGCTTCCCGGCACTGTCGGGGACCCCGGCGAGCTCCCCGACAGTGCACCTCGTTATCTTGTTTCTTAGGTCAGACCCAGTGGCGCTCAGGGCTTACTCCTGGTTCCAAGTTCAGGGATCACTCCTGGCATGGCTTGGGGACCATATGGGATCCCAGGAATCAAACCTGGGTCAGTAGTGTGCAAGATAAGGGCCTCACTTACTATACTATCTCTCCGCTATGTGTACATTTTATACTATACATTTAACTTTTTCTTCCATTTTCATAATGCTATATAGGAAATATTTTATTTCATGGGTTAGAAAATGGAGGCTTAGTTGTTATATAATTTGCCAAAAATCAGTTGATCAAAGATCAGACTAACATGTTTGTTAATCAGGCTTATAATAAATCCTGTTTTATTTTGGTGGGGGCAAAGGCTTGGGGCCACAGCTGGAGGTGCTTGGGCTGACACCTGGCTTTGTGCTCAGAGCTCACTCCTGGAGGTGCTCAGGGATCACTCCTGATGGTGCTCAGAGCTCGCTCCTGGTGGTGCTCTGGGGAACCAGAAGGTTCTGGAAATCAGATGGGTCAGTTTGATTTTTTTTTTAAAGATTTTATTTTATTTTATTTTTTTGCTTTTTGGGTCACACCCGGCAATGCTCAGGGGTTTTCTCCTGGTTCTGCACTCAGGAATTACCCCTGGCGGTGCCTCAGGGACCATATGGGATGCCAGGGATTGAACCCGGGCGGCATGGGCCAACTGTGCAAGGCAAATGCCCTACCCACTGGGCTATCGCTCCGGCCCCAGTTTGATTTTTTAGGGCTGTGAAAACACAGTGCAAATAATAGACTATACAAGAACAAGATGCAACTAATAATTTTTTTGAGCAAATTAGAGGGAAGAGACCCGACGATGAAATATTGATAGAATTTAGGAAAAATTTTGATGTACAGGAACTTTGGAAAATCTGAAATCTTTTTTTGTTTGTTTGGTTTTTTGGGCCACACCCAGCGATGCTCCTAGCTCTGCACTCAGAAATCACTCCCCTCCGTGTTTGAAGTACGTGGACATTGAATCCCGGCCAGCCACATGCGAGGCAGTGCCCTACCGCTGTATTGTTGCTCTCGCACTCCCAAGCTGAAACCTTTCAGAAATCAGCAAGTGACTCTCCGAGCCAGAGCACACTACAATCATTCATTTATTATTTGTTCAGAGGCTCATACTGCAAGCATTAAGCCGGGCGAGGACTGGGATTTGGGGGTGCTCCCATTTCACATGTGTAGGAAGATCAAAGCGGACTGAGGTGCATGTACAGGGCTGGACACTAAGGGCCCCTAGTCCACGGCGTGGCCGGCACATCTCTACAGCCTGGACGCCTCTAGTCACAGGTCCTTGAGGTCCTTCTGGATGTTCCACAAGGTGTCCGCTCTTCCTGAGCTGCGCGACCTCATCGTCCTTCAGCTTCTGGTTGATGACACTGGTCAGCCCACGGGCATTCAGAATGCAGGGCAGGCTCAGGAAGACTTCGTTCTCGATGCCATACATGCCTGGCGGGACAGAAGCAGAGAGCAGGATGGAGTGTGTGAGGCGGGGCTACGGGCCTGACGTTTGAGGAGAAAGACTGGGCGGAACCAGAGAAGCACAAAGCCAGTTTCTAATTTTCATCATTTCCAAACAACATATTTCCCTAGACTTGTGGTTTTTTGTTTGTTTATTTGTTTTTGGGGTCATACCCGGCAATGCTCAGGGGTTTCTCCTGGCTCTGCGCTCAGGAATCACTCCCGGCGGTGCTCGGGGGACCATATGGGATGCCGGGGATCGAACCCGGGCTGGCATGGGCCAGCCACGTGCAAGGCAAACGCCCTACCCGCTGGACTATCGCTCCGGCCCTTAGACTTGTGTTTTGTTTGGATCTTAATACATGGGCCCTCAGATGCACATGATGATAAAACCGGAAACTCAAAGGCAGGGTTGTGTTATTGTCTTGTAGTGCTGGAGACAGAACTCAGGGGCTTGCACATGCAAGGCAAGTGTCAAGTTTAAAAGTGTCTCGAACTTACCGATACCTCTGCACAGAAACACTGCAAGAAAACTGGATTTATGTCTTCTAATTAAATTATATTAAAGTATGGTTCATAATGAGTTATGTCACATAAAATCCCAAATTCCTTAAAATTCTTTAATGGGAAGAGGGAATTTGGGGACTGGCTTATTTTTAGTGCTGAAATAACACATTTTTGTTTCTTTTTAATTAAATCACAGTGAGATACACAGTTACAAAGTTGTTCATAGTTGGGTTTCAGATATATAATAGTCCAATACCTGTCCCTTCACCAGTGGACATTTCCCACCACCAATATTCCCAGTGTCGGCTCTATGGCAAGCACTTCTTTCTCTCATCTCTCTCTCTCTCCCTCCCTCTCCCCTCTTCCCTCTCTCTCCCTCTCTCTCCCTCTCTCCCTCTCTCTCCCCCTCCCTTTTGGGCTTTACAGTTTTCACTACAGGTACTGAAAGGCTGTATGTGCATCCCTTTACCTGCTTCTAGGTAAACTCAGTTCTTGTCCAAAGAGATCATTCCCAACTATTATTGCCATAGTGATCCCTTCTCTACCCTAATATTTGAAAACCACACAATGGTGCGATTCCAGCATTATCCAAAAAGTTACTGAAAAAAATTGTGTATTTCCAATAACATTTATCACTTTGTGTAATTTATTAACAGGGTCAATTGTACTCTGTAATGGAACTAGTTTACTTATTTTAAACAAGCTCCTTTAATATATTCTTTAAGCTTCTGGTTTTCAATATTTTTATGCATACACCAAAGAGAATAAACAAAGGTGTATACTCCAAGACTCAGCAATGATCTATTCTTTGCCATGCTTACTTTAAAACTCACCATTGAATATACACAAAGAGGCTTAAGTGATAAACTCTAAATATCTGCAGGGCTAGCCACAATGTGTAAAAGAAGAGGGAGAGAGATGCAGAGAGAGAGAGAGACAGAGAAAGAAAGAGGAAACTGGGTACCTGGTATTGAGGCAGCCTGGGGGTGGGCGGGAAGGGGTGGGGTACATTGGTGGTGGAAATGGGGCACTGGTGGAGGGATGGGTGCTGGAATACTGTATTACCAAGAACCAATTATGAACACCTTTGTAATTGTATGTCTCAAGGTGTATAATAAAAATTAAAATAAATAAATAAAACATTTGCTGTTACAAAAGCTGATCACCGTGTTTTACCCCCAAATATCATCTCTTTCATACTCGTGCTGGAATCCACTGCCTTCACCTCTTACTTTTCCCTTCCTTCCATTTACTTGTAGAAAATAGGACATGCTTCATAAGGAAACAGACACCGTTTTCTTTTAAAATAGTCAGAGTCAGGCTGAATGTGTACCTTGGTGGTGGAATAAATGTTTGGCATACTTCTGGACTTGGGTTGCATTCCTGGCACCCCAGAACACAAAGATAAATCCATTTCTTTGCTCTTGGCGGGAGGGTGGTTTTGGGGCCACAGCTGGCAGTGCTCTGAGCTTAATCCTGGCTGGGCATAGGGTAGCATCTGAGTGCCAGGATCAAACCTGGGTTTGTCTGCAAGCAGGGCAAACATCCTGCCTCTTCCATTCCAACCTCATAACAATCAGTTTCTATATAACTGTTTCCTGGTTTTGAATTCAACTAAATTGGCTAACTTAATGTGTAATCTATATAAAAAGCATTCTATAACATCTTAAAATGTAACTATTATATTCATTCAAATAACCTGTCTTGAGGATGTACTGAATAAAACATAGTTAACATTTCATTTGCTATATTATACAAAGGAGAATTCTAAAAAACGGATGGAAAGTCTTGGCCCCAAGTTTTGTGTTCTTAGATGTCTGATGAAAAGAAAGTTTCCAAATTTAAAAACCCAAAGATACAGAAATAGCCATAAACTAAGAGTTTATTTTTCTACGTTTAATTGAAACCCAGAAATCAATTATTTGTGAAACAGTTTATCTTACCTTCACCATTGTTGATACTGGGTGAATTCTGGAGAGATTTTTGAACATGGTTTCAATGAGATCAGCCACGCTTAATCCAATGGCCCAGTTGGTGTATCCTTTTAGCTTGATCACTTCGTAGGCACTGAGAAAAAGACATGAAAGACGACACTGAAGTCACACACTCTAGGTCTGACTCCTGCTCTTTTAGTATTGTCCATAAGCCGTCTGGCAACTTCTGCCTCAGTGTCGTCTATAAGAGGTTCTCATTTCCCTGTCTATTAAGTCATGTATGATATCTATAGGTATAAAGATTAAAATTGTAGAATACATTGTTCGATTAGGGCAATGTAAAACAATTAGGGGTATGTGAAAGGGCAACATATACCTGACTTTGAGATTATACTTACACTGTCACTTAAAATTCTTAGGTTATTTATTGACTTAGGAACAAAGTGATGACCATACTTTCTTTTTTGTTGGCAATGTTCTGAGCGAAAAAAGCTATACCTTAAAAATCCACAAAGTCCCTAACAGTTGAGTGGTAGGAGCTAGACAGTTGACAAATTGGAATTTAAAACCTATCACTGACTGGAAATCCTTGGATAAGGCATATTACCTGGATAAGCCCTAGCCTTTTCATTTGTAAAGTAAAAAGAATTATGTTCATTAAAATGCTACTCTTTCAAATTTTTAACTTCTCCAAATATAGGTCAAATTCCTGGGGAAAAAATTCCTTAAAAATCATTTCATTTTTTCGCTTAAAAATATACTTTTGGCCCAAGCAATAGCACAACAGGGAGGGCATTTGCCTTGCATGTGGCCAACCCAGGTTCAATCCTGGCATCCCATATGGTTCCTTGAGCACCACCAGGAGTAATTCCTGAGTGCAGAGCCAGGAGTAACCCCTGAGCATCATTGAGTGTGACCCAAAAAACTAAAAAAGTGAAATTTTTAGTTAAATAATGTCTTTTTTAGGGCTGGAATGACGCAGACAACACACTTGCCTTGTGCGCTGCAGACCCAGATTTGATCCCCAGACATCCCATACAGTCCTCAGCTCTGCCAGGAGCAATTCCTGACTACAGAGACAGGAATAAGCCCCGACCTCAGTAGGGTGTGGCCCAAAGCCAAAAGAATTAATGTATGTCTTTATTTTTGGCAGGGCCACTGACCACTATCTGGCCTCCCACATACTACAGGCAAACTGCCATGGAGCCAAGTCCCTGGCCCCACACCAGTTCCAATTTTCTAATGACCTATTAGTTACTGGAGAATTCTCAAGCTTTATGTGAGCTTCCTAGGTATGTACTGAATTCACTAAGGCTTTATTACTAAATTAATAATTTCTGGGATCATCATGTTTCCCTGTGTATATGAAAGTGCTCTTCAAGTATCATAACTGTTCAAACTGGCATATATGACCTTCTCCACAGTGTTACATAATGACCAACACTGAAAATGTCTATGCGCCAACTGATTATTTTTTCTTTTTGGGTCACGCCAGCGATGCTCAGGGGTTACTCCTGGCTCTGCCCTCAGGAATTACTCCTGGCAGTGCTTGGGGGACCATATGGGATGCCGGGATCGAACCTGGGTCAGCTGTGTGGAAGTCAAATGCCCTCCCCACTGCACTATTGCTCCAGCCCTACCAACCGACCTTTTAACCAACCCAAACACTCTGCCCTCCAGCGATTTTTTGTGTCCCCAGATCTTGGTTCATTTGCTTTGACCACTAGCTTCTATGTATCAGTGAAATCATACAGTAAAAATTGAAATAAAAACCAACTCCATAGCCAAGACAAAAAGTTAATTAATTTGGTACCTTTTCAGCATGGCAAATCGAAATCAACTTAAAGGTTAAATGTTTCATCACGACTAGAGTGTTGGTACTGAGATCTGAATCAAGCTCTTGTTTATTATTGTTCTTAAATACAATAGTTTATAAAGGGGCCATACTAATTCTAAGGAGAACGTCATCTAATAGAGAAAGACAGATGGGGTAGGCCAAAAGTCAAGGAGATTTGTGTCCATACGAGGCCAGCCAAGGCCAGAACACGCGAGTCCACTCCGCTCCACAATGAACTTAGCTCATGAGCAGGAATATTATAGAGACTGGCTGATTATTAACGAAAGAGCTAGAGAAAACAGAGGCAAGGAGTGGCTTAGAATATCCCTAAATAAAAGGGTATGATTTCTTTACATAGCTAACCTTCTTTATTATTATTTTAGGGGTGCTTGGGGGAGCCTACCCAGTAGCACTCAGGGGCTACTCCTAGCTCTGTGTTCAGAAGAACGTTTGTGATTCTGGGGAGTGAACTCAACCGTGCAAGGCAAAACACCGCAGCCCCCTGTACCATGTCTTCAGCTGCTCCCAAGCCAATCCATGCATTAAGGAGGTTACCTGCAAGTCCTTCTCGTGGTTACTTCCATGGGCGCCTCCTAGAACCTCTCTAAAAGAATTTCTTTAGAAAGATGATATTTGCTTTCCGAGAAGGGACTGGCTGGCCTGGGTAGTGTGAGAGGTGTACGCCAGTCTCTTTGGGTGCAGATGGCTGCGCTCGCCATCCCAGACAGAGTGGACCCTACGCGGGCAGCCGTGGACGTCCTTTATAATGTTGCTGCGCTGCCGTGATTCGCCGCAGGCACGTCGTGGTCCCGCTTACCTTTCCACCACCATCTTATGCACTTCCTTCCAGTTCTCACTGTCATGGTCTGTGCCCATGTCTGGGTTCAGTTCCTGGAGAGACACACCGGCCACGTTGACTCCACTCCACACGGCCACTGCGAAAGGAGAAATGGTTGGCGTATTTCTAACGATGCCTTAAAACTTCCTTTCCTCTCAGTTCACATTTCCTTGGAAACTAGACTTATTTAAAAGTTTGTGTTCATTGGAGCAGGAGTGACAGTACAGCGGGGAGGGCTCTACCTCTAATATCTGTATGCAAGCCACAATATGTAAGAGAAGGAAGAGAGAGGTACAGAGAGAGAGAGAGAGACAGAGACAGAGATATCGAGAGAAGAGGTGAAGTACAATGTGCAAGAGGAGAGAGAGAGAGAGAGAGAGAGAGAGAGAGAGAGAGAGAGAGAGAGAAGGGGCTGTTATAGAGGCAGGCTGGGGAGGGTGGGAGGGAGTGTTATGGGAATGGGACACTGGTGGAGGCCTGGGTGCTGGAACACTGTGTGACGGAGACCCAATTATGAACATCCTTGTAATTGTATATTTCACGGTCGTATAATAAAAATGTTTTTTAAAAAAGAGAAGAGGCAAAGTGCCTGCCACAGAGTAAGATTGGGGAGAGGGGAGGGAATCAGGGGACATTGGTGGTGGGAATTGGGCATTGATGGAGGGATGGGTGCTAGAACACTATGTGACTGAAACCCAAACATGCACATCTGTGTAATTGTGTATCTCACAGGTATATAATAAAATATGTTTAAAAATAAATAAATAAATAATAAATTGTTTTTAAAAAAGAATTGAAAGTAGGTAAAGGGATATACAAGACAACCCTTCAGTATCCATGCTGAAAACAATGCACAATAGGAGAGAGAGATAATGAGAGAGAGAAGGAGAGAGAGAGAGAGAGAGAGAGAGAGAGAGAGAGAGAGAGAGAGAGAGAGAGAGAGAGAAGTGCCTATTAAAGAGGCAGGTTGCAGGCGGGCGGTGGGAGGGAAACGGGCACATTGGTGCGGGAAATGGGCACTGGTGGAGGGATGGTGTTGAAACACTGTATGACTGAAACCCGATCATGAACAGCTTTGTAATGGGCTATCGCAGGGTGAGTCAATAAAAAAAAAGAAAGAATCACTAACATTAATCACTGTTAAACTTGGCAGACAATAACACTGATGAAGAATCAGGTATTTGCCTAGAATCTATCACGCACCCTCGCCATGACTTATTAGTACTGTGAAATATATAACAACTATGTGAAAGTAAAACTTAAAAAGAAACGCAAATGTGACACGGCAGACCCGACCCCCTAAGTGAGAGTGAAGATCTTTCTGTTAGCTTTACCACTTGAGTCGCCGTGCTCGCCCAGAATCCACCCGTGGCAGCTGCTGGGGTGAATGCCAAGCTTTTCAGCCATCAGATAGCGAAATCGAGCCGAATCCAGATTACACCCGCTTCCAATCACACGGTGCTTGGGCAAGCCGCTGAGCTTCCAGGTCACGTACGTGAGAATATCCACTGAAAGTTTCAGAACGGCACAGTAAGAAAATGGAATCTGATTCCCAAGCCTTGGTCAATCTGTTTCCACTTGGACTCCCAAATGTCGGGGGCCGCGCAAATCGTGACGGGAGATAGTGCAGTGACGGGCTCCCCCCTTCTCCCGTCCCCTAAGGAAATGAGGTCAGAAAGATGTAAATTAACTTTTCATAGCTAGGAGACAGGATCCTTTGCATTTGTGTTGAGTTGTGAGTTCTTTACAGTTTGGATGAACCTCTTGTGAGGTTATTCTGCCAATACAGACCAAAAAATTGTTGACTACTGGAGCTAGAGGATCTGTTTTCTTTCTGATTTTTCTTTCTTTTTTTTTTTTTTTTTTTTTGGCTTTTTGGGTCACACCCGGGATGCTCATGGGTTACCCCCTGGCTCTTCACTCAGGAATTACTCCTGGCGGTGCTCGGGAACCATATGGGATGCCGGGATCGAACCCGGTCGGGTGCATGCAAGGCAGACGCCCTGCCCTCTGTGCTATCGCTCTGGCCCAGGACATCTATTTTCAACATTTTAAAGTTTATTCTATGTTGATTTAGCAAGTTAAGCAACTTTTAACTCACAATATGTGGTTAAGATATGTTTATTCAGTAATACAATCAATTTCTATCTTTCAAACAGGCAGGTAAGATCTGGAGTGAGCGCTCGGCAGGCAGCAGGCACCGTCTCCATCCCAACAACACCTGGTCCCTCAAGCCCTGAGCCCTCCAGGAGTGAGCCCCAGAGCACTGGGCAGAGACCAGCACTCGTCACTACTAGGCACGGTCCCCAAAAACCAAAACAACTGAACGAAAAACCCAAGGGTCGATGGCTATCTTTCTTAACGCCTTTCGTAACAACTGCCTTTGTAACAGCTGTCTTTCTTATTTTTTATTTTTCTGGGCTACATCAGCAACGCTTAGATCACTCCCAGTTCCGTGCTCAGGACACCCTGAGTGTCAGGGACTGAACTTGAGTCCCCATACACAGAGCGGTGTGTTCTCCACTCTAGATTTTGGCTTTCTTAAAACTCTGATTTAGTTGTGAAGAATTTGGGAAATAAGGACTCTAGAAAATTTTTGTATTGGGCAAAGAGATTCAAATGTTTCATTAAAACACTTGCTAAAATATTTTTGAAAAATGGAAACCACATTTAAATGCTTAGTAAGACATCACTGGATAATCTTTAAGAAACATTTATAAAGCTTTGACACTCTAACAAGCCTAGATAAAAAACAGATGACATTACTTTATATAAAAACTGTTCTCACATTTTCAAGCAGTTGGCCTGGGACAGCGCCATTTAGCTTGCAAACATTTGTGGCCAGTAACAGAAGGCAAGAGTTGTTTCTACTAGCGAACACATGGAGAGAGTACTTTAGGATCAGAAAGCAAAAGAGAGCGGCCAGAACATAGTACCGCTGGGAGGGCATTTGGCTTGCATGCGGCCAACTGCCAGGAGAAATTCCTGAGAGCAGAGTCAGAAGTAGCCCTGAGCTTTGCTGGGCGAGAGACCCAAAAAGCAAAGAGAGAAACGGGATATAGTGGCTAAGGCACTTGCAGCGCAATCCCTGACATCCCAAAGGGTGCCCAGGAGTGATCCTTGAGTGCAGAGCCAGGAGTAAGCCCTGAGCACCATCGGGTGTGCCCCCACCCAACAAAAAACAAACACAAATAAATAAAACCAGACCCCTGAACCCAGAGCGGAGCCAAACCTGATCGCAGCCTGCCAGTACCTGGGTTGGAGACCACGATGATGATACAGTCGGGGCTGTACTTGACGCATCTGAGGGATGATGAATTTGAAGACGTTGACGTTCCTCTGCACCAGGTTGAGGCGGCTCTCCCCCTCCTGCTGGCGGACTCCGGCCGTGACCACCACGATCTTAGAATGGGCCGTCACAGAGTAATCTGAAACGGGGGTACTCTCAGAACAGGCAGTGACAGAATAACTGAAAGGAGGCAGGTGGGTACTTTAATGTGACTCTGCATCAAAGAGGCCATCTATGACCTTCTCAGAAACAAAATATTTGTGAGTTTCCATGAGAATTAGACTTTCTGTGTAGGAGGTTTTGAAATTGTATGTTCTAATTCCTGGAACCATGAGGAAATATTCCCTCTGCCGCCAGTGAAACTGGCAGAGAGAAATGGGCAGGGAGACAGAGCAAGCCCTGACTGCTGTCTCTGGCCACCACATTCAACAGGCGACTGACGTCAGAGGAAGTGGATCCCGTATGGGACAGACACAAGCTGTAGCCTCGATCAGACATACGGATAGATACAAGCTGTAGCCTGGATCACCCTACAGGCAGACACAAGCTGTACGCTCAGTCAGACATACAGACAGACACAAGCTGTAGCCTGGATCACCCTACAGGCAGACACAAGCTGTACGCTCGATCAGACATACAGACAGACACAAGCTGTAGCCTGGGTCACCCTCAGGCAGACACAGCGGCAGCCTGGCACTGCCCCACCACAGCCAAGACTGAACTCCTGCGACAGGAGAGCAGGCACTGCAGTGTTTGGCCCTGGCTAGACATTAGTTTCCGAGTCAGTGGTTTAAGGCTAATTATTCACTATTAGGGAATTTCTCAGGAGAACGTTTCATTTTCACCTTTAGGAAGTGTGTCTTTTTCTTTCCTTTTTGGGTCACACCCGAAAATGCTCAGGGCTTACTCCTGGCTCTGCACTCAGGAATTACTCCTGGCAGTGCTCAGGAGACCATATGGGATGCCGGGGATGGAACCCAGGTCAGCCGCGTGCAAGGCAACCGCCCTCCCCGCTGTGCTATGGCTCCGGCCCCAGGAAGTGTGACCATTACAATAGTCACAGACTCACAGCTGCGGGCAATTCGCTGAATTAAACCACATGGCAGGCCACGACTGACTGCTACTCTTTGCCCTGCTTCCTGTGAGGAAGCTTATGGGATCACTGCTCCTGGGTGGCCAGAAGATGAGCCACGGAAATGTCAGTGCCCGCAGCGGGTGTTTGCCTTGTATGAGGCCAACCTGGGTTTGATCCCCAGAATCCCATATTGTCCCCTGAGTCCCGCCAGGAGCAATTCCTGAGTGCAGAGCCAGGAGAAACCCCTGAGCATTGCTGGGTGTGACCCAGAAAAAAAAAAAAATAGAAAAAGAAAAGTCAGTGCAAGAACACGAATTGACTCAGCTTCTCTAAGGCACTCATTTCCAAAGGCACAGACTTCCCGGGAATTTCCTCTACTGTTCTGTACGAAACGTGTGGAAGGCAGGTGGGGGGGCGATTTGCAGAGCTCATGCGAATGTTTATGTTCAAAGATCTGGACTGAGAAACGTCAACACTGGCCGCCCCGGTGGACAGGAACTGCGGGAACGCCCGGAGAGGAATTTCTCTCAGCGGAGGCTCCAGCTTCCGGCGTTCCCGTCGGGCATGAAGTACCTTTGTCGGCCACGATTTTCGGAGTCTGAAGAAAGAGGCTCCCGTGCTGCAGGTCCATCATCTCCCCCTTAAGCTTATCCTCCAGCACATCCACCAGGGCAAGTTCGTCTGCCAGAGACTGAGGGGGCAAAAACACAGGAATTAAGGAAGGCCCGAGGCCGCGGAGAGCCAAAGTTTACGACCCTCAGGGTTTTACCACGGAAGGAGACGTGGCGCCTTTAACACCCAGGATAAAAGGCCTAAGTTAGTAAAAGCACTAAAAGCTGGGGCTGGGGGACAGTGCAGCGGTCAGGGCACTGGCCTCGTAGGAGACTGACCCAGGTTCGGACGCAAACACCACAAATACGGTCCCCAGAGGCCCCCCTCCCCCAGTGATCCTAGAGCCTGAGCTCAAGGGCCAGGGGTAAGACTTGAGCGTGGCCAGGTGTGTGCCCCCGATATTAAATGCTATTTCATTTTGTTCAATAAGTTAATGGCCATATTTGACATTGATGGTACGAATGCCATTATTAGAGGGTGACTTCAGAATGTCATGCTGGAGTCCTCAACTAAGGATCAAATAGCAGGGCGCAAATTGCCTTAAAGATAGGTAGACTAAAGAGGCGGAGCGATAGCCCAGTGGGTAGGGCGTTTGCCTTGCACGCAGCTGGCCTGTGCCGGCCTGGGTTCGATCCCCGGCATCCCATATGGTCCCCCTAGCACCGCCAGGAGTAATTCCTGAGTGCAGAGCGAGTAACCCCTGAGCATCACTGGGTGTGACCCCCAAAAAAGCAAAAAAAATAAATAAAAAAGATAGGCAGACTATGATAACCCCTCAGTGAATGCACAAATGCGCAAAAGGAGAGAGAGAGAGAGAGAGAGAGAGAGAGGGAGAGAGAGAGAGAGAGAGGGGTGCCTGACATGGAGGAGGTGGGTGGGGGGGAGGGAACCTGGGGACACTGGTGGAAGGAAACGCCGCACTGTGGAAGATGGGTGCTGGATCACTGATCGAAACCCAGTCGTGAACAGCTGTGTAATGGTCTTATCTCACGCGATACAATACAACTTAAAAAAGAAGAAAAATAAATAAAACTGATGTTTCCTCATTAACAGTCACAGAAATGCCCGTTCTAATTGTACTGCTTCAACCTGAGCCTAAACAGGTCACAGAGCAGTCCTTTCTCTTCGAATATAATGACACAGTTCAACTCTCTATGGCTCACATCTCAAATAAAACTATTTTTTCTTCCAGAATAAGTAAGAATGTGCAGACTAGGGTAGGAAAGGAAAGAGCAGGGAAGGTGCTGCCTTGACACCTGGCTTTGCTGTGGCAGCAGAGAAGGTCCCTGGGCACCGCCGGCGCCCCTCTCGGGCAGGGCCAGGAGCGGACCTTGAGCACTGCCCGTGTAGCCCCAAACCCGTCTCTCCACCCCTGAAAATTCATTTGAGGCGAGACGGCTCAACAGCTGAGGTATGCAGGACTTACCCCAGAAGCAAGCCCTGGCCACAGCGCTAGGAGCAGCCCCAAGCACCACCAGGAGCGGCCCACAAAACACCACCAGAGGATCGGGAAAATGTAGATGGAAAAGATTCCTGATGGAATCAGCCTGTTTCACCCGCAGCCCAGGTCACAGATGTTTTCTCATGACCTGAGGGTGGTAGTGTGGAACCCTCAGCCCGGCGCAGAGCAAGCATGGGCAGTTCTGGGTCTGTCCATCCCTGACGTCACCCCATACCGGAGTGTCCGGGGGTGCAGGCGAGCTGAATCACCAGGGATCTGAGCGGGAGCAGCGGGGTGCATGCTGGACACGAGCGGCACACACTCTGTGCTCCCCTCTGTGAATAACCAGAGACACACTGTGCTCCCCTCTGTGAATAACCAGAGACACACTGTGCTCCCCTCTGTGAATAACCAGAGACACTGTGTGCTCCCCTCTGTGAATAACCAGAGACACACTCTGCTCCCCTCTGTGAATAACCAGAGACACACTCTGGCTCCCCTCTGTGAATAACCAGAGACACACTGTGCTCCCCTCTGTGAATAACCAGAGACACTCTGTGCTCCCCTCTGTGAATAACCAGAGACACACTCTGCTCCCCTGTGTCCAGAGCACACTGTGCTCCCTCTGTGCGGACACTGTGCTTGTGAATGGGTCGTGGCCTCTGTGGGGGCTCTTGTGCGGGTGGTGGGGGGGGGGGGGGGGGCTTGCAGAGCGTCTGTGTCGGCTTCTTTGCGGTGTGCTTGTGGTGGGGCCTGTGCTCCCCTCTGTGAATAACCAGAGACACACTGTGCTCCCCTCTGTGAATAACCAGAGACACACTCTGCTCCCCTCTTGTGAATAACCAGAGACACACTCTGCTCCCCTGCCTGAGAACTAACCAGAGACTAGTGATGAGCTGAGGGTTCATGGAGTGGGGCACACAGCCTGCACATATAGGACGTGGGCTGGCCCCAGGCCCGCCTGCTCCCAGCACACTGCTCCCAAACACCGCTGGGTGTGCTGAACCCCCTGTAGACTCTGAAACCCGGCTGAATCTTGAGTTGTTCTTTGGGCCCGTGGAGGTGCTCCGAGTGCTCTGAGTTTACTCTGGCTCTACTTACGTTAAAAAAATAAAATCACTGCTGGTGGGATTCAGGGGCCGGACGAGGCTCAGGGATTAACCTGTGGCCAGGCAAGGGCCTACCAGCTACACGGTCGCTCCAGCCTTTGACTCCGAGTTCTTCAGGCTGGCTCTGAGTAACTAGGCTGTGCTCTGACAGAGTGAAGGATCCAGCCAGGGCTTGTACACTCCATACGTGAAAAATTCCAACTTGCCACGCTCAGTGTGTTTATTTTCAATTTCAACCACCATCTCCCGGCCCACCCAAATGAAGGCCACCCTCAGTAAATACACGACCTTCACCGAGGGTCATCTTGAACGCCCCAAAGGCCTGTGCTACAAGCAGCGCATCTTACATGTTTGTGCCTTCCCTGCATGAATCGTGGGAGGAAGAACGCCCTGATCCTCCGTAAAGCGATGGGGCCAGTCTGAACCGCACCCGGCACCCTGCCAGTCTGCAGTCTTAGCCCACAGACATCCAAGGCCGGCCAGGTCTGGCAGAGCAGGAGTCCCTGCTTTGACTGTTTTGCTAAAGGTGTTTGGGTAAGTCCGTACCGAGCACACGCAAATGCAGAGGGCGGCGATGAGGAAAAGGTTAGGGTTCAGGAAACAGGTGAGGGACAGGCGGGGAAGCGGGGCGGATCCGGCCGGCAGGGGCGACGCAGAGACGAGGCCGTGACCTACTTTCCAGGAGCTGCGGCTTGGGCAGTGCCCAAGTGCGCAGCTGCCAGCTCGCTTTGGAGGGTCTCAGCAGTCTAAGATACGCTTCCTCAAGCCCCCCGACTCCCTACAGACTTCTAAAATGACTCTGAGTTGGGGTTTAGCTTGTCACTATTTTCTCATTCCGTGCACACCAAAAATGATCTGTCTCTGTCTGCCTGTCTCTCCCTCTCTCTCCCCTCCTCTCTCTCTCCCTCTGTCTCTCACTCTCCTCCCTCTCCCTCTCTCTCCTCCCTCGTCCCTCTCTCCCTCCCCCTCTGCCCCTCCCTTCCCCCCTGTTTTTCCCTTGTCTCTCTCCTCCCTCCCTCTCTCTCTCCTTCTCCCCTCTCTCTCTCCCACTCTGTCTCTCTCTCCCTCTCTCTCCCCTCTGTCTCTCTGTCTCTCTCTCCCCTTCTCTCCCTCCCTCTCCCCCTCTGTCTTTCTCTCCTCCTCCCTCTCTCTCTCCTTCTCTGTCTCTGTCTGTCTCTCTCTCTCTCCCCCTCTCTCTCTCTCTCCTCCCTCCTCTCTCTCTCTCCCTCTCTGTCTCTGTCTCTCTCTCCCCTTCTCTGTCTCTGTCCGTCTCTTTATCTCTCCCTCTGTCTCTCTCTCCTCCCTCTCTCTCTCTCTCTGTCTCTGTCTCTCTCTCCCCCCTCTCTGTCTCTCTCTCTCAGTTTCTGGGTCACCCACCCAGTGACAGTCAGGGCTCATTCCTGGCTCTGCACTCAGGAATTCTCCTGGCAGTATCCAAGGGACCCTAGGGGATATGGGGCTGGAACTCGGATCATCTGCGTGCAAGGCAGACGCCCTCCCACTGTACTATTGCTCTGGTCCCATATTTTCATCCACGTTCTCTCTTCTCAGGTTTCAAGAATTCTGAAATAGTTTTGTTCCCCAGCAGCGTCTGACATAATCGCGGTTCTCATCGGTGTTACGCAGCCCTAAATGAATTCAACATCCTCGTGTCTCTTTTGTAGGGTCACATGGATGACGTGGGATGCGGGAGCCATGCAGTGCCAAGGATGGAACCCGGCCTCCCACAGACACTATCTGCGTTCCAGCCTTTGGCGCTATCTTCCCGGCCTGAAGCTCTGCGTGTTAATAATAGCTGTGACCTTCTCTGTCCAGGAACCAGTCCTGGGAAGGTCGCTCTTATTTTAGCCACATCACATGTGTGCTTAAGTCGACAGAGCCAAACAATCTGGGGCTTGAGGAGAAAAGGAAGTCACAGGCTCACAGATCTTCTCTTTTGTTTCAGCAGGTGTACAGGGTTGGCTGAGGCAGGCACTCAGCTGGGAGGAAGGAAAGAGATCCAACACGCAGAGAAAAAAACCAGAGTGCTGAATTTAGAAGTTAGCTGCAGAGGCCGCTTAGAAACACTCGAGTGTGGGGGGCAAAGGGAAGGTGTGACTAAGTACTGATGCTGTTTGACTGAAATAAATTTCCCTCTAGTCCACATACTGAATCTGCCATATATATATTTTCCTTTTAAGCTATAAATAGGCGAAGTAGCTCACAGGAGAGAGCTGTTATGGAACAAGGCCATTTTGGAAGTCAATATTAGGGTTGAAACCTTGTTTAATGCGCAGTTGAAAGTATCTTTCCATCCCAAATTCCATGTGTACCAGGAATAACCACGGTCAGGAATGAGGAATAACCTCATTCCTCCCAGCTAGGAAGCTACTGGCATCAGTAGTTCTGTGATTGGTGCCTGCATTTTTCTATCTCAGTATTTAATCTGCACTGAAATTCTGCGGGAGGAGAAAGTAGATTACCTCCAAATCACTGAGGAACGAACCAACATCACTTTTAGGCAACAATTTGCCTTTTCAAAGCCAATTGTTTTACCTTCCCCCTTCCAGAAAGTCACTGGCATCTTACTGTTAACTGGAGGCCCAGAGCCACACGGTCAGGCTGGGTTCCCTCGCTAGCCTCGTGGGAACACAAAGCAAAAGCTGTTTAGGTCTGTTTCTGGGGTTTTAATCTACTTATTTCTGTGCAAACACCACATGTAGGCCAACTCTGTCACCACGACAAGCGTCTCTGCGCAGTTAACAACCGCTTCTGCTGTGCTGGTGCGGGAACAACGAGGACAGACCCTGCGCCCGAGCCAGCTAGACAGGGACGGAGGCTCCGGGTTTATGATAACCCAGCAGGAAGCTCTGCGCGACCCTGATAAGAGGATGAGCTCAGACCCCTCCTCCTGGAAGCTCAAATGGGACCGTTAGTGGGTAGGGTCAGGCCGGGCAACAGGAGCCATGAAGAAAAGGAAAAGCTGTCATCAAAATCCGAGGAGCACTGGTCCCAAATCCAATGACATGCACTAGGAAGGGAAAAGCACCAGGGTGGGGGCCGGGCGGCAGCACAGCGGGTTGGGTGCCTGTCATAGGGTCCGATCCCCGGCATTCCACATGGCCCCCGAGTCACCCGAGTATCATCAGATGTGACCCAAAAAAGGCAAGAAAGAAAAGCAGGATGAACACTGGGCAAACAGTCAGGAACGTTTCCACAATCACGGTCAGGGTCAGGAGGGGAGCAGAAGCGAAGGGAGAGAAGATACGTCACAGACTGTCAGTGCAGGAGCACAGAGGGCGGGTGAAGAGCCCGCCTCCCCGGAGCCCCGGGACTGTCTGCGGCACTGTTGTAGGGAGAGGTCGCGCGGAGTGTCAGCCTTCGGGTGCCTGGGCAGAACATTGCAGACTAGAGAGAGGACAGCAGGGAAAAGGGCAGGAGCGAACTGAACGGGTTTTGGGAAAAGGCAGCGGGTGGCCAGCAAGGTCAGCGAGGGCGGCGGGCCCTACAGAGGGAGCTGCCCTGAGAACAAGCAGGAGACCGTCGCAATGTCCAGCCATGGGCACTGTGACCAGGCTCTGGCTCTCAGGAAGGGAGCTGCGGTTTCCAGCAAGGCTCTGCCATGCAGGGGCCACAGGGAGGCTGCGGGCTGGAGCACTTGCTTTGCATGCAGGAGACCAGACCCAAGGCTGGGAGCGACCCCCCCATGCACAGAGCCGAGGGCGGGCCCCAATACTGCCCAAACTTAAAGCTCAGGCAGTGAGGACAGAGGGAGAGGAGCAGGGACAGCTGGTGCGGGAGGGCACGGGGCCAACCTCACCCACTCCCTAGCTGCCCTGCCATCACCCACTTTCTGGGGCCACAAACACGAGAGTCCCACTGGAAAGCGCTCTAGAAACGGACTAGAAAAGCCAGAGAGCAGGCCTCAGCGGTGGGAGATTGGGTTGCTCGGTTCTGAGCTTGTGACTGGCGAGACTGAGGTCAGAGCACTTTAGAGGGCCGGAATGATAGGACAGCGGGAGGGCGTTTGCCTTGCACACAGCCAGAATGATAGGAGGGAGGGCGTTTGCCTTGCACACGGCTGGAATGATAGCAGAGGGAGAGCATTCACCTTGCACACGGCCAGAATTATAGGACAGCAGGGAGGGCATTTGTCATGCACGGCCGGAACGATAGGAGGGAGGGCGTTCACCTAGCACACGGCTGGAATGATAGCACAGCTTGGAGGACGTCTGCCTTGCACACAGCCGGAATGATAGACAGCGGGGAGGGTGTTCGCCTTGCACACGGTGGCCCGGTTCAATCTCTGGCATCCCATGTGGTCCCCTGAGCACCACCAAGAGTCATTCCTGAGTGCAGAGCCAGGAGTAACCCCTGGGGCACTTTACAGAGACCAGGAGGGGGCACAGCCCAGAGAAGGCCATACCGTCCTCCTTCCTGGGGAACCAGTGGCCTTTCTGATGTGGACCAACCAAGAACAATTCTAAAGCTCTTTTTATTTCTTGCCGGTTTGGTCTGGTTTGGGGCCACATCCAGCTATGCTCAGGGATCACTCCGGCAGTCCTGAGGACCATGTGTGGTGCCAAGGATCTAATTAGGGCTGGTCACGCTTGAGCATGCAGCACCTGACCAGCACCGGTGCTCTGCTCTCTCCGTCCCCTCTCGAAACACCCCGTCCTCACCTATTACAAGACTGACATGCTTGGCCAAGGGTCTTTAAACGAGGCAATCATTTCTTCACGGGACGTAAAGGGACAGACTCCTTCTGGGTTACAGGCTCTGTTCTCGCCAGCACTTGAATGGAACCAAAGTATTCTATAACTGCAGATACGGTCTCAGCTGAATTATTTACCAAGAGGTTCTCAATTTAGGTTTAAAACCACCCCAGAGCCGTTCCTTTCATAATTATGGTATCATCAGTATAACTTCCTGAAAAGTCTACATTTGAGATTAGTCAAAGGCAAGAAAAAATCTCAGGCTAGTATTTCATAAATACCTTTTATTCTTAACTGTTTAAATACTTGCACACATAGAAAAAAAAACTAGAGAATCACTATGCTTAAGAGCCCAAGGCTGGAGCACAGCGGGAGGGCATCTGCCTTGCATGCAGCAGACCGAGATCCATCCCCGCATCCCATAGGGTCCCCGAGCACTGCCAGGAGTAATTCCTGAGTGCAGAGCCAGGAGGAACCCCTGAGCATTGATGGCTGAGACCCAAAAGCAAAAAGAAGAGTTCCGAAAGTGCGAGGGACCAGAGACAGTGCCTCAGCACTGAGCACAGACTTCACGCATGAGGCCTTGGGTCCAACCTCAGCACCCTTCACCCACCTAACTGCTCAGAGAGACAGCGAGGGAGGAAAAGAGCCTGCTACAGGAGCAGGTTGTGGGGGTGTGGATGGGAGAAAAACTGGGGACAGGGGTGGTGGGAAATGTGCACTGGTGGAGGGATGGGTGTTGGGACACTATGACTGAAACCCAATCACGAACAGCTTTGTAATGGTCTAGCTCATGGTGACTCAGTTAAAAAAAATTATAAACAAGTTTACAGAGCCAGAACGATAGCTCAGCAGGTAGTGCGTTTGCCTTTGCAAGTGGCTGACCGGATTCGATCCCGGCATCCTATATAGGCCCAGAGCACCGCTAGAGTAATTCCTGAGCGAAGAGCCAGGAGTAACCCCTGAGTATCACCGGTGTGACCCAAAAAGCAAATGAAGCCTGCCTAGTCTATGCTTTCCAACCAATGCGAGAAGGAATGTTTCCTCCTTACCTGCCTGCAAGCAAGCCCTAATTGGTGGTTACTTAAACTCCCTATAACCTAGCAGTTGGTACCGACTGGATCCCACGGGATGTCAAAAGATCATGTGGCTGCCCACCTACAAGATGGTCAGACTTCTTCCGTTAAGACCCTGAGCGAATGGTTCAAGGCTCTTCATATTCCTGAAGCAAGCAGATACCATTGGGCTACATTGGCACGTGATAGGGTCAAATGGAAACGTTACTGGCGCCCACTCGAGCAAATCGACAAATAATGGGATGTCAAGTGATCAAGTGATAACCTTGCAGGACAGCTCTCCAGAATCACAGAACCTATTTAGTTAAAACTAATAAAAAAAAAAAGACACAGGAATCAAACTTTCACTGTGCATGCTACTATTTTACCTGGTATTTTCAGTAAGATTTTTCTCACTGTGACTAAGAGATAGCTCAAGGCTGGGGCTGGGGTGCCTGGGCTCCCTGGCACAGCACAGTACCCTAAACACTGCTAGGAGGGACCCCTGAGCACCACCGTGTGGGCCCAAAAGCCAACATCCCTCCCCCCAAATTAAAAATTATATATATATATATAATATACACACATATGTATATATACGTGCCACATTTTGGGTGAAGATGCAGCATCTGTTACATTTTAAGCCTCGCTCGTTAACAGCTGCTTGCCTCGGGGCTGCGCGCAGGGCCCTGCACCGCACGAACAAGGGCCAGTGAGCTGCAGTGAAGCCGCAGCCTTAGGGGACGCTGCCTACATTCGAGCAGCCTCGGCAAGAACAAGGAATCAATTCAGGGAAGGAACCAAGAAAAGTGCGTTTTGCTCAAAAGTCCTTAGTGACTAAAGGCAGCTGCAGCGGCCTGAGCTACCGCAGGGGCACCGGCTCCGAGCCGGGTGTGCGGAGCAACACAGGGAAAGCACGGTCTGGGAACGAAAGCACAGAGTGCGGTGAAACCTCCTGCTTACGTAAGGGTGTGTCCGAGTCTTCGTTCCCGTGTCCTCCAAAGGCCACTGCAGGTTTATCATGGCCAGTAAAGGGACCTTAACCTTGCCGTGCCCTCTTGGACCAGAGGCGGCTGGCAACGGGGCAGCCTGAAGGAATCCCAGGGGCCTCCGGGAGCAGGACACGGTACGGTCTAGCCATAAGCCCCCGGAACCTACCCAGAACTCAAGTACAAGGAAACACTGCACAACTCAAAGCAACGGACGTTCCACACAACTCCGCAAGGACCTGACAAGAACAGCCACGATAGGAGACAAAGAAAAGCCGAGTAACGAAAGACCGGGGCCTGTTTATTAGTGGAAGACCGGGCCCTGTTTATTAATGAAGACCGGGGCCTGTTTATTAGTGAAGACCGGGGCCTGTTTATTAATGAAGACCGGGGCCCTGTTTATTAATGAAGACCGGGCCCTGTTTATTAGAGACCGGGCTGTTTATTAGTGAAGACCGGGGCCCTGTTTATTAGTGAAGACCGGGCCCTGTTTATTAATGAAGACCGGGGCCTGTTTATTAATGAAGACCGGGGCCCTGTTTATTAGTGAAGACCGGGGCCCTGTTTATTAGTGAAGACGGGGCCCTGTTTATTAATGAAGACCGGGGCCCTGTTTATTAGTGAAGACCGGGGCCCTGTTTATTAATGAAGACCGGGCCCTGTTTATTAGTGAAGACCGGGGCCCTGTTTATTAATGAAGACCGGGGCCCTGTTTATTAATGAAGACCGGGGCCCTGTTTATTAGTGAAGATGGGGGGCCCTGTTTATTAGTGAAGACCGGGGCCCTATTTATTAGTGAAGACCGGGCCCTTTTTATTAGTGAAGACCGGGGCCCAGGACAAGCAAATGAACTCACATGAGTTTTGATTCGGGCGTTAACAGCAATTAATGTGCTGTCAAGCTGTAGGAGAACTTCCAATCTAGGCAGCGTATGGTAGACGAATAAGTCAACAAACGCGAAGTTCTTGAGGAGGCTAACTTGCAGCCCTTGGGGAGAATAACGATTCCTATCCGCGTATTTCAAGGCAAGATGTCAGAATGCCTCTCACTCACAACGGTCTAGGAAAGGGCGTTACAGACAGTAAAATCATCAAGGACAGGAGAGGACATTATGTAGTCGCCTGCCCGGCACTCGGCCAACCTGGGTTTGATCCCTGGAACCTCGCAGGTCTCCCCAGTACTGCCAGGAGTATCTCAGAGTCCAGAGTCAGAGGTAAGCCCTGAGCACAGTCAGGAATGGCCAAAAAAAAACAAAAGTTATGATGTGCCAAAAGAGATTGGTGCGTATGTGCTGGAATGAGCTGAGACTGGTACGTATATGCTGAATGATCTGGAATATGCTGGAATGATCTGGAATATGCTGGATTGATCTGGAATGTGCTGGAATGAGCTCCACGGCAGGAGTTCCGGAACATACCTTTCCCAGAATGCTGATGGCACATGCCATCCCGACTTGCCCAACACCCACGACAGTGATCTTATTGTTCGGAATCGAAGCATCCTCCTTCGCCACGGGTGCAATCAGCTTTTCCTTAAGGGTTGCCATTGTGCACTGCAAGAAAAGAAGCCAAGCATTATTCAGAGCTGGGGCACCTCTATTGTTTCAAGACTCATGGTCGCACTTAATGGAGAATTTCACCAAGACAGTGATTTCCGTGAAGCCTATTCGAAATTGGGCTCTCGGGAGAGCTAGTACAATAGATAAGGTGCTTTGCCTCGCATGTGATGACCCGAGATTGAGCCTCAGCATGCACAGATGCTTCCTGAAGTCCCCACCCCACCCCCCCCCATGTGACACCTGAGCACAGAGCAAGGGGTAAACTCTGAACATGCCAGTGGCAGCCCAACTGGAAGGAATAAAGGAAAGGGAGGGAAGGAGGGAGGGAGGTTTTCTTGGCTTCATCGTGTAATTCCAACTTAGTATTAGGCAAACTGTATGGGCCCACAGAGTATAGATGGTAAGGCAACAGCCTTGCACACGCCGCCTGGGGTTTGAGCCCAACATCCCAAAAGGTCTCCCTAGCACGCCAGGGAGTGATTCCGAGTGCAGAGTCAGGAGTAGCCCCTGAGCACCACTGGGCTGGGGTGACCCAAAAGCAAACCAAACAAAAAGTTTATCTCGAAGATTTGTATTTTCTAACTATAAGAGAAAACAAACTAATTTGAATTAGCTTATTTTCTGTCTCCTCCCTGAACCCCAGGATTTATACTGTGTAAACTGAGTCAGGGTTCAGTCCTTTCTCTCTTTACTGCTGGGGACTGAACCCACGGCCTCACACATGCATTACAAGTTCTGTTCCCAGTACTAACCCATATTTAAGTTTAATCTGAAAGGATGAATTGCCAGTAATGAAGATACTTTCTACTCCTAAAAGGTTATTATTACTCCTGGAAGATGAGGACTAACTGGTTTTTCTCCCAAAGTTCCATTCAAAGCCTGCCCCAGTGCAGCTGACACATTTGTATGTGCTTAATGTGTAGCAACAATAACAATAAAATGATGACACATACTTGTGTGCGAATCCTCAATCTATTATCTTAGATCCTTTAATTGTAGCGGGGTCATTGTAGAACGGTGGATCATGCTTGATAGAGTTTACTCTTTGGACTCACGTGATCACATTTAAATCAATTTCTTCTCAACTCACTAAAACTTTTATTTTAATAAAAATTTTTTATGAAAAAGAGCAAAATAAAATTGAAAACTGAAAAAATCTATGTTAAATGTATATGGCAAAAGTTACTGAAACACAATCCGTCAGCAGTTTGGTTTAAGCATACTGACTGCCCTGCTTTCATAGGGGTACAGATTACAAACAAGATTTTCCTTCTATCATTCAGAAATGCCAAACCACTCTAATCAGCGAGTGAGCAAGAAGGTCTCAGAGAGACCACTGACCCCTTCCCCAGCTCTCTCACACCTTTCCTTCGCTCAGCTGCAGGTAAGTAACCAACCTCCTTTGGTAATCGTATATGCTAAAAGCAGGCTGGGGCTGGAACAAGAACTGGAATTTAGAGACAACTGTGCAACTATTTTACCCTTTCAACTACTTTTCACACATACCACAAAGTCACCTATTTGCTCCCAATCTGTAGGGAAGAAATCGAAATCACTATGCACTTGCGGTCTTCTATAGATGCTACAGAAAAACGTCTATAGAGCCAGAGACAGCAAAGCCGGCTGAACGCAGCCTTTGCACAGAACCCTGGGGTGCATCCTTGAGCTTGGAGCCAGGTGTGGCCCCAACAAACACCCCCTCCCCAGCACACACACGCAGGGAAACATATGCCATCAAGCAGCTGCCTGGTGCTACAAAAAGCCTTTACAGCAAACCCACACTTGGGGCTCGCACACGAGCGTCTCCCTCAGCTGTGCAGATACAAACTTTCCTTTCCCTGCAATTAGCTGCTTCAAGGGCCCCGAAACGTGTAGGAGTCCCGGTAAGCGTCAAGCAAAGCCCCAGGAAGTGTTGTTACGGAAACACCGGATCAGAACCGTCCACTGGGCTCTCTGGGCACTTCCAGAAAGGACAATCAGAAGGCGGAGCCCGTAGGGGTGACCCCTAGCCCCACCCCAATCTTGCTGGCGGACGGTGCTTTTCATCACAACTTTCCTTACGGGGGCAGTAAGAGCTGTTTCTGCAAAATATGCAGATGTAACAACATGAGCGGGGACAGAATGACACGGGGAGGTGGGCAGCTCAGGGCCCAGCCGGCTCGATCACCCGCACCGCGCAAGGGCCCCCAATCCCGCCAGGAGTGACCCGTCCGCAGAAGCAGGGGTCAGCCAGCCCGGAGCTCCCCCACGATGAGGAGGTGGGGGCGGAAATTCCTCAGATGCTCGGTCCTTTAAGCAGTCTCCACAAATCGCTAGAAATGCGTCTTCTGGCCCGCCGGGCAGAGCCGACTCGGCTTCTTCCCCTAGAAAAAGTCCAGCGTCGCCATCTGCTTCCTGCGCCCCGGCGGGCGGGCGCCTCCCCTGCGGCACGGTCACGCGCCGGGGACCCGCGTGCCCCGGACCCGTGCGGGGGGGGTGCGGCCCCCGGGACCCGTGCGGGGTCGGTGCGGCCCCCGGGACCCGTGCGGGGTGGGTGCGGCCCCCGGGGTCCGCGCGCCCCCGGGCCCTCTGCTCCCCGCTGCACCGAGGCAGGGCTGCGGGCCCCAGGGCACCCCCAGAACTCCCAGGAGGAGGCCTCGGGGGGACGCGCTGGGCCTCGCTCCCCGCGCAGCACCCGAAGCTGCAAAGCAAACAAAGCTCGCCGAGCATCACGGAACCAAGATCTGCAAAGCAACAGCTCGAGGCGGAAGGCGGGGGCCGCGGGGTGCCGGGCCGGGCTGCGGCGCGGCCTCTCCTCCATCCCGCAGACCCGGGGCGGGCCGAGGTCACCCCAAGCTCCAGCTCCACCTGCCGCCGCATCCCACCCGCGTCCTCCTCCCTGCGGGGCGCCTCGTGTCCCGGCACGTGTCCCCACCCCGCCGCAGGGCTCCGGGGGAGCTGGGGTGCCCCCGCCAAGGACGCGCCGCTGCAAATGCAACAAGTTTCTCCCGGGAAAGTCACGGGGGGCTGGAGGTGAGGCCTGCGGCTCGGGCTCGCGGCAACCCCCCCCCGCCCCCTCCCCAGCCCACCCGATGCAGCTCCTCCGACACCCCCGAGCCGACGGGGACCCGGTGGATGCCGCCAGCCCGCGCGGGGATGCTCGGGATCAAGGTCCGAGAGGGCGATGCCCTTCTGGGGCGTCCAGCCCAGCCTCTGGCTGCAGCAGGGCGTCCCGGCACGCGGCGGGGCCGGGGGAGCCGAGGCGAGACCTACCGGCGGGCAGCGGCGCGGCGGGCAGCGCAGGGCGAGCGGCGCGGGAGGACAGTGGGGGCGCGGGCGCTCCGGGCTCCGCAGGGCGCTGCAGGGGGCGGGCCCGGCGCGCTGCCCCGGCGCTTCCTCCATCGCGATTGGAAACTCGGGCCCCGCCCGCCCCGCCCCTGCGCTCGCTCAATCCCCGCCAAGGACGCCCGCCGCCAGGGGTCACCTTCTGGGGGCCTTGCGCTGCTCCAGAGCCACCCCTCTGCGGAGCTGCGGCCCCGCAGAGATGCTCGAGGGCTTCGGTGGTGCCCTGTCAGCCTTCAGGGCCTGCGATTGTCTGCGATGCGCGCCCTTGCCAACGCTCTTTCAAGTTACAACTGCTTTAAAATAATAAAATAATAATAATAATAATAATAATAATAATAACATAATCACTATCTTCCCGTTCATCATCTATTTGCTAGAGCGGGCACCAGTAATATCTCCATATGTCCTGTCTCATGCTAGTAGAACCCAAAGGCATCCGCTTGCTCCAGGAACATAGAGAGCCTCAAACCATTATTTGCCGGGAATGACCTAATATAAATGTTACTGGTATTTGGCATATCAAATACTACACGAGCAGCTTGCCAAGCTTGCCGTGCGGTGGCATACTGTTGTAGTCACCTCTAAATAAAGCATTTATAGATGAACTGCGCGGCCCAACCGGGCTGTGATAGTCTGGTCTGCTGGGTGGAGTTATGACGAGAAGGAAGTCCCGATGTGGAAAATGGCGGGCCCCATGCAGTAGTGGAGGTTGGTCTGGCTTGTTGTGAGGATCTGCTGAGGTGGCAGGCCAGGGCTAGAACCCACCATGCCTCCTGGGCGCCTAACGAGCAGCTGGGCACAGGGAGAGCAAGGAGCAGCTCTGCCCCATATCTGAGAGTCTCTGGTTCAGCATACCTGGGCCGGATTGAAAAAAAAAATGCTGCAGGGTGGGTGTCGATGATCCGGGCTGTGATAGTCTGGTCTGCTGGTATTATCATTAATAATAATAATGATAATAATAATTAGCTTATGGTAAAGTTTTTCAGGATGACTCGTGTAAACAGCTTGTAGATGACAGACAACAGGCAGATGGGGCGATAGTTGCCCGATGTCGTGAATGTCTCCCTTCTTGAACAGTAGAACTGTCCTGCTGGTTTTCCACTGGGAGGGCACCTTGCATTCGGACAGGTAGCGTGTGAAGAGCCGAGCTAGTGTATTGATGAGTACCGACGGCAGATTCTTCAGGTGTTCGGGTCTGACTTTGTCTGGGCCTGGGTGCTGTTCCCTTCTTTACCGATGAGATGGCATGTCGGATTTCAGAAGGGAGAACGTTGGGAATGACATATCCATCCTGTGGAATTTGGTATGTGGGCAGGTGGATGTGGCTAGCAAAGAGATTTGAGTAGAAGTCCTGGATAATCTTCTCCATTGCCTTTCTGGAAGATGTGATAGATCCATCAGGGGCGTCGGAGGGCAGTCATCTTGGTCTTATAGTTGGCAAAGGACAGGCGGGCGGTGCGAATGCTTTTCCCGCTTCTGCTGCATCTTCCAGTATTTCTGCTCTTCTGTCTTTGGATTAGCAGAACACTAGATGAAAGACAGGATTAGCAGAACACTAGATGAAGGATTAGCAGAACACTAGATGAAGGACAACCATGCGAGCAAGCAGGCTTCCGGAAAGGATTCAGCACAATCGACCATATCCACACGGTAACCAAGCGCATTGAGGTTTGTAGGAAATACAAGATGCCACTCTGTCTCACGTTCATTGATTTACAGAAAGCCTTTGATTCTATGGAGACTGAAGCAGTCATCGAAGCCCTAGCCAAACAGGGTGTTCAAACCCAATACATCAAGATCCTTCGTGAGCTGTATTACGGATTCACCACCAGGATCTCACCATTCTACAAAGAAGTGATCATTAATGTGAAAAGAGGGGTTTGACAGGGTGATACCATTTCACCAAAACTCTTCAGTGCCACCCTCGAGAACATCATGCAACAACTAGAATGGGAAGGAATGGGAGTGAAGATAGATGGTCGGCAACTACACCACCTCCGCTTCGCTGATGACATTGTTCTAATAACACCAAACATTAGCCAAGCGGCACAAATGCTGGCTGACTTTGACCGAGAATGTGGAAAGATAGGTCTACAGCTGAATCTAAAGAAAACTATGTTCATGAAGAATGAACTAGTTCCAGAGGCCCCATTCACTCTCAATGGAACAAACATCTCTGAATGCAGCAGTTATGTGTACCTAGGTCGAGAAATCAACATGATGAACGACCTAAAACCTGAGCTGCGCAGGAGGAAGAGAGAGCGGCATGGAATGCCTTCAAAGGCATCAAAGAAATAGCTAAAAGGACAAAGAACCTCCGGCTCCGGGCACATCTCTTTGACTCCACCATTCTCCCTGCATTAACATACGCCTCAGAGACCTGGGCCCTACGAAAGCAGGATGAGAATGCTATTCGGGTCTCCCAGAGAGGAATCGAAAGAGCTATGCTTGGAATATCACGCCTCACTCAAGTGAGAGAAGGAATCCGGAGTTCTGACCTCCGTCGCTATTCCAGAATCAGGGATGCTGTCTCGTTTGCCAAGCATCGAAAATCAGATGGGCTGGACATGTAATGCGATTTGGAGACAACCGCTGGACTAGAGCCATTACCGACTGGATCCCACGGGATGTCAAAAGATCACGTGGCCGCCCACCTACAAGATGGTCAGACTTCCTTGTCAAGACCCTGAAGGAACGGTTTGAGGTTCTTCATATTCCTGAATCAACCAGATGCCATTGGGCTACATTGGCACGTGATAGGGTCCAATGGAAATGTTACTGGCTCCCGCTCGAGCAAATCGATGAATAACGGGATTCAAGTGATCAAGTGATCAAGATGGTAAAGTTTATTTGAGACAACCTCGGTCCATCTACTTGCTTTTCCCACTGTAATTCAGCAGAATGGCAAAGGATCGCTGTGTCTTCTTGCGGGAGGAACAGTCCCTCGGCCCTCACATTTCCCTGTCGGACTCGGTTCTCAAGAGCGAGCCTCTAGGGGTGATGCCGGCGCCCCGGGTCTGAGCTGCAGCCGAGGTTCCTTCCCGAGCGGTTCCCGAGCTGCCCAGGGCGTCCGCGACTCCCCTGCCCAGAGCCCAAGAGCGCCCACCGGTGTTGCGCAGGAATGAATGAATGATGAACACACAGATTTAACGGTCCGAAGGGTCTTAAAGACAAAACTTGGTTACTCTATAAAATAAAAGCGCCTCAGATACAGTTAGAGCAATTCCCTGGTCTGTGAAAGGCTGGGGCATATTTGGAGGCATATTAGTCCATTCAAAGAAGGCAGAGAAACACGCAAAACCCTTTCAGGTCTAATACACCAGGGTAAGTGGTGAGAGGATTGGCTATTCAATGGGTTAAGGACAGTAGTGTCTAATTAATGGCCAGGCTGAATCACCTGGAGATAGTCTACTTGAAAATTGAAATATGATGACTAAGAAGAGGAAGAATTTGCAGATAATCTCTAAGTATTACATTCTCCTTAATACAAGTTTGAGGGAAAACTAAACCCCTTTCTCACGTTCAGGCCAGTCTAGATCCGTGCTCTGTGACAAGCAAATTTTTCAAATTTTCAATGCTGCCCACTCACACACACATACAGAGGCACAGATTGTTTAGAAGTCGGGCACACTTGGGATGGGAGCAACAGCACAGCAGGGAGGGCATTTGCCTTGCATGCAACTGACCTGGGTTCGATCCTCGGCATCCCAGATGGTCCCCCAAGCACTACCAGGGGTAATTTCTGAGTGCAGAGCCAGGAATAGCCCCTGAGCATCACCGGGTGTAACCCAGAGAGCAATAAATGAATAAATAAGAAATCTGGTGTGTTTGACATCATGGAAGGAACAGGAGCATATTGTGCCGAGTGAGATAGTCGGGCAGATAAAGGCAAATACTCTGAGGGGAAGTAGGTGTAGGGGGTCAAAGTGCAAACCTCTAGCTCCCAGATGAAATTCCCTGAAGCCACAGCAGGCAGTGAGGCCCCTCGAGTGACTCTCAGAAGACGGAGTGAACAGGTGATGTTGAAGCGTCCAAACGTGGAGACCGGGACCTTTCAGAACACAGCTGGGCAAAATGTTGGCCGGTAAGGCTGGGTGGAGAGCACCGAAGCCCAAAGTCCTTTTCCATGAAGGCACCCTAGCAAGGGAGACTTTATTTGTTTTGTTTCTTGTTTGGGGGCACCCCTGCCTGTGCCCAGGGCCTACTCCTGGCTCTGTGCTCAGGCACGACCCCTGGGAGGGTCCGGAGAGGGTCACATGGGATGCCAGGACTGAACCTGGGCCAGCTGCGTGCAGGCAAGCTCCGTGCTTGCGGTACCAGCAATGACCCTGTTTGTTGGGGGCCATACCTAGGCGTGTTCACGGGTCCTCCAGGGCAGTACTCGGCTCTGGCATGCAAAGCACATACTCCAGCCCTTTGCGCTTTCTCTGGCCTACCAGGGATTCTTACCTGTGCAGAAAAAGCCAAGCCAAGGTAGTTTACAAAAGGCCTTTAGCATAGAGTCCAGAACCACCTTGCCTGTTCCATTCGGAGCGTGTAGTCTCCTTTACTTGGTGGGATCTCTCCCCTCTCCTCCCCTCTCCTCTCCCCTCTTCTCTTCTCCTCTCCCCTTTCCCCTTCTCTTCTTTCTCTTCCTTTCCTCTTCTCTCCTCTTGTCTTCGTTCTTTTCTCTTTTTTCCCTTCTCCTACTTCTCATCTTTTCTCTTCTTTCCTCTCCTGTCCTCTTCCTTTCTCTCTCCCCACCCCCTCTCTCATCATCATTCTGAAGTGGGCAGGTGGAGAGGGAAAGGTTCCTGGATAGGAAAGATCCCCCATGGCAATGCTTCCTGGGAAGTAATGAAACCTATAAGCTCCAAGGCTCCCAGGACCCACCTTGTGGACACAGGAACTAAGACCTTTACTGGTGTCAGTCCAGACCCTGAGAAGGCAGGACCCCACTGAGAAAAGCTCCAGCAGGAAGAAGGCCTGGAAAGGAACATCAAAGAAGACCCTCAGTCACTCCCATCGCTGCTCCCTTGGCAACCACCCTAGCAACCAGGCTCTTGCCTAGGCAGAAAGACCACATGGGCCAGCTTGGAAGAAACCCTGTGAAGGCCAACTTGAACAAAGGAAGCAGGCTCGTATGCTGCCAGTCCACGTGCTGGCGGTGCCCATGTGTGCTGCCGCGTGCAGGCGGGGCCCGAGCACACGTGTCACCTGCATATCCTCTCTTGAGATGTGGACCTTCATGTTTTCCTAATGCTAGGATGTGTACTGAGGCTTGGAGCAAGCCCTCTCTTGAGCACGTTATTCTCTCTGTCTCTCTGTCTCTGTCTGTCTCTGTCTGTCTCTGTCTGTCTGTCTGTCTGTCTACTTCAAAACTTCCAAATAAAATCTGTTACACTTCACTGCTTGATTCCTCCCCAAATTCTTTTCTGTGAGGGAAAGGCAAGAAAGGAAAGGCCCAGAGCAAGGCTCGGTCCTAGGCGCCCCCTTCCCAGTGGCAGAGGTGGGGAGAGAGAGCAGGTTCCCTTCTCCAGATGACTGACTCTCTCCTCCCCACTTCACATAAGCCACCCCCAGTCCCCACTGGTGTCAATTCCTCAATAAAACTAGTTTATTCCACTCCTTTGTCTTTCCTGGAACTTCCTTTCTGTATGGTTAGACAATGAACCAGGAAAAAGCCTTGGCGGCGCTTGAGACAGACACCAGGGAGAGCAAGTGGCCTCTGGTGCCGTTTGAGGGCTGCCTTCTTGGGGCTGACCCGAGTGTCCAGGCTGGGCAAGGAGCTTGGCAGACTGTCATCCTGACCTCCCAGGCGCTAGCCTCACTGACCACATAATGTCCAACATGGTGACTATTTTGCGGTGCTGGATGGAGGCTGGAGAGAGCGCATGCGGAACATTTGGGAGGCCCAGGTTTAACCCCTGGCACTGCCTGGTTCCTGAGCACCCCTGGGCGTGGCTCCCAAACCAGAGATTCCAGAAATCATTTGTTTGAAAGCTGTTGATCAAGCAGATCTTGAAAGTTTCCACCATGAGGAAAAGAGTATTTGCAGCTATGTGTGGGATGGATGTTAGTTTATTTTGGCATTTTGCAATAGATGTGGGTATCATATACCTAATGAATGCAATGTTATCTGTCAGTTATATCTTAACTTTTGAAATAGAGGAAATCATTTGGAAACTCCACCCCAATTCATTAAAAATCAATTGAACTTCAGGGTCAAAGAGATAGTTTCAAGTGTGGGAGTACTTGCTTCGCTGGCAGGATGCCACAGTTTGACCCCCCAGCACCACACGGTCTCCCCAACACCCCCAGAAGCAACCCCTGAGCACAGTGGCATGTGTTACCCCAAAGTGCTTGTGGTGTGGCCCCAAAACAAGGTCAACAGAAAGATTCCAGTTTAGGGGATCACTAGACAGTTTTGGAATAAGCACTCTAGACTTTACTCTGTTCCTGCCCTAGTGCTGGGCTATCCCTTGTCATTCTAACAAAGGCCTTCAGCTCTCCAGAGAGCTTGCTGAGGAGTGAATGGTGGAGGGGGAAGCAGCCCAGAGTGTCCAGATATACGCCACAGCTGGACACCACAACAGTCTGGTGTTCAGAGGTTTGGAGCTTTTGGCTCCATCCTCTGACCTCAGGGAAGAGGAAGCTGGAGACAGATAAACCTTCATTAAAAACAAGCGTTAGTGAGGGCAGACAGAGAACAGGCCTTGTCTGTGCGGCTCTGGGTTCAGTCCTGCCCAGCAGAAAGACCAACCAATAATCCCATAAAATAAAACCAATATTGGACTTTCTAGCATAGTAATCAAATGAAGAGGATGATGTACCTCAGTTTTACAAGCACAAAGGCCCCTTTCCTTCGGTTTCTCTCAACTTCTGGAAATAAAGAAGGAAATCATTTCGTGGCTTCTCTGTTTGGCCCTTCTTTGGGCCAACTCATCAGCTGTTTCTCTGTGTCCTTTATCAGATCCTGTGTCATAAACCAATAAGCATCAACATGCTTCTGAGTCCTGTGAGCTGCTCTAGCTGATTAATCCAATCAGGGAGCCGAGGGAGAGTCTTCAGTGGAGCTGTCCTAGAAAAGTGCACGCGCACCTATAGCCAGGGTCCAGCGTCCGGCTGAGACCTGGAGAATCAGTGGGTGACGGTCACAACCACACCAGAGGCAGTGAATGGAAAGCCAGTTCATTTGAGGGAAAAGCAAAATAACTCTCAGAAATCAGGGATGAACAACTGACTGCAAATGCCAAAAAATATTCCCTCTACCACCCCCTTCAAAATGTTTTGGGTGAGACGTGTTGAAGGATCAACATGGTCAAGATGCCCACCGTTGGGGAGAACCCACAGAGAATAATCAAGTTAATATTATTAACCACAAGGCTCGGCTCGCTCCCCACCTTAAGATTTCCAGTGCATGAACAAAGGCATTGCATTTCCCCCAGTGAATGGCACCCGGCTGTCTTTTTGTTCTGGTTTTAACATCTGAATTCTGTCTTCAGACAACTCACCTAATGAGCAAGAGTTATAACACATATTCTGGAGAATTTGAGAGTGGAAAGGAAGCTTTGACATAATGGGTTCCGAATGAAACCCGAGAGCATAAGTAACTAAACCCAGCTTGCTCTTGAGTTAAGAACAGAATGAGCCCTTGATCCTCCTGCTATCTAAGTGCCTGATAGTGGGATTCTTTCGTCCTCCCCCTTCTTCTCAGTAAGGCCAGGTTAGCTCATCTAATTGAAACTGTAAATTCTTTCTGCATATTTTTTCAGCTCCTAAAATGCAAGTGAAACCGATCTGGCCTAAAACTCCTTTTCCCCCACTAAACTTTTGGTGCTGTCTGTGCAAATAAACACTGAGGTAGGGCTTACAAGTCATCCCCTGGGCTTGGAAGACTTTCACAACACTTTTCTTTGCCATTTTCCATCATTTCCCAACTTTAGACATAAAAATTAAATTCTAATTGGCTAGCTGTTTATTGGGGAGTAGTAATAGAGCGTGCCTTTTATAGTTTGTTCGGAAATGGAACATCGATCATGGCATGCGAACATGCAAGCAAGTGCTTTGCACCTGAGCAACTTGGCGGGCCTTTCACTGCCTTTAAAGGGAGGCGTCGGTATGCTGACATCTACTTGTAGTTTTGAATGAATTGATGGCAGACTCCGAGGGAATAAGAACCAGTTTGCGATAAGCATTGTTGGTTACCGTCATTCTCTCATGATCTCATGTGCTCAAACAACAGATGCTAATGAAATCTGTAAAGCTGGGCTGATGGATGAGTTTACGCAGGTGACTGTGGGATTCATAGGTCTTCTTATTTTTTTGCTATTATTTGGGGGGGGAGAATGGCCGCTTTCGTTGATGCTCCGGACTTATCCCTGGCAGGCTCAGAGGACAATGTGGGGTGCTAGGGGCGAACTCAGGCCTTCCACGGGAAAGGCAAGCTAGGGTCTCTCCGCCCCACAAACGAGGCCCAACCATCACGCTTTTTCATTGTTGTTTGCTTGTTTGAGACACACAACATGGGGCAGGAGACTCACAGACATGGGGCAGAGCTGCTACTGGCTCTCCCTGTGCCCAGCCGCTCACAAGGCACCCAGGAGGAATGGTAGGTTCTAAGCCTGGCCCGCCACCCCAGCAGAGCCTCGCAACAAACCAGACGACCCCCCCACTCCATGAGGGCCTCCATTCTCCATATCCGGACTTCCCCTCCGTCAGAACTCCACCCTGCAGACCAGCCTATCACAGCCTGGCTCGCAAGCCCACTTGCGGCGCGCAATTCATCAATAAATGCTGGATTTAGAGATGACTACAAGAGTATCTTACCTGCATGGCAGAGCCTGGCAAGCTACCAGTGTCAGTATTTGATATGCCAAATACCAGTAACAATTATGACCTCATTCCCATGACCTGATGGAATGGTTTGAGGCTCTTTATGTTCCTGAAGCAAGCATGTGCCCTTTGGCTCTACTAACATGAGACAGGACATATGGAGATGTTACTGGGGCCCGCTTGAGCCAATTGATGATGAACGGGAAGACAGTGATACAGTGATACTGTTTGCTTGTTTGGGTGTAATACCTGGTGATACTTGGGACGATCAAAAGGTATTCCGGGCATAGAACCAAGGTCAACCATCACTTGATCACTTGACATCCTGTTACTTGTAGATTTGCTCGAGTGGGAGCCAGTAACGTTTCCATCTGACCCTATCACATGCCAGTGTAGCCCAATGGCATCTGCTTGCTCCAGGAATACAAGAGCTCACCAGTTTTTTTTGGTTTTACTTTTTTTTGATTTTTGGGGGTCACACCCAGTGATACCCAGGGTTTACTCCTGGCTCTGTGCTCAGCCATCACTCCTGGTGGTTTTCGGGAGGGGGCCATATGTGATACCAGGGATTAAATGCAGGTCAGCCACATGCAAGGTAAAGGCCCTCCCCGCTGGACTATCCCTCTGGCCCCAGCTCACCAGTTTTTATAGGCCTCTGAGGTGGTTTCTTTTTGTTACTGTTATTGTTCCATATTGCCTTTTTTGCTGTTTGGGCCACACTCAGTGATGCTCAGGGGTCCATGTGTTCACGAGGTAACAGGGGCCAAAGTACATGTCCCCCAGGAAGCATGTGCACTAACTCTTTGGGCTCGGCCATGTGCACTAACTCTCTGCGCTCAGGCATGCGGACTAATGCTCTTGGCTCGGGCATCCGCACTAAACTCTGCGCTCAGGCATGCACACTAGCTCTCTAAACTCGGGCCTGGCTCCCCCATGAGTGGGTGTATTCCAAAACACAAGTCTTGGAGCCAGAGTAGTAGTACAGTGGGTATGGTGCTTACCTTGCAAGAGGCCGACCCAGGTTCAGTCCCCAGCACCCAGGTTCTCCTAAACACCACCAGGAGTGATTCCTAAGCACTGAACTAGGAGTAAGCCTTGAGCATTGCCACTGGGTGTGACCCAGATACCAAAAAAAAAATGATTTTTTTGGTTTTGTTTTGGGACCGCATCCAGTGGTGCTCAGGGCTTACTGCTGGCTGTGCACTCAGGAGATCACTCATGGCAGTGGATGGGGAGACTTATGGGTTGCAGGGATTGAACCCAGCTCAGCCATATGCAAGACAAACACCCTACTTGCTCTACGATGGCTCTGACCCTAAATTTCATTCATTCGTTCATTCATTCATCTATTTATTTGTCTACTTATCTATTTGTTTGTTTGTTTTATTTATTTATTTTGCTTTTTGGGTGACACCCGGCAGTGCTTCAGGGGTTGCTCCTGGCTCTGCACTCAGGAATTACTCCTGGCGGTGCTCGGGAGACCATATGGGATGCTGGGGATCAAACTCGGGTCAGCCGTGTGCAAGGCAAATGCCTTACCCATTGTGCTATCACTCTGGCCCCTGATCCTAAATTAAAAAAATAAAAATAAATCTTTATATGAGACAATTTGTACGGTGTGCACAAATGATTTTTTTTGATGTAAAAAACATTTAAGCATATGCCTCGCACTATGGAGGTTTTTCTAAAGGCCATTCTAATAGAATTTTGCTTTGCAAATACTCAAAATAATATAATGTATACCTCATAGGTATATACTCACACATTTATATTTCTCTTCTGGTTTGAGGCCACACCCAGTGGTGTCCTGGAGTCTCTCCTGGAAGTGCTCAGGAGATCAGGCAAGTCCAGAGATCAATGCCAGACTCCTGTTTGCAGGGCTAATGCCAGCCTGTGGCCTCTGCCTGCTCTGGAGCTTCTACTGTAAAGGCTAGTAGGGAAAGTCCTCCCCACCACACCTGTGCCAGGAGCCTGAGGTAGGTAAACACAGCTTCGAGCTTTCAGGAGCCCTTTAGATCAGGTTTCAACCTGCTGATGGATGAAGGTAGAAACAAATTCCTTTGTGGAGTGGGAGGATAATGCACCAAGTTGCATTTTAACCTGCTTAAAGTACTGAGCAAGACATAATAAGTAACTTAAATACAGAGCCTGTAGCCAAGGCCCCAGGCAGATGTTCACCGAGAACATTTTCTCGTCTGACAGTGAAGTTGTATCCACTATCACTATCTTCCCGTTCATCATCTATTTGCTAGAGCGGGCACCAGTAACATCTCCATATGTCCTGTCTCATGCTAGTAGAATCCAAAGGCATCCGCTTGCCCAGGCATAGCCTTAGGTCACGGGAATGACCTAATATAAATGTTACTGGTATTTGGCATATCAAATATTGCACGAGCAGCTTGCCAGACATGCCGTGCGGGTGGCATACTATTGTAGTCACCTCTAAATAAAGCATTTATTGATGAACCGCGTGGCTGCTAGCGGCCGCATGAGGGGGCTGTAATAATCTGGTCTGCTGGGTGGAGTTGTGTCCAGAGGGAAGTACGGATGTGGAAAATGGCGGGCCCATGGAGTAGGGGAGGGTGGTCTGGCTTGTTGTGAGGCTCTGCTAGGGTGGCAGACCAGGGCTAGAACCCACCATGCCTCCCGGGCACCTCCACGAGCAGCTGGGCAGAGTGGCCTAATGTTTGCGGTGATTGAAGCGAGGCAGGCATCACTTTCCTGCTTGTCATCATTATGTCAGTGCGTGACGTACTCCCTTCCTCCCTTTCTTCCTCCCTCCATTCCCTCTTTCCTTCTTTCCATCCCTCCCTCCCCTCTCTCTCCTCCCTCCATCCCTCTGTCCTTCCTTCTTTCCTATTCTTTCTGCTTTTGAACCATACATGGCAGTGCTCCGGGACACTCCCACCTTGGTGCTCAGTGGGCATTCCCTGGTGGGCTTAAAGGACCATGAGGTGCCAGGGATTGAACCAGGGCCTTCAGCACGCAAAATCTCTGCACTTTTAGTGCTGACATCGTCACATACTAATCCAATGGTTTGCCTTTGAAGCTGATGAGCCAGGTTGGTGCAACAGTGGCGCCTCTTAGAATCCTTGTGCACGCCCTGCTCCCCCCATCCTCTCATCTTCACTCTCGCCCTTTTCTCTGGTGTAGCAAACTTCTGTTGCACCCTGACACCCCCTCCCCCGCCCCCAACTCTCATTCTCAAGAGAGTCTTTGATTCTCTTGATCTCTTTCCTGCCCTGCCTAGGTCTTGAACAGGTTGGGCAACAGCTTTCTGCAGGGCTTTCAACATTCCCCTGAGCTCAGGGGTGGCTCACTTATCAGAGCAACTCGAGACTGACGTTTCTGAATGTTCCCCGGCACCCAGAGGAAAGGTTATCTCAGGGCGTTTTCTTCGAGTTCTTATTGCACCAGCAGAGCCTGTAGACAGTGAAAACAAGAATCTCTGTGGGCACTGTTGGGTCCCCACCTTCCTAGGCCCCAGTCATTGGACAGTAACTATTTGGTGGATAACATTGTTTTGTGTTTTATTGTGCACTTATCACTTCCTCGAATCCCTCTCTGTTCACTCAGCTCCAGACCTGGGTTCTGAAGTGTCCATCAGGATAAAAGTGTCCAGGGACAAAATTTGGCTGTTACTTTGATGTTCTGAAACCCGCCTTTATGAATTCACCCCTGCTGTCAAAGGAACATTCG